>JARJLE010000097.1:0-349165 GCA_029289555.1 Mycena latifolia
GGAAAGCGTACACGGGAACTATCCAGACGGGTACGAAGCTTAAAAGCATGCCTGGAGAATGGGGGGCTCTGTAAGGAATATATATACTATGCGTACATTTTATTTTTTCTTATTCTCCATACACGCCGAGAATTGTAGTCTAGTGTAATTGTATGACTAACCTGTATTATGTACATCGGCCCGGTCACGCTTCTAACCGAGCGTGTCGGGCGTATGACCAATCTATCTACACTTTTACTTCGCACCACCACCTACTTAAGCTCTAAGCGCCTTACCTTGTCGAGCTTGACTCCAAGAAGAGGCCACTGAGCTTGAGGTGAGTTTTAGTGCCTAATCTATCAATTCCTACCCCGTAGAGCCTTTCGCTCCGGGGCTACATTCTTATCACCGTCGCTACGACACTCTACTTCTTCGGGGTATCCTATTGAAGTAGAACTAAGGGATAGAGGAACCGGGTATCCGATCCTGCTCCCTAGTTCGTTGAGTGCTCGGAAACGACCGTTAATTAGGGTCTTTACCACTATATATTCGGACTATTGCCCGCCGGGCTTATATCGTGACTTTGAAACCCTGCGTGAGATATTGAGCCCTCACAGTGGCAGTGGCGGGTGGACGCGTGGCTAATGGACAAGTCGCAGCCCAACCCGTATTGTGTGGAGGGGGGGAAATCAGGTGCGTATTCTTTTGCAGGAATGGGATGCGACGCTGACACTGGTTGATCAGCTGGGCCGAGCGAATCCGCTGTTTTGAAGGAGCTGAAGGAGACGGAGGCAGCCGAGGCAGCCGAAGGACGTGCTCCCTTGAACGAGACAAGGTCGACTCCGTCATCGTTTGTGAAGGCCGGCCTGCAGGTGGAGGAATCACAGTGCGTGTGCCAAGCTGGAATGTAGGGCGTCGACTAACCCGTTCCTCCCAGACGCCGCATAAAGGCTGAGGTCAAAGGGGGCACTCTCGTCACCGCCGATTGGGGGAGCCAGATCCAAGAAATGCGCAATTCATTACTGAAGAAAATACGGATGTTCGAGAGGCTGCAACAGGTTTTCATGCCGGGAGTGGAGACGCTGTGGGAGGCAGCAGAGGAAGCGCGTGATGTAGAGCAGCCCGCACCGAAGGCTGAGGACATCAAGCTTTGGCTGCCATCAGAGCTGACGCCAACACAGCGTCGAGCTGTCTGCCGGCGCGGGGTTGCTGAGGTGGAAGCGAAACTGCGCCATGGGCAGTGCACGGACTCGCTCAATACTGTGCACAGCCGGCTGCACGCCCAGTGCCACCTCATCACCTGGCGCAATGCCAACTCCGTCGGGCAGCGGCAGACAACGTGGTCGGCGACGTTGATCGGCCGCGTGGGGGATCTGATTGGGAGGGTGGCGGACAAATACCGAGCGGCTCGGACGGCGTTGATACGGCTGAAGGGAGAAAGCCACGCCCCGGAATTCAAGGAGCTGCTGGCGGAGCATCTCAAGGTTCATGCGGCGGAGGCGAACGATAGTGACGCGAAATCGAGGGCCAAGCTGGCACGACTGGGCACCTCGTCCAAGCAAGCGCGCAACGAGCCAAGTTCCACGGGCAAGACAACGTTCTCGTGGATATGGACAGTCGGCGGTGAGCCTGGGGAAGATGAGAGTGTGGTACACGATTGTAAGTGATTTTGCCGGAGGATTCAGCTCCCGACTGACGGAGATTGACAGCGGTGCGAGTAGAGTGGGTGAAAGCAAAGGCGCGAAGGGATCGTTGGGTGGAGGAGGTGAGCACGCTGCGCGAGGAGATGAAGCGCGTGTTACGGTGGATACAGGCGGACTGGCGGGGGCGAGCTGAGGAGCGGATGGGGGTTGATGCAGAGCTGGCAGGAGGGCTGAGGGGGTATGCACGGCGTCAAATGGACGTCCACCGGCAGATTGCGGAGGCCTTTCACAAGGGGTGGAGCCGTTTGGTGACTACAGCCGTGCGGGACACGATGCGACAAGATGGGACGGTGTATCGGGAGCTATTAGACAGGCACGCAATGGACAGCGCGCTGGTGGTCGGCTTACAGGAGGTCGAGGAGGCGGAAGACGCAGAGGCGGGGCAGAGACCGGAAATAGGGCCGGTGCAACGGTCCAGCAGGGTGGGAGGGGCGGCGTCGATGAGTGACAGCATAGCATAGCGTAGGAGGAAATAGCCTCTTGTCTCAAAATGGTAACTGCGAAAAGGTGCTGATTTGGGAATTTAGCTCTTGCCGCGACTTGCCGTGACTTCAGCGAGAATTAGACCTGACTTTGGGACGCAGATAGTCGTGCCGAGAGAGCCGAGAGGCTTTGGCACGCAACCTCAGTCGCAGAGAGCATTAGCATTGGGGACAGCCAGGGGCCTGGCTGTGTGTTCCCATATTGCAATCCATGCCCCTGGCTGCAGCCTACAGTGTAGGCTTTTAGGTACACCCACGGGTGCTCTGGCTCATGGCTGTCAGCGTCCCTGTCTTCGTGTGCTACCGCTACGAACGAGGGGAACCACGCCGGAGCGAGAGGGACAGCGCACCTGTGCGAGTGGGACTCCTCAAAGGGACCTCCACCACAGAAGAAATCGGGGCGCACACGAACGGTTTCCAGTTCATCGTGAGGAGGGAACACTTCCCAGTAATGGCGTTGGGCCCGGACGAGTTGGATGAAGGGCTAGAATGAGTGCACGAGATCCGACTCTCGTCTTCGCTTCTCCTTGAGGAGCGGTACAAGGCGCAGACCTCTATGGTCGAGCTGCCGGCCACTGCCTCCGCTGAGATGCCTCCACAACGGCCCACCTTCTTGCCCCCTCCGCTGCAATTGGAAATCGTAGCGACGGATAGAGTTCCTTGGATCCGGCCCCCGGCACGTACAACAGGGCTAGGAAAGGGGAAGTGGGAGAAATGGGTGCAATACGAGTTGATGAAAGCTACCCCGCCCTTCTATTACTTGCGGAAGGGCGCGCACAACTGGCAGCCATCGTCCAAGCACTTGGTGTGCTACGACCGTGTCCTCCATCGGGAGCTCTACCTTCGTGGCCACCATTTGTGGCCCCTCGGCATCGTGGATGTACAGACACATGGCGCTCCCGTGCCTCGTGAGCGCTACTTCAAGGTGGAGCAGAAGAGGGGGAACGCGGAGTACTCCGAACATCGTCCTTCCCACTGGATTTACCTCAGCCGAACCTGTCTGCAGGGCGAAGCCGGAATGGTAGCTAAGCAGCCGGACCCTTCGCTCCTTCCTCACGCGGACGGTTCGGACTCATACCCCCCTCCCACAGCAGACTACGACGAGGGTGGCTCGGAGGATGACAACGAACCCGGGCCACCACCACCCGATGCTGGCACCGTTCAGTCAACTCCATCCCGGATGCCCGCCACTGTGCAGGAAGGTCCTCATGAGCCTCATGCGCTGCCCTGTTTGCCACCTCCCGCTCCGCAACCTGCTAGGCCTGTCCCGTCACCCGCGACTCTGACAGATATCGAGATGCCGAGTGCAGCCGACGACAGCGCTCGTCCAGCTGCTGCGTCCCAGAATCCTGTTATGGATGACAGGGAACGCGCTGTGGGCGCGGATGCGATGGAAGATGACTTGGTGTCACTGGATGATGTGTCGGACGAGGAAGAGACAGCAGAGGCCATGCCGCAATGCCAGTATGACTACTGGGTGCCGTACAAATGGCCTCCGATGCTGCACTCCTCCTTGCGCTGTCCAGAAGAGAGAAGGTGTTCACGCTCGCAAACTAGGGGCAGATCTCCAGTTGAGAGGCGTAAACCCGGCCGCTACTCCCCACAGAGACACTACTCGCTGGTCCCTACGCACATTCACGCTCCCCTCAACCATACTCCTGCTCCTCTTATGCCCACTCTCGCTCCCCTCGTCCCTATCATCGGGGCAGACGACCACGCCTGTGCTCCCCCTCTCCCACTTCATGGGAATGGTTCCTACGTTCCAGCAGGAACCGCCCCTGCAGTCGCTCACCAGATCGTCGCCCATCAGCCATGGAGCAAGCAGCTCTTGCAAGAGCGATGGCTCTCAAAGACCGGCTAGCCACCTTGGAGTCGCATCTGGCGCGTACTGGGCCAAGTGATGCGGCAGAACCCGGGACACACCTGACAAGCGGGCCCCAGAACATGGAAGCTAGCTCATCAAGGGTGCAGCTGACGGACTGCTTATCCTCCCCGCCACATGTCAGCCTACAACAGCATCTTGCCCCCCCCCGGTTGTCCATTGATGGACCGGATGACTCACAATTCGAGCGCAATGTCGAGGCTGCTCGTGCGGTTGGCTGTCTCCCTTGCCAACTGCATGCAGGCAGAAAGGGAGGAAGGGGACATCGTCATACGACCCCGCAAGCATGGCCGTCGAGTGGGGAAGCACAACAAGAAGTGCGATCCAAACACGACCGGGAAGAAAAAAGAAGACAAGAGCAAGGACTAAGCTACTACAGGCCCACGGCCTGGGGGGGCTCTGTGATACGGTGTACTCAATTATAACAGGCTTACGTGCCTTAGTAGTACTGTAGTCTACTTTATACTTACCATTCTTGTATTATTTGTACTTAGGGCTGACACCAAACAAATATATACTATTACTCCCAAAAACCCCAATGTCCACCTCTATGAAGAGTTGAATGGGGCATCGTGAGACTTACCTACGGCGTGTGGCGCTACGACATTGCCTGTGCACGCGTACAACTACCCCCCTGGCTCTTCAAGCGAGCCCGCCATAGGGTTACAACGGCCAGGAGAGCCAGCACGGTCTTCGGACGTACAGCAGGCTCTCCTACCATTACCGGAGCCTCAGAGGGTATATGCGCGGAGCCTTCAGGCTGCTTGCTCCGTTCCCCTCGCCCCGCCTTGTCTTGCAAGGACGCGGAGACGCCACGAACGCAAATGCGTGGGTCGCATCACAGTAGCAAGTCATGGGTGTGGCCTTGTCTGTGAGCGTGGTCAAGGTGGAGTGCCCAGGTACCCTGCGAGTTGGTTTGGAGTGGGACTCCTGCTGCGGCTGTGGATCGGGTTTCTTGAGTTTCCGAATTAGGTGATTGGCTCGTCTGGATTCGTGCAGTGGCGCGAGGGCACATGCAACGCATGTGCAGCTCACAGTGTTAATACGGCTGGTTTTGAACCACCCGTGTAATCACGCATTTTCGCGATTCTTAGCACTATTCTAAGAACCCCTGTTCGGTGATATACAATTAGAGCCGGAGTGAGCTCTGAACTGCCGACTGTGTATTCATGATGCTAGAGGAGCTAGCACGCACTGTGGAGACATAGAAGGGTGGTCCTTATAAACATGGGGGATCTGCTTCATGATCCTAGAAGTGTTTGCGAACTCCGTCAGACAGAGTTGTTTCCTGTGATCCGGGAAGTGGCTTGCCCTGCAGGCTAGATACCATACTGTACCGGCGTGTATGGATGCAACGCTCCAGAGAGCGTTACGCGCTGAAACAGGTCTGCAATTAGCAACACTGATGAGGTTACGCGTTACGCTGGCCAATTTAGGCAACTTTGTGGTGGATTTCATCACCCATACACCACAGATCAAAGCTAAGACCTTTCGAGCACCAGCACATTCTGTGTTGCTCCTAGTACAGTGCATGCAGGGGCAGACTGTGCATTGAGTGCGGGTGGAGATGCTGAAAACATCTGAGGTTACAATGACAACTGTGTCGCTTGGAGTGAGGGGAACTGGGTGGAAATGTTGTAGGCAGTAGTAATTTCTTACGATTTTTTAGTGCCATTTTCAGTGAAAAAAAATTACATTTAAAAACAGGTCTGAAGTTAGCAACAGCGGCCGTGTTATGTATTACTACCTAGGATTTAGGTAACGCCGACAGGTCCTGTTACGTGTTACGTTGCATCCATACATGCCGGTATAGTACCCAGGAGATACAGGAGATATAATAAAAGCCTTGACACCCTTCGTGGATTGTACTGCACCAGACAAGGGCAGGGAACAGTTCGCGAATATAACTTCCATGCAGGAAGGTCTCAAGAAAGAGTTTGCGAACCATATTGATATTCGCGAACCTCACTTTCAATGGACTTATGGCTGGAAGGGCTTGTTCGCGAACCATGTTGAGTTCGCAAAATCTTACTATTGGTTGAAGCAGTAGCCAGCGCTGGGCCTAGGAGGCCACATGCAATGATTGCGATGTGGTCGCGAGGACCAAATAATGCCAAAGCAGAAGCATATTGGTGATTGGAGTATTCTTGAGCCGAAGCCGAAGGGCCCCGCATTCGCGAATGGCCGAATGGACTATTTACCGCTCTTACGAGAGCAGGGCAGACACATAGCAGTGGATTATTCAACCATGCTGATGTGGGACGTGTACACCAAGGCAGCAGGCCGGTGTGATGCGGACTGTGGTGCTTTAAACTGCCAGATGGTGGGGAGATCCGGGCTATGTTTAAATGCTCGTCCTCTAGGGGGAATTTGTTCTGTCGCAGTAGACAAGTATGTAGGGTGGTTAAAATATTATTGGTGGGGATATCCGTACAAGGATTCGAACAGTTAGTTCAAAATCCTACTAGCTAGGGTGGTCCGAGCGAACTCCGATGCCTAGTTAGCCTTCTCGGGTTAACGGAGATTGAATCTGTTCCACACTTCCTTGAGGAGGACCTTCGGAGGGCGATGCGGGGTCCAATTCGTCAAGTCCGAGGTGAGATATGGATTTGGGGGCTTCCTGGACCACGAACCACAGTCGTCCGAAGTATCTTTGAGTCGTAGATCATAAGACCGGGGGATTTATGTGTTCGCGATAACGTTCCGGCAATTCCTCCTCCCTTTACCCCTCTTTGTGCCTCTACGGAGTTTCCTCTCTCTACTTCTCACCCGTTCGCTTGCTGAAGGCGACTTCCTGCGGGCTCTGCACCGCCAACTTCCTTAGCTAGCAGCTACACACAAACTCCGAAGACCTCGCTGTGCTGTTTGAGAGATTTCACTGCCCTACTTGCGTAGGGGAGGAATAAACGGTTCGATTTCTCTGGCGCTGAACTTTTTATGCCGAAATATAAACTCCGTTCGCTGTCTGACGGCGGTGGGGGAGTACCGGGGTCGTTTTACTGTGTAACTCGACTCCGGGTGACCTCTAGGTGATGTTCGGGGCGGATATTTTAGCTACTCCTAAGCTGGCTAAGGCTTAGAAGGTGAGGATGTGGGCCGAAACTGAGATCATATTTTAGTAGACTAGCTGTAGTATTTATACCCCAGCCCAAGGCTGTGCCGGAGTTGTTCCTTTGTGTCCCATACCTGCTCGCTCACACGCTCCTCCGCCCCGGAGTTCGTTTATGACTCATTCTAGAGCTCCGTGAACCCTTACCCGCACCGTCTTCAGTCCGGTACCGATTCCGCAACCCGGACTTGTTGGCCCTAGCCTCGGACACTCCATGTCCGGTCCTAGCTCCCTTCCTATCCGTTTCCGCCTGCGACGGCTCGATAGTGTAGTGGAAAAACGCACTCCGTATCCTTTCACCCCAGTGTTTGACTTACGGAGAGTCCGGAGTTCGATCCTCCGTCGGGCCTTTTCCCTACATTACCCACCCTTTTGATCACCCGGAGTTCTCGTTCCATCCTTTTGGGCCACTTGGTATTCACGACTCGATGGCGTAACTGTAACGCATCCTGCCATGGTTCTTGCACAAGCACGTCTTTTGCAGGAAGTCCGGAGTTCAATCCTCTGTCGAGCCATCCCTCTTTTCCATTTCTTTTTGTGCGCCTCTTACTAGACCTTCGTGTCGTTCGCACACATGGTCCGGTGGCGTAGCGGTAACGCACTCTGTTCGCGTAACTGGCGGGAAACTGAAATAATGGAGGGACCGGAGTTCGATTCTCCGACGGGCCCGTTCTTTTTGTCCAGAAGATAGGGCACGGTTTTGAATGGTTCAGTGGTGTAATGGTATTGCACTCCGTATTCCTATGAAGTTCGCAGTATGCTTTACGGAGAGTTCGGAGTTCGATTCTCCGCTGAGCCATTATGAAGAAAACCCTTCTTTTTCATGACGATAGTTTTGGCTGGCCTTTCGATTCCTACGGCTCGGTGGCGTACTGGTATCGCACTCTGATCTAATGGATTTTTATATTGATTGACGGAAAGTCCGGAGTTCAATTCTCCGTCGAGCCATTCCGACGGAAACCCTTCTTTTTACGGTGATCGTCTTGGCTGGTCGTTCGACTCCTACGGCTTGATGGCGTAACGGTAACGCACTCCGTAAATATGCACATTTTTATATCGATTGACGGAGAGTCCGGAGTTCAATTCTCCGTCGAGCCATGCTTGGGTCTGGATATGATTTTTGTCATGGTCCTTTGTGGCTTGGTAGCGTAGTGGTAATTGTCATTTTTGGTAGTCCGGTCATGGCTTGGTGGCGTAATGGTAACGCGCTCTGTTATATTGGTCGATGGAAGGTTCGGAGTTCGATTCTCCGTCAAGCCATGTTGGGTCTGGATATGATTTTTTGTCATGGTCCTTCGTGGCTTGGTAGCACAGTGGTAATTGACATCTTTTTGGATAGTCCGGTCATGGCTTGGTGGCGTAATGGTAACGCGCTCTGTGTACCTGACGTTTTCATATCGGCTGATGGAGGGTTCGGAGTTCGATTCTCCGTCAAGCCATAACTTTTTACTCGGAGTCGGTCCTTTGTAGTCTTGAGTTCGATCCTCGAATGGCCTGTTGGCGTAATGGTAACACATCCCGTGCACCTAAGTTGGGTCCGGGTATCATTTTTAGTCGAAGGCTTAAGGCGTTGTTCTCGGAGTTCGGTGTTTTGAGGTCACGTCGGGAGCTATCACAATGTGATGGCTCACACCGGGTCGCAAAACCCTTCGGCCTGTACTGAAATGTTTCAAATATACCCAATACAGTTCGTGAAGTCATTTCTGATGACTGTCTGATGCTGGGCACCTATCCCACCACCACCAGAAGGCCGTTGTGATTGGGACTGCGGTGCTGGTGTGTGAACTGGTTTACACTCGCAACAGCTTGTTCGTCCTCTAGGGGATTCTGAGTATGATTTTTAGGGGATTGCAAGGTCTATTGGATCACCCTTTGGGTTGGTGGTGATAAATGAGGGTTGGTCGTCCCAACGGGACGATGGTCGTAGAGAGTGTGTGTGTGTGTGAATAAACCGGTTGAGGGCCTGTAACCTTCCTTTATCTGGTCGGAGTACTGGTGCTCTTCAGTACGAAGTCTCCGCTTTGCTTCCTCTCTCGCTTTTCCCCCTAATGATCGAGCGGGAGGTTGTGTGGATTACGCAAGTGCGATCTCCTATGGAAGGCTTCGACGCCGTTCCTTGGGTTCGTTTGGCGGGGACGATAACGTGTCGAGGCGTAAAACGTTCGGCTGGGACGACGATTTGCCAATGGGTCCAAGGCTAGCTATCAACTTTCAACAGAGCATGAGCCCGTGAAGGAGGATAGGGTCGCTTTGAGAAGGGTATAAAGCGCGAGCTTAAGGACTTAAGCTGCAAAGGGGTTAGAAGTAAAGTGCTGTGGAGCAAGTGAGTGGTTGTTATTGGGTGTGGACTAAGGTACACTGTGGAACAGTGCGGGGGAACCGATGTCCGGGTCTCAACGACTGACTACTAGGTCCGTTCCCGTCTCCCTTTTATACCTTTCCCCCTACCTCCTTTGGGTCGTGCGTTATGTGACGAGGAGGGGCTGAAACAGGGTCCAATGGTTTCAGGTGGGTAACGGAAGGTGAATTGGCGAACGGCCTTCTGGGACGAACCACCTTTCAGCGAGTTCACGGGGTTTCCTAGAGACGTGGGAAGCGTGGGTGACCGGGGGAGCCATCCTGGACATGGATTCGATGCTCTCCTGGTCGGTGTGTGTGCAAGAAAAGGACCCCGCAGAGAGCGTCCCTTGTGGACGTTCGGTGAACGTTGCGATCCCGTTGGAACAAGTCTCCCGTGGTGTCATGGTGCTTTCATCAGGACGTATGGCCTGTGAGGACGGTCGTTCAGCCCCAGTGAACAGTCGCATGGTGCCCTAAGAATGGTTGAAGGGTCAAATGGCCTGGTCGGACGTTGTCCATTTCCGGTAAGCAGGAAGCCCAATCTGGATATTCCTTCGTCCCGAAGTCGCGTGGTGTCAGTAAGTCCGTCATGACACATGTAGGGTGTGTAGCACCCTCACACCATGTCACTATTCCTATTCCTTTCCGAAGCTCTCAGCTTACTCATTTTCTCTTATTCTTTCTTATTCATAGCCATCTGTCATGTATTTATCGAAAACATATAAAGATCACGTAGAACCTGCCTTACAGAAGCTCACCCTCGGTGTTCTAGATGGATTTCTAGTACATCCTTGCCCCTCTGGTTGCGCTTAGATGGAAGTCGAAGCCACCTGTCAAAGGTGTTGGTGTCCTCTGTATCTGTGCGGAGATTTGTGATATAAAACATTTCTCTTGTGTAGATTCATTAATACAGAAGCTTTGATTTTGTTGGCTCCATAAGCTTTAAAGGATCATCTAAGCCAATCACTTCACCTCGTCTCGTGGAGGGTCACAGCAAAGTCCTCTGTTAAGTTGCATGAGGCAGGCTAGTGTTCTATTGGAATCGTCCCTGCATAGTAGGCCGGTCATAGTTTGTTAGTTGGGCTATTGGAATCGTTCCCACCTCAGTAGAATGGTCGTAGTCATGTCTGCTATTGGAATCAGCCCCGCTTAGTAGGCTGGTCGTAGCTGCGCACAGTTCGCGAATCTATTGGGATTCCCAGAACAAGCTTTCATCTACCTAAACCTTGTGTCAGAGTTGTGCACTTTTAGTGGTTTTCAAACTACTATAGGCTCCTAGAGGTTCTATTCGATCCTTCTTTGAGTTGACCACATCCCATGAGGTTCCATCTTACCTGTATACTGCAGGGTGACCCGAACTCAATTATCTTGCACTTTGTATTGGTTGTGTGTTGTGTGTGTGTTGTGTGAGTTAGTTAGTGATTTAGTGTGGTGCTGTTCGTTGGCATCTATGTGAAAACCTTACTGGATTTCCAACCTATACCTAGGCCCACCGTTTCAGAGCATGGCAACCCTAGCACATTGTTACCCGCATACATGTACATGCAGTCTGTTTCCAATGAATATTTCCCTGTGAATGTGATCACTCGAGGTTCAGGTTCAGTAACTACAATGCCCAGCACAGCTGCTGGCCCATCTACACCTCGCACACTCAGTGCCCCCCCTTTCATCGCCAGATTTGGATACACTTTTCACGTCTCCTGACCCATTGTGTAATAATCTGGGCCTTCTGGAGAGGTCCTCCCTTCTGCAAATCAGATCTCTGATTATCAGACTTGTGGCGTGCTCCTAGAGGAGATCTCAGTCAGCGACTTCGCTGCCCGCATTGACAGGGTGTCCAAGAAATCAGGAAAACAGAAACAAGCTGAAGCCGAGGATGAGAATGAGGTTGCAGACAATAGGGTGTTTCAAACATCTGAATTTGAGCCCCAACTCGTGCCCCAACTTGCCTCGAAGTTGGGGCACAAGTTGGATGTCACATCGTGCCTAACCCCACAACTTGACATCCAACTTCTGCCCCAACTTGGTGCCCCAACTTCGCTAACTTTCGGTGACCGTCGGCCACTCAGCGCTCGGCCGCACATGTAATTATATAATTGTAGCGAAAACTTTGCACTGCACTAGTCACCCCTACTCTACGATGCCCCCCAAAAGCAATGTCCCTGCCCACTGCTGCCAAGCCCGGTCAAAAAGCTCGCAAAAGTAGATCAAAGCCTAAATGACCTACCTCCACCCCCTCCTGCGCCCAAAATAGTCAACTACTCGGACGATGACTTGTCTGGCGAAGGAATGAGGAAGCCAGAGAGTAAGCCGTATCTGTCCGTGTTGGGACGTCGATCGTGATCCGTGACATGTGCAATGACCCAAGTTGAGGCTATGAGAGGAAGGAAATAGCCCAAAGTGTTTCACACATGTGCGCCAACTTGAGCCCCAACTCGGGCCCCAACTTGGCCGAGTTGGGGTCAAGTTGGGGCACAGGTTGGGGCACAAGTTGGGTCTCAAATTCAGATGTTTGAAACACCCTAATGAGGATGCTGCACACGAAGATTCGGAGCGCCAAGACGATGATAGGACTTCTGGGAATGTATCACCTGACGTTCCAGTGTTGGTCAATGCTGATGTCAAGAGTTCACCCGATGTACTTGAGGAAACGTGGGAGGAGTTCGAGCGTGACATTGTGGCATACTCTGGATGGGTCAGACCCAATGTTGAGCTGACACTCCCTCACATAGAGGCCTCTACCCATTTCTCGGCATGTATATTCATCAGCGAGCAGAAAGATTTCCGTGCCTATAGGTCCCGCAATACCGTGTGGAGATATAGATGACCTCAAACAGAAGCAAGCGTGCTTAATGTTAGTCCTCTTCAAACCATGGCGTCATGCTCACGATCTGCGGAATAATGGGGAATCCTGGGCAGACACATATTTGAGGTACAGTGCTCTGAGTTTGTTTTGGAAGCAATTGATATTATTCAGATTCTGCATGAGTGCAAGGACAGCAGAAACTCTCACTTTTCAAACTGCCAAAATCGCAAGCGAGCCGGTATTAATGTATACAACACGTGCGGCAAGCAGAGAAGATGCAATGTAAATATACAGAAGAGGACGAGCGATTAGTTCTAGACCATCTTGAACGGATCACAAATGTAAGATCCAACTATCTTGCCAACACCGCTTCTCATATTTCCGACACAATAATTGCCGCTGAATTAAGTGGGATGTTCGATATTTCTGCAGGAGTCATTAATTCCACAATTAGTGAATCCGGTGATTCTCACACATTAGTAGAAGCTAATCCGATGGCTCAACTGGGTGAAGTCATATAAGGCCTGCAAAGATCAATGGAAGAGGGCTGCCTCTGCGCAGATAAAAAGTGCCCTAAATCCTGCACCAGTAGACTGCGTGAATATTAATGCTACCTTGTCTGATGGGTCAGTCTTTCGTGCGCCCGAGAGCATTGACCATTGGTTTTCCGGGTATGACATTGTTCGCATTGAGAGGGATCTATACAATGTGTACGAAGGCCGTGGCGGGTTTGATGAAACCTATGTATGGGGTCTGTTTTTCTGATTTCCTCCATCCTCCATTCTAAATAGATACCATGGAGACTATACTTGGAGCCATGGACACCTCTCAAATCGGTGTACAAAGAAGTCAGCGTAATTCATCATTCAAACGGCACGAAACGGTACCATGTTATTCGCACGGAAATACCATCATCATGGCGCCAAAACACAGGCATACGTAGTTCTCTTGCGGTCCGCAATCTCTTTGTTGAATTACATCCAGAATGTCCCTTTCACGGATATTACTGCATCCGGATATCAAACCACCAGCGGCTTTGCATCTTTCCGAGAGGTACTCTTAAATAAGGTCAATCCAGACCTGCTGCTCGAGGTCGGCTTGCGGCAGGCCTCGAAAGGTGAGTTCCCGCCAATCACTTATATATTTTGTCAAACAATTTATGGTGCAAACGACTTAGTCACCACTAGTTTTGTACAGCAGATATTACCGGCCTGATTCCCCCCCTGATTTCTTATCCCTCTTGTGGAAATGCTCCGTTTGGCAAGAGGAACATTTTCTCTAGAGGGATTGTTCTAAAAGTCAAAACTGGATGAGATCAAAAAATATTTGGGGCCCAAATTGGCCACTTCCTGCCAAATTTACCCAGTCAGCTCCAAATTACCACCGAACGTGCGGAAAACACCTTTGTGTGCCCCACTATGCGCGGCTCGTACTTCAATACAACCCCTGAGAACAATCCATTTTTGGCCTCCTCCCGCCAAAAATTCCCTCCGGCCAGATTGGCCGCTGTACAAAACAGGGGGTGACTAAGCCGTTTGCACCATAGAATGCAGGAGTGGACAGGGTCACCGGGGAGGCCTCGAAAGGCTGCGACTAGGAAGACAATTGAGAAGATGAAGAAGTCCAAATATTACCGATGCCAAATAGATACCGAGTCTGAGGATTCAAAGGGCGACAAGGAGAGCACCCCGTCTCCTGCGCTGGAGTTGGCCGAAATGCCTTATCGGCTCACCTGCTCTAGCAGGAATCAGTTTACCAGCCTGATTGTATAATCTATGTAAAATTGATACACATGTACTTGACCTGATTGATGCGACACAAGTTAGTAGGCTTTAACTGGTGGAAGATTTCGAATTTTTGAGGGAAAAAATTGGTGAAAATTAGTTTGAGTTTTACACAAGTTTTTCACCAAAAATGTAGGTGAAAAACTCAAGAGTTTTTCAGCAGTTTCCATTTTATTTCGAAAATTTCACCTAAAGTTGGGAAACTTTGAAAATTTGAAATCTTCCGCTAGTGTTTGCTGCACAGCGCGCTGCAGTTGTTATTTGAAAACAAGAAAACCGGGAATCGATCTCACTCGAGAAAATGCAGTGTATTGCACTGTTTGGCCATGGGAAAATGCATACTTTGGTGAGACTCTGCTAGTGCTGGCCAAATATGAATATGATACGGCAAATGGCATATTGTATTCATATTCATAATGTATTCACCTCTGAGAGGCCGTATCGTATTCGTAGTGTATTGTATTCATATTCTAGAGGATGAATATGAATATATATCCAAAATATTTTTTGTAATTGAAAAACTGTGTTCAATTGGCTCTTAAAGGACCCAAGTATAGATGTTCCTATGTAACTGAAGCATGTAGACCAAGATTTGGACATGGAATCTGTAAATTCGAGTGGTCAGCTGCCATCAATATGGTGGTGTAACTTCAGAAGGCTCTGGTTTTCATTTTCTCTCTACCCGTATGATACACCGTGGTCGGCCTTGGCCGTACCTCAGTCACAGAGGCTTGATTAAATTTATAAACATTGTAAACATCAAAGATCACCAAATGTTTGATGGTTCCCTGCCCGGCAGGTTACCAATGTCTTCCTGATGGGCCGGCCCAGGGCAAATAAGATCCGAGTTTCAGCCTTGGCAGTCAAGTTTCATGGTCCGAACTGTGCCGGGCGGTGTTCCGGGGCGGCAAAGAGCCACTTCACTGTAGTTGAATGTATTTGAATATGACTGGCCTCATATCGTATTATATTCATATCATATTGTATTCATATTCAGGTGTATTGATATTCTCAGTTGACCCTGGAGCCCATATCGTATTCATATTCAGTTGAATATATTCAAAAAATATTTTATCGTATCGTATTTTTGGCCAGCACTAGACTCTGGACCTCAGGACCCGCTACCTAAAGTTAGTGGGCATATCACCCATTCGTTCCTGCATATTTCAGTTGGTAATTTATCACTGCGCTGGTGTTATATCCGTGCAGCTTCCGAGCTATCCCAAGCTATTTCGAGCTTTTCCAAAGTTCCGAGGTTTCCGGAATCTTCCGAGGTCTCCGGGACTTTCCGATATTACGGGCTTCCGGGTTTTTACGCAATGAAGGCTTACTGAGCGTTTCCCATTCATTCATCTTTTACTTCATCTTATTTTACTCATTTGCAGTCTTCACCGCTCCGCACATCTCACTTGCGGCTTCTTCCGTTTCTGATTACTTAATATGGAAATGGACTTTACGGCTGTATGTAATTATGACTTAGTATAAATATTCCGTACACTTGTACTGTACGCTATCTGGAAAATTGTTAACGTTGTTCCATGCTTCCACTCATGGACTGAGTCTCTCCTTCGTCTTCATCTTCGCCTCAACTCCGGATCTATATTTAGATCTCCGGATGTCCTTTCATATTTCGACTTCGCTTCTTTCTCTACTACACCCTCCGACACTCCGATGTTTCCGATGTTCGGCAACCTCCGCCAATCCGGGCCGATCATCCCTCCTCGGGATTTGCTATTCCGACATCACCGGCATTCGCCTCACCATTTCCCTTGGATTCCGATCTCTGAGCCGACTTGGACTATTTTCGGATTTCTCGGATCACTCGGACCTCAGCATAGGCCTCTTCCTCTTTTCGGAGTCCTCGGCCTCGGCCCCTTCTTCCTTTTGGAGCCTTTGGTCATTTTGATGCCTCGGATTCTCGGATCACTCGGGCGTCGGCCTCGGGCCTCTGGCCTCGGCTGTGGCCTCTTCCTCCTTTCGGAGTCTTCGGCCTCGGCCCTTCATCCCTTCGGAGCCTTTGGTCATTTCGATGCCTCAGATTCTCGGATCACTCGGGCGTCGGCCTCGGGCCTCTGGCCTCGGCCTTGGCCTCTTCCTCCTTTCGGAGTCTTCGGCCACCGCCTCCTTGCCCTTCGGCACTTTCCACTTCTCGGGTCATTCTGTCGGCCCATCCGGGACTTCCTCGGAACCTTTCCTTTGCTTCTTTTTTCATTAGGTATTCTTTTCCAGCCTTTCACATTCTCCCTCCGGTTGTCCTTCTATTTCCGAAGGCTTCCGTATTTCATCCTTGATCTATTTTTAGATCTTCTTCCGGTCCTTCGGACCTTTACCTATTCTTTCCTATTCTTTCCTTATTGCCCTTTGGCATTCTTCTTCGCTTCGCAACCGTCATTGCCTTCGGGCGTGACATGGCATCAATCCTGTTGCCATTTCCGGACTAGTACCATTTCGGGCTAGCCTTCCGTGTCGCATTGCACTGTAGGAAGTTCAACCATAAGTTGAACCACAGCAAGCCAAGAGGCTTGGCAAACCGCGGCTCAGTCCGGAGTCGTGCGGGTGCGGTCACACAGTTAAATGCACAGACCACGCAGTTGAATGCGTAGCTACCGCAGTAGTTAGCTGACGCGTACTATATATGACTCGTATATTAGTGACTCACCTTCCTAGTATAAATACCTGTAACTTTAGCGATAGAAATTACCATCGACTTCTACAAGTCAAACAACCAATTTGTTCTTAAGCTCTAAAACACACTTCCGTCTCATCCCAGCTTGACAGCCAGACAGTTGCACACCCTGCTGAGTGTGGTGCTTGTGAGAACAAGCCAACCCCGGGACATTCTGGTCCTGCCTGGGTTTTCGGAACCTTCCGGTTTCGGACCTCATCGGGGCCAGTTGATCCTTCTTCGGCTCAGGATATAACAGCTGGCTCTACCCCAAGGATTTCGGTTTCCTTCCTGCTGACACTGCATTTTTAGTGTGGGTCTTACAAATGAAATACAAAGATTGTGGGCACAGCCAGTTTGAAACAATTGGTGGACACATACTCCTCAACCAACTGCTGCATTGATCGGAACATTCACTCTCGATATAAATTTCTCCCCGTATCTCGTCTCAGCCATAATCTAATTAAACCTAATCTTATTTGTAACGTTTTTGTTCGCGCCCACGCTGTAAACACCTGAGAGATCACAGCGGCATGTTACTGCACTGCTACTGCCAGTAAGGCAGGAACATCTTTACTGCTATGCAACACTTAGATTAACTTGGGACACGCACCGGGTGATCCCGAGATGAGATAAGCGCACGTGCTGTGATGGCCCCCGAGGCACCGTACACGGACTCAACGCGTACTTCATCCCCAAACTTTGTTTAACTTGGAGGTCACATACCTACATCGGCAGCTCGTAATCCTAGGCTTTTCAACACAGCAAGATCCTTAGAAGGTTCCACAGAAGGGCGAACGATGGCACATCTCCGCCCTGTCAGCCGCGTATCGCGCTAATCAAGGTCTTCGCTTGCGGCAGCCTTTCGGCGTGTCCCAAGAGAAAAACCGAACTTAGTTTCTCATAGGACATGCTGTTTTTCGCGGGGCCGATGGCCCACAGCGCAAGAGGTGGGCGCCGGAAGATTCCGAGATATCATGCTCTTTTCAAACTCCGCCGGAACGCGGTCCGATCACGTTTTGGACTTCCACAAAGCTATTCTCGACTTTCGTTTTGCTGCCCCAAAAGCAACCTATTCCCCAAAGCCAGTTGGGAGACCCCCCCATTTTCACCCCCTCCGAATCGACGAGTGCCCATATCTCACCCAAAACTTTGGGCGAAAAGGAAGATATGAATTTTCTGCTTCGGCCCGTCGACCGATGTTTGGTCGCCACGTGCAACCGCGCAAACAATGCGCCGAACGCAACCAACCTTTTCTTCACGCAAACAGGTTGTATAAAATTCATACTACCTGTTAGAGCAGTTTAAATATCGTTCCCTTTATATTGGGGCTGCTTACCAAAAATCCCCCATCGGGGTGAGATTCAATGCAACCCGCCCGAAAAAAACACCCATTCCGTGTTTAATACGGATTACTAGACCGTGAAAATTGGCGAAGGGCCGTGTTTAATATACTACATCCCAGCTGCATATGGCTCCGGGCTAAGTAATAACGGGAACCTACCAGACTCGCAAAAGATGTCTGGGATATGGCTCGGACATCGGTCCGCAACCGGTCGGTCCGATCAACCGCTCGCGTGGAGGGGGTGGGGGGGGTCTATTTCAAATGTCCTGGACTTCGGAGCATGATATCCCGGAGTTTTCCGTTGCCCACCTCTTGCCACAGCGTGTCCCATGAAAGAACAGATTTTTTTTGTCCATGGGACACGCTGCCGTTTTGGGCCCTTAGATTATCTTGTATGTTATCTCATCGCTGTATGTCCATCTAATCTCCCCGCAAGCCTATCTGAAGGCGTGCGACCGGTCGCGGCCGCGAGCTGGCTGTTTACGTGCCCGTCGTCGTCGTTGATCTCTGCTCGGTTGCCGTCCTGCCTCTTCCTCCTCGTCTCCCTCTCCCACGACGCCGAAAAATACGACGCAAGCGCGCGCATCCTTACCTACAGCCGGAGCCGCAGCTTTCAGCCTGTATAAACGAGCCAAAAAATGTGAGTCTTGGGGGTCTATTTCCTCCAATAATGTGTTACGACTTCCTCTAGGACTCTCTCTCAAGCCAGCGCGCAAGTGCGACCTCCGCGTTGGTCCTAGCGCCGCTGGCCCTTAGCCCCGCCTCCCCTTGCTGTCTCGCGGAGACTCGGACGTGCTCACAAGCAACGCGCGCGCGGCCCTGACAGGTGGCGACGACGACGACGCGCACGGCCCCCCTCCGAGCCGTTAACCTCCTCCACCCTCCTCTTCTCCCATCACACGGACTAAACTCTCCACTTGGATGGCGTGTATACGCTACGGCGGCCAAGGGGCTTGCGTGCGACCGCTGGGATTACTATCCAGCGCTGCTGGTGCGTCCCCGCCCCTCGTTTATGTCTTCCCAACTGATCATTCTCACCAGCCGTCGCAAGGATCGCGCTCAAACCGAGCGCGCGCGGGCAGTTAGCTGGAGTAGGTGCGACCACTTCGTCTACTGTCCTGACCTCCCGCTCACTCTCTTGCAACGGCACGCACGTCGTACGCGCCCGTGCCCGCGATGCGCGCCTCCGCACCGCACAAGTTTGCCCTGCGCGCCGGACACGTAGAGCACCGTATGCCGCGCGCGCAGAGATGCCCGCGCATTCGCGGCGCGTTGTGCGCGCGCGGCTGGCGGTCGAGGGCGTCGCGAACGCGTCTCCCTGCTCTGCGCTGCGCAAGCTCGGGCACGCAAATCCGGCCCCCGCTCGCGCCCGCTGCACTGCACAGCCGCGCCCCAGCGCCAAATCATCGTACTGCACTCGCAGCCTGCTGCCGCCACTCGTAAGTCCCTCTACCATGTCTCTTTGTCTTATACCAACTCCACTCCGAGCTCAGACGACGCACCTCGTGCCCGCGAGTGTGTGCACTGTCTCGACGTTCGCCCTCAAGAACGGCAACCGGGCGAGCGCGACGCCAGCTGCTGCACTCCGCTGCCCGCGTTCGTGCAGCCTGCCGTGTATGCAACGCGCAGCATCGTAGCCCTGCACGCTCCACAAGGCGCATCCACGGGCGTCTGCGCGCGCGGTTTGCGGCGGAGCGTGCTGCGAACGCGCTCGACGTTCGGCCGTGCCTGCGCTTCGCTCTCGCAGGCGGAGGCGAGGACGACCCGGCGAGCGCGACGCAAGCCCGCAGGCGCGTGCGCACTGTTGCAAGTCACAGTGCGCGCTACAGCCGCTGGTGTACGTCGTGCCTCTGCGGCGCTACGTCGCATAGAGCTGGCCCATTCGCAGCCGCTGCGGGCGGTGGAGTGCGCCCCCACCCGCTCCGCGAGGTGCGGATGTGTACTGTTGCGCGATGTCGTTATCCAGGGCGCCCGCAGGTGTCGAGCGATCTCGACCCTGCGGAGCCTTGAGGGCGCACACATCGCATCCGCCGGCGCGTGATCTCTGCGCGGCATTGAACGAGCTGCGCGCGGCACCCGGTCATGCAGGCGGATGCGTGGGGTGATAACCAGGTCCTTGTGCGGCGGACGATGCTGCGCGCCCCGTGCACGGTCCCCCGCGCCCGCCGCGTCGGCGCCGACGACAGCGAGCCCCAGCGCCTCCGCACCCTGCGGGCGTATCCCTCGCCCCCCTTGAGCTCTTGCACGACAGACGCGCGCCCTGGACTGAGCGCTCGCGGGCACGCGAACGTCGGGGGCGGTCTGCTCCGTGTCGGCAAGCGCTCGCTCCTCGCCGTGACACCGCAAGGGCAGCTGCGCGTGCCGCAGCGCGCGCACGTCGTCGGTCCGAACCCCCCTCGGCACGCGCCTTGACGTACGCGAGCAGCGCGTCCCGCAGACGAGACGCCCAACACGCAACTCATGCTCAGTGCATGCCGCACATGCAGCCCCGCCCGCGAATGCGCGGGGCGGAGTGCTTGTGCGGCTGCCACGCGCGACTTCGGTGGGGATGGGACCCGATCCACGGCCTACAGAACCCGCCGCCGCTTGCAATAACTCTCGGGCACGCCGCTGGACTTTCAGTCGGTGTATCCACACCGTGAGTCGTCGCGCACGTATCCACATACGTACGTATAAGTTTAAATCGGGCACGCCGCGTAAGGCGTGCTGGAGCGATGCGAGCCCCGCGCTGGAAGCTGCATATGCATTGCCAGCGCGAATGCGCGCCTCACACTGCATGTGCGGCTATGCGCGTCGCTGGCAACGGGGCCGCGCCGAGGTCGATTCTTTCGCACGTACATTCCGTGCTAGGCGCGTGGACGGTGCGGGTTTCTGTGAAGTACCTACCTATTAATCTTGCGTGCAGGGCCATCTCTATATATTTGTATGGCCACCTACACCACACCTGCCTACATTGCGGGAGCCCGGTGATGTACTACCTAGTTGGTCTCGTCCCAAAGTGGAATGGAATTTCAATGATCCCGCGTCGAAATGATCGCGCGCAAACCTCCTGTTCCTGACCACCATGTCCTTCAGCAAAATGAAGCCCACAGAGGATGATGTCCTTTCTTTTCTTCACCTCACTCCTCAATTCTGATTCCCATTACAGCTATCTGAGGAGGCCTTCAAAATCTGGCTCGAAGAAGAAGACTCTCTCTCACATCAAATCGACGGAATCATTTCTGAATCTATGAAGGACTTCCCGGAGGACGACAATGTCGATGATGCTGCAAGATACGCCGCTGAGATCGCGCGGGCTGTGATCACTGACAAGACCCGTGGAGGCCATCTTCGGTAAGTTTTTCCACCCCATCAAATGCAGCGACTTACTACACCTGCAGCATCACCAAGGCATATATTGCGTGTCATAAGCGTAAAGACCCCAACTGGGACCCCAAGAAAGTCACAGCAAGCACACCAACAGATATTACCCAATTTATAATACAGAAATGTGGTGACAAGGCCAAAGGGTATGAAGGGAAAAAGGCAAGTTGTTTCGTTGCCATCGAATAGTACAATAATACTTCTTCTGCCAGTTTTCGACCGCTGTTTCAACTCGGGCCGCTCTGACATTTTGGTACCGTTCTATCCGGCCAAACGAAAGTGTCAACGAGTGGAGAGTTGATTCCAAAACCAAGGAATGGTAAGAATTAGTGTATCATTTAGCCTCAAAGCAGCTAAATCACATACAGTTTTGGTCTACCCACGCGTTCCAGGCATGTTTCCGAGTTCATGACTGGGCTGGAGAAGACAAAAGCGAAAGCTGGTGAAGTATCAACATCGGCCCGTGCATTGTCCTTGCTCGACATGCATAATTTGTATGACCATTGCTTTCGTCCCGATGCAACACCTGCGGAGATTCGATGGGGAATTGTGCGATATGTATACACTTACCCCTGAGGACTTGCCATGAAACTCACTATAACTCAGACTTCTTATCTCTTCGCTTGGTTATTACTCTTGCGATTTGAGGAAGTCGTCCGCCTCGAATTTGAGAGCATCAACATGATTCCAGGGAATCGTATGAGCCATTCATTTTTACTTTCCTTTCTGCTCACATATTTTCAGGTGAATTCTTCGAGGTGAAGCTTTCGACCCGCAAGTCTGCGCAGACGGGCATCGGACATGCATGGACCCTGTATGCCAACGATCTTGACCCCAAAATCTGTCCGGTGCGAGCTTTGATTCGGCTTGCTGTTGTCTACGGCGAAACCATCGAGTTGGCCGGGCCGCTTTTTCTGAAGGTGAATAAGCATGGTGCGATCCTCCAGGACACCCCAATCGTATGTCAATTCATCACGCATTGATATACTGAACTGATGTTCTGATGTCATTTAGACAACAAGCATAATGAGCCGCGCATTAACAAGCGACTTACAAAACCTTGGCTACAAATCCTGGGTTATGTATGGAACCCATTCTTTTCGTCGTGGGGGTTGCCAGCACTGAATCAAGAATAAGGGCTGGACTGTTGACATGGTCGCTGCTTGGGGTGGCTGGTCTCAGGTTGAGGCAATAACAATGTTTCGCTATTTTTATTCTCCGAAGGATAACCATGAGTTCATGGCTGATTATGATAGAAATGTATTAAAGCGTCAACACTTGATGTAATCTAATCTAATATTTTTCCTTGCCTATGGCCCTCCAGATCTCCCATTTATTGTGTCCAGCCCATTTAGTCGCCCACAGATCCTCAGAAAACACACCACTGTTCTGGTAGTCCTCCACTTGTTGTTCGGTCTTCAAGTCCTTGTCGCGATGAGGAATCGCTTCAACAACACGGCGAAGGGGCCTAAGTTTCTCAACAGGCCCGGGGGCTTTGCGCTTTTTGCCAGTGGAACCTGAATCTGTTGCCGTAAAGAAGGCAAAGAACTTCTCTTTATCGCCTTGGAACTCGTTTTGGAACTCGAGAATCAAACGCTCCCGCCGTGTAATGGTCACCTTAATGTTCTTCCACATCGGGTTTGTCTCACGACCCTTCACAGGCCCATATAGGTCCCGGATCTTCGCTACCGCCCCGCTTTCATGTTGGGCGATGACATCGCGAAGCCCATCTGCTCGGGTGAGTGCTTCGATGGACATACTTCCGCTGGCTAGGATCATCGAGTTGGAGGGAGTGGATTCTGTTGATTCAATCGGAAGGGAAGATGGAGTGAATGAAGACCCAGATGTTGTAGAAAGGAATGCGTTGGGAGTTGATGAAATATTTGTGGGAGTAGAAGAGGATGAAGCAGATATAGTTTGTTGTACTGCAGGAGCAACTGGAGGTTGACCCTGTAAAAATATATAGCAGTTAGCCAACTTTGCTTCCAAGAAGGCGGCGGAACCCACTGTAATAGATGCCTGAAGTTTGAACAAAGCAATTGTTGAAGCCATATCTCCTTCCTTCGCTGACTCAATTAATGCCTGCACAGTCTCGTCATCCATACCACCAGTCTGTTGGGGCTCGGACACAGATCCTACAGAAAATACGGCAAAACCAGCAAGTGTCTCCTCAATTGCAGATTTGATACTTGGCAATAGTGGGTCTGTCGCAATAATCATGAGAATTCGCACCGCACCAGATAAATTTAGAACCATACGAGTCGAGTTAACCGATGGCACTTCCGTAAGAAGTCGAAATGGGATTTTAGCCGAGTCCTTTTGAGCCCATTCAGCTCCGAGGGCACGGAGATGTGCCCACTGGCTTTTATTTATAGCAACATCACGAGAGACGGGGCAGGCCCCCGGTCACTACCTTTGAACTCGGTCTGATTTTGACGGCTGAAAATCGCTGATTTACTCTATGAAATTTGCGTTTTGGCGGCTGTTTTACTCTATTTCAGACCAAGTGTTTCAAAAAATGCCATTTTCTTCCCGCCAGGTCCTATTTTTGGCTCCTGGACCGCCGGAGGCGCTTCCTGGCGTGTTACCACTCCCCCTACACCCATAAAAATTTAATTACGCCCGCTATTAAGTCTAAACCTGTAAGCGCTACTTCTTGGCCCCCTTCCCCGCCGCGACGCCTCGCAACTTCGTGCGTGGTTTCTTCGCTGTTTTTTTGGCAGTCGTGGCGCTCTTCTTTCCTCCGCGGGACTTCTGTGTCGGCGCCGAGCTCTTCTTCTGCTTCTTGAGAGCACCTCGAGGGGCCTTTGGCCTTCGTTTCTTCGAGCCGCTACCTTCATCGGGTTCTTCATAGTCTTCCTCCTCCTCATCGTCTGACTCATCAGACCCGCCCTCGAGATCTAGGATGCGATAAACAGCGTTCGAAGTGAGAGCCTGCCAGCGCTCCCATCCAACGTCACCTGCCGAGATGCTGTACATCTCGTGAGTCAGGTTGGAAAGAGCAGCACCTGTGAGAAGATACACCAGCTCGGAGATGGGAGCGTGTGTGAACAGCGCAAGGGAATGTCCCGGAGAGCGTTCGGGAGGAACCATGTGTTGAAAAATATTTCGCCCCGGTGCCAGCTAGAATGCACTGTCAGAAAACCCAGGTGTGAAGAGAGCCTACGCACCTGTTCGTAGACCCGGAGACTGAGGTAACTTAATCCATCGACAGTTTCCGCATCCGTGAAGCTCTCGTGTTTTCCGGACACGGAACCGTACCTGTAAATGCCTAAAACCTCGCCCAAATAAAGTCGAATGGCGGACCGCATGACAACAAGTGAACCGAGTGTAATCGCATTAATGCCCCGGGACCTGATATTGGGAACTGTATAGAATAATTCAGTGTATCCCTCATCTCAATTGCGAATACAACTTACCGTGGAGGTCGGCTAGAGCAACATCAAGTCGGCAACCGACGGTCCACTCGACTGCACGTCCAGCTGCGATCCAACGGCGGTACCGAGCCTTTTGAAAGTCTGTATCGGTTCTTAGGACCTCGCTTTGTTGAATACCTTCCTTCAACTGATGGGCGGCATGGTTGAGGGAGAACTTTCCGCCCAGATATTCAACATTAATTGCCGGTTTTCGAGTTTGTTCCGAATGGACTCGTGTTGTAGCACAGTGACGGCGTCGTTGCTCCACGAGAGTGCGTCGCAGGATGGGTTGCCCGTGAGAGAGAAAGGTAGGAATTGTCGTCATTGAAACCACCGTGGACGTTGGCGCCGGGTTGAGTAGATTAGCAATCAACATCCGCCCCGACACCGGAGTGTCTGGGTTAGCATCCAGCTCTTGGTCGATGGCCTCGAGTTCGGCTTCATCCTGCACAACTTGATCAGCCAAATAGTTCTCCGTCAAGATATGGTGAGCTGCGTGAGCGAGGGCCTGCGAAACCGTCAAGTCTTTGCCCAACAATTTCCTCGTGTCGCCCTCTGCGGGAATCGCTTGCGGACCTGGCTGCGGCATGACCCGGATGTTGTCTGACTCCAAATCGAAGTCGGTGGCGGAAGGCGGATGAAGTGGTTCGGAGTCAGATTCGGAGTCAGATTCTTCTCCTGCAGGAGTACTCGGGGCAGCTGTCGTCGTGCGGAAATGAGGGTGAAGATCGGTGCTCTTCAATGGAAGCTCCGGTATCTCCATCCCACAGAACTGCGACGCGAGTGCTGCTGCCTCTTTCCAGGCTACCTCGCACGCACGGTCGAGATTGGGACGAGACGGAACCTGTTTGAGCGCTGTGATCTCCTCGTCCGTGAGACCCGTGTCGTGGAAATCAAATGTATACCCGTTGTTCGAATCCTTCTCCTTCTTCGTATTAGGGGAAGTCAGAGTGGCCGATTCTCGGTCGATTCTGTGTCGATTCTGACTTCGATTCTGGATCAATTCTGAGTCCAGTTTCAGCTCAGAATCGCCGTCAACTCTGACCGCCCCCGTTATGTTTCGATTCATCAACGTCGATTCTCGCTCATCAAAACATCAAATCTGACATTTGATTCACGCAAGTCGATTCTCGGATCGATTCTGAGTCGATTCTGTGCGAGTTCCTCCTCTGGAGGAGGAACTACGATTCTATTTCGATTCTGGGGATTCGATTCTGCATCGATTCTCGGTTCAGAATCGGATCAGAATCGAAGGCAAAATCGAACATGAATCGACGCAGAATCGTTCACTCTGACTTCCCCTATTGAATTTCCCCGAGGATAAAATGCGCTGCCGAAATGTGATGTGCTTGATCATCTGTATGAGCTGCCCGAAGGTAAACTCCATGATGAACGAGCGAGTTATTCCGAAGAAATGTTCCAAGAAATGCGACCCGTGTTGCCACGGCATGAATGGGACATTAGGGTAGAATTCGAGGTGGGCGAGGCTGAGTAAAATGAACTGATCACAAAGTCGGATGAGGATTTGGAATGTAGCATCGGCCAGGAAGCTGCTTTGTTTCTGAAATAAATCAGGGTAGCGAGACTCTGAACGGACGACATTCGCCCGCCAGATGTTCAAAAAGTGCCGCGCACGAAATATGCAGGTGACACGTTCGATGTGGGTCATTCCGCGTTTCATATATGCATCGAAGAGTTCGCCTGAAGAATAATCAGGAATGGAATTCGTTTCAGCGAGGGGTTCAACATCACCGAAGATGAAGGATAAAACAAAAAAGCCTTCAAAAGTTAGATCGATAATGTTACCATCCGAATCAACCAAGAATTCGAATAATGCATCAACAAACAGTCGCCGTGCTGCTCCATCGTCCTGCTTCTCCGGATTGAAGATATCTCGGATATACAACGGGACGCCGACCTTGCTGAGGAGCAGCATGAGTACCGAATGACAGAGGTATAGGATTCCGATGATGAGCAGGTGAGTTCCGTAGAGAAAGTTGTTTCGAACACCTTTTTTAGCGTGGTCCATGTCGGTGGTGGCGATGTGGGGCCCGGTATCCTTGTAGACTGGGCAGCTGACATGAACGCCGTAGAAGGGGTTTTCATATGTTAGCCTTGTCTCGGTTTCGACGTTCATCATCAGGAGCTGTGCGTTCACCTCCGCTTTGGCCCCATCTGCGCCACTTGCGAGCAGTTTCAGCCCTGAGTCAGCACAAAGCTGGCGAAGCTTCAGATGCTGTTCGCAATTGTCCGCCGCCTTCATTCTCCCCTTGTTCGGGATGAGGGCAATGGGGAAAAGAGGCATATTGGGAAGGGGTATCTTAATGTGATGTAATTAGCCTTGCATCGGAGGTATGAAGGTATGAATCGGAATCGAACTGACCTTGATTGCGAGCATCCACACCTGCGTAGCAATCGATTTGGTAGCGTCAATCTCTGAAATAATTCTGGACTGTTCTTCAGAGCTCTTGAATAAAACTTCCGAGAGCGGAAGCGTCGATCCCACAACATGGGCAGATTTTTCTCCAGAGTATTCAGTGGAAGTAGATAGAAGTGGGCGCAGCTTAATGAACCAAATGAGAAAGGAAGAAGTTCGTTAGCCATTAACGCACCTTGGTTCCATCGCCTGCGCAAATCCATGGGCCATCATACTTCATGAGTTTACCAAACTCGACCGCGGCTTCAAGGTTTCCCGCGCACAATTCTGAACTAACCATTTTAATAGCCGATTTCGCAACTCGCCGCCTGTGAGAACAAGGGTGTTGAGCTTAAATGACAGATAAAATCGTGAAATCCTGTACCGTAACTGCCTCTGAGATATGCCACCAACCATGTCCTTGAACAAGTCGTACTGGGAACCAGAACGCGGTCCATGGGAGCGCATTAATGCGGCCAACTGGCCCAATTCGGGGCTGTATCGTATCCCTTTCATCAGACGCCCGGTTGGGTCCTTTTCACGTCGCACTCGGTCTGTGAATTGGTCGCAGATTGCGAGGAACGATGTCTTATCGTCGAGATCGCCTGCCTGCGCTTGTTGGTACAAGGCCAAAAACGCCCCACCCGGTCCATGCATGGCCTTGGACGATAAAATCTTCAATACGGCTGGATTTGCAACGTGCATCTGCACGTCTGCGGCAGAGTTATCGCTCAGCACCCTAGGTGTGTGCTTGAGTTTTTTCTTCCACTTGGTCGTGAACTCGCCGGGCGGTAACTGGGCCTTCTTGCGAGCTCTTAGGATTCCCATCTGTAACCCGGGTAGCCTCGCGAGCAGCGTACAAGACGAACAGGTGCCGGTAAGATTTGTTGTCACAGAAAGGCAGTCCCTTGCATAGACAGCGCCGGAATTTGGCTGAGTGTTCCATCGAGCGGCGACCAGAAGACTCTGATGAAGACGTTTCTTTTCGTAGCCGGTCCAGAGGGCGCGCGCAGCCAAGGTGTTGGTTTCCTTTTTAATGCCGTGCATCGCAAGGTCCGTTATGGAACACGCAGAACGGATCACCTTTTCAGGCATTGGCTCATCCTCTTCAACGTCCGAGTCAGATGACGAGTCACTGTCCGATTCACTGACGGCACCGTCCCAGTTCTTGTATGGGAAAACCGTGTGCGCGAGCCGGACCCAATCGGTTGCGGAAACTCCTCCGAGGTATGAGGTCCCTCTTTGCCAGGCATATTCGCGATATCCATCGCCATGCAATCCCTGGCACTCAACCTCCTCTGAGACAAGGACGGGAGGTGGTAACCTCGTAGGCCATTGTCCTGCCCCGGAAAAATACCGAGGATCAAGACGTTTGTCCTGTAGAACATGAGATAGAGCTCACATTGACGCAGGAGAAAACATACCGCGGGTGTTAATTTCTTCGTTTGGACCAGCAGCGGCTTTTCCGAGCCTGCTGGGTCGACCCGAGATGCTGTCGACTTCTTTGCAGGCCCAAAGAATGCCGCGATTCCGGTTGAACCCTGCAAAAGATGTTTTAACACAAACATGAAAGGAAGAGATTCAGAGATACCATCTCAGCCGCTGGACGCGCAACAGGTTTGCGACGAGCACCAGCCTTGACACGCGTCACCAGCTCACAAGTCTTCTGGTGCGACTCCCAGTTCTTGAGATCGTATACTTTCCCATTGTCCAGCCGACGCACTCGTGTGGGGCTGCACTTGCAGTATACCTCGTGCGGGGTTCCTCTCAGTGTTCCTGCCAATGGCCCAGACGCGTGCTTATCGGTGTAGGGGTCTTGCTCTAGAACAAGCCGGCGCTCGTCATCGCTCTTCGGTTTGCGCGGCTGGACTTCCTTCGCCCGCTTCTTGCCTACAAGCAGATTCCGACGACGCCTGGAGTGGAAACAGATAAATAGACGGCAGAATCATAAAAGGAAACTAGCTGCCTCTCGTCATCCGAGCCATCCGGGTCAGTCATCCTCGTGTTCACTTCTATCCCCCGCCTTCCGTTTACTTATCCTCTGGGCCGTCACAGGGTTTGAGATCTCTGGATCCCCGCGAACAACTGGATTGTTGAGAGGAGGGACGTGTGGTGTAGTCGGTTCAAATTCTAGTGCCGGATTTGAGATGTCCGAGTGAGCAATTGAAGCGTCGAGAGGAACGACGGGTGGCACAGTTGGAACAAATTCTAGTGCCAGATTTGAGATCTCTGGGTCGGAGTGAGCAACTGGAACGTTGGAAGGAGGAATATGTGGAACAGGCGGATTGATCTTTTGGATTGCTCCAGTTGGAGGGATTAAGAGACTGACGAGCGGCCCATCTGACGAAGATGTGAGGTTGAGAGTTTTTGCGATGGATTCTGCGGCCGGGGTTAAGGAGATAGAATCTGAGGTAGGTACGATGTCGGCCTCAAAAAGATCTTGCGGACCCAAGTCCGGGAAGTTGTGGTTTGCAAAGAGAGGTATCGGTCCCTATGGAAATCTAAGTGATAGTTCGTGTCTTCGAAGCATCATGGGACTCACACTCGTGTCCGGTGAAACTTGAGCAACGAATCTCTGGAACCACATCATTCGGGCAGGGCGACAGTCGGCATTTGATAAGAGTGGTGTTTGGAATATTGCTCGCTCGATGGTATTCGGCGTGTAAATTCCGCAGTGGACATGATCTACCTGGCGAGAATGGGGCAGTATATCACCCTTATCCTCGAATCCACCGGGAAACGAGTGGTCCAGCCATTTTCTGAGATGGGGGATGAAGTTTTTGGCTGCCGATTTACGTCCAAGTGAGTCTCCTGTGATATTATTAGTCGCATTAAGCCAGAGCAGCGGTGAAGTGCATACCATAGCCGAAGACCTTTTGCACGAAATCAATGAAGAAAGCGATCCAGTGGTTCCCGTTAACATGAAGAGGGAAGTACAGGTGTGACTTTCCCGCCTCCGCCGACTCTTTGTAATTGTTGAGAAGACCCCGAGTATATTCAGAGGGATTTTTCTGCTTCGAAAGCGCGAGAATTGCATGCTGAAATGACAGGGGAGCGACCATCACGGCAGCGTTAAGAGCAGGATTTTTGGCGACACGAGATTGAATGTCTGCCATCATATTGTCTATAATCCCGCCCGATAACCATTCATCGTCGACCAGGCGTGTCCAATCCAGCTGCCCATCCGGAGCTCCTGTATGGACTGTATTCCACGAAACAAAGGCGAAAATTTCAAGGTTACATCCGGGAACTTCGTCTCGAGCCCACTGCACGCTGCCGGCCCATCTGTCCTGGGCGTCCTGAAGGTCGTGGATTTTACGAAAAAAGGGAAGCGCAAATAGGGGTAGGCGTCGGGAAGGGTCAAGCAGGTTAAGAATCGACTTGGCGCCATTCAGCCATTTTTGAGGAAAGTCATTTTCCAGTTCGCGCAGAATGAACTCCGGAGGGATAGACTTGAGTGACCAGAACACCGTAAGTGGGTCGCAATTTGGCAAATCCGTGCTAAACCAGATATTTGTCTTGCGGTGTTTTTTTTTGAGCCCTTCTGAAATTTCTGGAAGCTTTAGGGCCAAGAAATCGGTGACTGTTAGGTCCGGACTGGGAAATGTCGCCACGAGAGCCGAAGGCATTTTGCGCGCAGCGCTACAGGCATCAGAAACCTCTGGTGGAACGTCCTTGTAGATCTTGCCTGCGCAAATCCATTGGGAAGCATCGAACGGGACACGCGCGTCCGCGATTACTATGACACTTGCCATCACAGAGAAGGAGTAAGTACCAAAGTAGTGGAAGTGGAAGTGAGCCAGTGGAAGTGGAAGTGGGCCAGTGGAAGTGGAAGTGGAGGCGTCACTATAACGGGATAGCCGACTGGTGCGCCCGGCGTTATCTCCCAATTTAGCACGCGCAGATTTCTATTGTTCTTTGCGACTGACCGTTTCCTTCACATTTAACAAGTACCGCCTCCCCTCGGACTTTCTACTTTCTACATCCGAAATGCATGCCACCCTGCCGTGTGCCAACTACTATGATGGGTCCGGGACGAGGACATCGAATGTATTTAAGTCAAAAGTAATCAAGTAATGTGCGTCACACGCACTGTATATTCCCATTCACTGTCTTCCTCTCCTTGAGCTTCGACAAAGGCCTGTCCCTCGGGATGCCACTGAAATGATTTCAAATGCACCAACTAGATAAAATAAATCATTTAACCACTTCCCTCCGGACTCGGAGGTGCGCACACGCACCAAGTGAGAGATCAGGAGGCGCGCCACCGCGGGCGGGATGCGTGACAGACACCAGTGGAAGTGGAAGTGGTTTCACTTCCACTGAACTTCATTAATGGAAGTGGAAGTCGTGTTAGTGGAAGTGGAAGCCACTTCCACTTCCACTACTTTGGTCATTCCTCACAGAGAAGTCGGTGACTGGTGAAAAATTTGACGTGTTATTGTGGGCTATTGTTATCTGCTTTGCCCTGTCTTCTATGCCGATTCAAGTGCCGGGCAAATGCCGTCTCACGGCACCCAGGGCCACATTTTGATTGAAAAAAAAATTCGCGCTCCGCGCGATTTACTCTATCCCAGACGGAGTTCCGCCCAGATCCGACTGTTTTACTCTATATGCCAGACCAAGTTAGGGATCATTTTGGGGCGTTGATTTACTCTATCGCCGACCAAGTTGAAAGGTAGTGACCGGGGGGCCTGACGGGGCCAATAGTCGGCGCAACAGGCATAACGGACAGATCAAGCCCGTAATAGCCTGCAAGCCGCTCCCGGCGCGCATCAACTCGGCCTGTCTTGACAAGCACCTTCTTCTCGGCTTTCTTGTTGGCGGCATCAATCCAGAAGTCGAGTTGACTGCCCGAAGCAGTCGTGAGAGATGCCACAGTAAGGTCCGCGGGGCATGAAGGCATCGGCGGAGAGCTGCCAGTACCGCGCGGCGGGATTGATGGGAACACCCCGAAGGGGCTGATGGGGTCTGTCATTCGGGTTGCGTGATGTCAAGTTCGAGAAGTCGCGCGCAAGGAAAGAAGGAAGAGAGAGAAAAAGGAGACGGAGACGCCCATGTCTAAGACACTAACTCAGGAGGTATTTCTTGAGAATTTCTTTATTCTCTGCTGATTCTGAAGACCATTTGCACTCGATGTAATTTAATTATAGAGCAGAATGGCTTGTGGGGGCCTATCGGAGCCCAGGGAAATTAATCGGATGAAAGGCTGTCACATTTGAACTTACTTACTACTTTGGGCGAGCGGCGGTAGTGGTCGATCGACGGAAACAAACCAAACGAGTGCGCGGGGTCCCGAGGTCACGGGGACACGGGAGCCCGCAGCCAAACAACGCCACGCCGTGTCCCGGGACACGATTCCATAATGGATTCCCTAATCGGGGCGTGTCCCATAAACACTAAAGCCTGTGTCAAAAGCAAATTCTTCGGCCATCTCGGCAGCTAAAATTATCCTGACTTACCACGTTGCAAACGCACACCCTTCCTCTGCACCCCATGAGCGCTCAGTGCATCCCCGCCAACCCAGATATCTCTGGCATTGGCGTTCGCGCGGCCATCTATGCCCAAAATCTGCTCTGTTTCGCGCCGGTCGTCGCCCATCTCTGGGATGGAAAGGTCTCGGTAGACGAGATGCGTGGTGTCAAAGACCAATCCATTGGCATGCTTGCCATCGCCTTCGCCATTCTCATCTCCAGTGTCATACAAGCCACCGGCAATGCTGGCAGTGAAGAAGGTTTAACGCGTTTCCACGCCGCCGTCATCCTCGATTTGAGCTGGATGAACAACACCAGTACTTGGATCTGGTTTCTGTTGTATGCCCACCACCTCACCAAGCCGGAGGGAGAAAATGGGCGCAATAGTAGGAAGCCCACCCCAGCGACATGGTCAGCCTGGAAGGGTGTTCTTCTCTTGCCTCTTCTTCGTCTTGTGGCGGAGGCAGGTCCTGCTCATCTCCAGGAAAATGACCACGCGGAACAGGATCCTCCGAGTGCCGGACCACCCACTCACGATGAACGCCCAAAGATGAAGATCAAGCGAAAAGTGCACAAGAGTGAACGACGGACAAGTGAGTCAACATGTGAAGCTCAGAGTTGTACTCAACCTTTGCCTGCAGTCATTCATCGTGCTTGGTACTTCGTCTCCCAGAAGCCCGTTCTCACACTGGGTTCCATCCATCTGTCCCTCATGGGCGCCATTGGGCTATGGCTCTGGAGCAATCCATCCAAGTTCGGGAGACCCATTTCCTGCGATCCATCGCTTACCGTTGTCGGTGGTGCCCTGCCGTTTTCATCCGTGGGATTGCGCATCTTTTCATTGGCAATATATTCTCTTCTCGTCGTTCCTGGTTTCAATCTTGTGCCCCCCTTCCTGTTCTTCCTCGTACTTCATATAGCGTACAACAAGTCTCGAGAGTGCCATCCCCATTTCTGGGGACAACTCGATACTCTCGCCAATCGGGCTCGCCGTATTCCACAGATTTTTGGAAAGGGCATTCCAAGATTGGCCAAGGCTCTATTTCGACGGTTTCACAGTCCATCTCAGGACCTGGAGTCCGGCACACGGTCCTCTCCTGCTCCTGAGGGCACTCGGCCCCCTTTCAAATCGAATACTCCCAATCCCGCCGGTCGAACCGGTGAGAGCGATGAATCTCGCACGGAATCTGCTACTGACCCGCGGGCAGCTTTTCTGATTGTCGGTTTGGTCTCTCTTGCCTTCATCAACATCGTGTTGCTTGTAGGTATTGAGCTCACGCTTCGTCGTAATAACCACGAACAATTTAGCGGAGAGGACGAGTGGGGCTTTGGGCAGGTCCTCGCGTTGCTCCTGCTTGTTGTTCCCGTGCGCGACTTTGTGACATCCATTCTGGATGTTCGCGAAAAAGTCAAGAGGGATAACGAGACCAAGGAAGATATTCAGAGAGATTTCAAAGAACATCTCCAGCAGGCGATCCTCAAAGATACCTTCGTTGATCACGATTTTAAGGACTTGATTGAGCGGGGAGCTGATCCCAATTTGGAGCTGGATGGTATCTATTCAGGTTATTCCCTGCACCTCAGAAACACACTCATCAACTTCCTGCAGATACCTATCCATTTGTGACGCTTCTCTCATTTGCAGCATCCAAAGGGGCTACGGATCTTGTTAAATATCTTATTGAAAGGGGGGTAGAGGATGACGGAGGTGGGCGGTAGTACATTCATTGGTCTCAACACCGGGCTAATTGATAATGTAGGAAGGGCATTCCGCGCGGCTGCTGAGAACGGCCACATTGGAAGTGCCCGAATCCTAGGGAAATGGAGGAATGAGTCAGATATGCGAGGTAGGCGGAGTTCACTTGGTGTTTTGATCACAGCTGATGGAGTTACCTCCAGAAAAAAAACAAAGGGCGATTCATCTGGTAGTGGAATCACTGCGAGAATCTGACTCCAGTGTTCGTCGGACTGCGATCACATGCCTTTCAAGTCTTGCAGCACAAGGTATGTATTGCCTTCTCTGCCTGACACATTTTCGCATTCTGAGCCTGGGTTGTAGTGGTGTTTCGGCAAGATGTTCAGCTGATAATCCCTTCGCTCATACAATCAGTGCAGGATTCTGAGTCCCATGTTCGTCAGACTGCGATTGAATGCCTTTCAAGTCTCGCAGTGCAAGGTACATATCACCTTCTCTGCCTGATACATTTCCGCATTCTGAGCCTGGGTTGTAGTGGCATTTCAGCAAGACATTCAGCCGATTATCCCGTTACTCACACAATCACTGCAAGATTCTGAGTGGAGTGTTCGTCAGGCTGTGATTCAGTGCCTTCCAATTCTTGCAGCACAAGGTACATATCATCTTCTCTGCCTGACACATTTCCGCATTCTGAGCCCGGTTGTAGTGGCATTTCAGCAAGACATTCAGCCAATTATCCCTTTGCTCATACAATCAGTGCAAGATTCTGAGTGGATGGATCGTCAGGCTGCGATTGAATGCCTCTCAAGTCTCGCAGCGCAAGGTACATATCATCTTCTCTGTCTGACACATTTCTGCATTCTGAGCCTGAGTTGTAGTGGCATTTCAGCAAGACATTCAGCCGATTATCCCTTTGCTCATTCAATCAGTGCAAGATTCTGAGTGGAGTGTTCGTCAGGCTGCGATTGAATGCCTTTCAAGTCTCGCAGCGCAAGGTACATATCACCTTCTCTGCCTGACACATTTCCGCATTCTAAGCCTGGGTTGTAGTAGCATTTCGGCAAGATGTTCAGCTGATAATCCCTTTGCTCATACAATCAGTGCAGAATTCTGAGTCCCGTGTTCGCCAGGCTGCGATTGAATGCCTCTCAAGTCTCGCAGGACACGGTACATATCATCTTCTCTGCCTGACACATTTCCGCATTTTCAGCCTGGGTTGTAGTGCCATTTCAGCAAGACATTCAGCCAATTATCCCTTTGCTCATGGGATCACTGCAAGATTCTGATTGGAGTGTTCGTCAGGCTGCGATTGAATGCCTCTCAAGTCTCGCAGCACAAGGTACATATCACCTTCTCTGCCTGACACATTTTCGCATTCTGAGCCTGGGTTGTAGTGGCATTTCAGCAAGACATTCAGCCGATTATCCCTTCACTCATCCAATTACTGCAAGATCCTGAATGGGTGGTTCGTCAGGCTGTGATTCAATGCCTTTCAAGTCTGGCAGCGCAAGGTACATATCCCCTTCTCTCCCTGAGCCATTTTCGCATTCTAAGCCCAACTTGTAGCGGCATTTCAGCAAGACATTCAGCCGATTATCCCTTCACTCGTTCAATCACTGCGAGATTCTGACTCCAGTGTTTGTCGGACTGTAATCACATGCCTTTCAAGTCTTGCAGCACAAGGTATGTATTGCCTTCTCTGCCTGACACATTTCGCATTCTGAGTCTGGGTTGTAGTGGCGTTTCAGCAAGATGTTCAGCTGATAGTCCCTTCGCTCATTCAATCAGTGCAGAATTCTAAGTCCCGTGTTCGCCAGGCTGCGATTGAATGCCTTTCAAGTCTCGCAGCGCAATGTACATATCGTCTTCTCTGTCTGACACATTTCCGCATTCTGAGCCTGGGTTGTAGTGGCATTTCAGCAAGACATTCAGCCAATTATCCCTTTGCTCATACAATCACTGCGAGATTCTCGATCGGGAGTGCGTGAGGCTGCGATTGGATGCCTTTCAACTCTCGCAGTGCAAGGCACATATCCCCTTCTCTGCCTGACCCATTTTCGCATTCTAAGCCCAACTTGTAGCGGCATTTCAGCCAGATATTCAGCCGATTATCCCTTCACTCATACAATTACTGCAAGATCCTGAATGGGTGGTTCGTCAGGCTGTGATTCAATGCCTTTCAAGTCTGGCAGCGCAAGGTACATATCCCCTTCTCTCCCTGAGCCATTTTCGCATTCTAAGCCCAACTTGTAGCGGCATTTCAGCAAGACATTCAGCCGATTATCCCTTCACTCATTCAATCACTGCGAGATTCTGACTCCAGTGTTCGTCGGACTGCGATCACATGCTTTTCAAGTCTTGCAGCACAAGGTATGTATTGCCTTCTCTGCCTGACACATTTTCGCATTCTGAGTCTGGGTTGTAGTGGCGTTTCGGCAAGATGTTCAGCTGATAATCCCTTCGCTCATACAATCAGTGCAGAATTCTGAGTCCCGTGTTCATCAGGCTGCGATTGAATGCCTCTCAAGTCTCGCAGGACACGGTACATATCATCTTCTCTGCCTGACACATTCCCGCATTCTGAGCCTGGGTTGTAGTGCCATTTCAGCAAGACATTCAGCCAATTATCCCTTTGCTCATGGGATCACTGCAAGATTCTGACTCCCGTGTTCGTTGGGCTGTGGTTAAATGCCTTTCAAGTCTCGCAGCACAAGGTACATACTGCCTTCTCTGCCTGACACATTTTCGCATTTCAGCAAGACATTCAGCCAATTATCCCTTTGCTCATACAATCACTGCAAGATTCTGAATGGGGAGTTCGTCGGGCAGCCATCCAATTCCTGCCCAAGCTCGGAGAACTAGGTATAGATATGCCTTGGTTTCTTCATCCACGCTCATCATTTCCTCAATCGGCTAGGCCGCGAAATCTTTCTTCTGTATATTTTGGAATTGGTCTCCAAGGCGAAGATAGGACGGAACATTGCCATAGAAGCTATGTCCGGGCTTTTGATCGCCACCGACGAGTGAAACAAAGACATGCGCTGGAATTAATGCTATCCGAGCTGATATTGTGCAAACGTCTTAGTCACCACCTATTTTGTACAGCGGCCAATCTGGACAGAGGGAATTTTTGGCGGAAGGAGGCCTAAAATGGATCCTTTTCAGAGATTAAATTGACCCACTAATTGCGCGTCGCGGGGCGCAAAAACGGGTTTTCCGTGCTTTTGTCATCCAGTTTTGACTTTTAGAATAATCCCTCTAGACAAAATAGTCCTCTGGCCAAACGGAGCATTTCCACAAGAGGGATAAGAAATCGGGGGAAATTTGGGCTGGCAATATCCGCTGTACAAAAGTAGCGGTGACTAAGTCATTTGCACCATAGTGTAATCATGCCGCTTACCAACCTAGATACAAACACGGACACATTAGTTTACCTTCTTCTCTCTTTCTCTCTACCACGACCTTGTATGCTAGCTACGATCTCATAACACCGACTCCCCGTAAAGGGTCTAAATTCTCCTTGTGTGATCTTCTTCCCTGTCTCTTCAAGCCTTCTCTCTGTAAAAAAGGTCCATAATCATCCATAATCGTGGCATATTCACACTCAATTTTGACCACCCCGAAATAACTTTGTATTATGGCAAGGATTATGGACTCGGATATTTACCATTAGCCACCCGCCGTGTCTTGCAGATGCCACCAGCCACCCGGCGCACAGGCCGCACTGAGTCTCTGCTCAAGGCATATGTGCAGAACAGCAAAGGCCGGCAGCATCGGGCCCTCCTACGACAACGCGCAGCAGCCCGGATCCGGCAAGAAAACCCAAAGGAGCCATCTTACCATGTAGCCCGTCGCGACACCTCTTCATCCGATTCCTCCGACTCAGAAAGCTCCTCTGACAGTTCTAGCAAGGACTGGAGCGACATTGGCCCAGACTGGCGCTTCGTGGACGACACTGTGCTTGATGGATTGTCCATAGAGACGGACTCGACATCTGACTCACAGGAGATCTCGGATATGCCAGAGCTCCGTTCCATAGGTTCTGGTTCTTCTGACTCTCAGTCTGAGTCTGACTGGGCCTCTTCTGCGGGGAGCCTCGGTGATGCTATGTCCGGAGTAGAGTGAGATGACGAAGAGAGCTCCGATGATTCAGATGTCGAGGATGGGAATGCACCATTTCTGCGGCGATGGATAGAGGAAGAAATCGAGTCTATGCACGAGGCGCGCTACAAACAACCACGTAATACGCTTCCTCGAGGCTGTCCTACCTCCGCCACGTTGATAAGCAGTGTACAATTCTGGCCGTGAAAATCGCATTTTATGCATATATCATAACCATATACGCTGAGGACATCTGTATAAGGACTATTGTGAGCCCGAACAGTTAGTCGTTGAACGTCAGACACCTTAGGGGAGCTTCGAAGCATGTTCGTATAGCGGTACTCCATACTGAGGCCTATATACAACTTGCACTGAGGTACAACACCCCGTAGAAAACAGTGCAGCCCAGTATCCGAGGGTTATCAGTCACTTAGTGTCAGTTCCCAACCAAGGGGAAGGGTTCTGAGCCCTGTGTACATGCTAAGAACGGCATATACAATCGAATGACAGGATGTTTGAACATGTTGACACTGATCCTCGCGCCGCGACACCTCACGTGAAGGGTCTAGGCTCCAGGAACACAAGTAGCCGGTTCGATCGGATCCGAATGGGCATGACTCCGTTGACGGAATCAAATATCGATCGGAAGACTCCGGAACGATGTTCGACTACCGTAAATTAGCACCTAAAGTCCGTATACAATATATACCAGGCTTGGGAAGGAAACCTAAATACAATATAAGACACCCCAAAGGTGTCCTGGACACTATATACCCTGGAGTATGACTGTTCGCACCTATATTCCGACCGATCGGAGGTACGAGTCATACAGCGTCGCTGTGAATCAGCAAGGAGGAGTCATCCACGAACGTGGGAGGGCCCTCGACCAATCATAGAGGTTTCGGGATCGATATATTCCGGAACACGTGCTCATTTCATATATTATTTATCAGCTAGTAGTGTAATCATCGTTTGTAATCATATATAGAAACAGTATATAAGGGCACCTGCACGAGAGGGAATGGCAGCGAATCGCACCGACAGCTGGTTGGAGGCTAGAAGATAGTCACAATTAGTTGTTTGGTAGATTGTGTGCTCTGTTCGGTTCGCCTTAAGGCATAGCTCAGTAGAGTCTGCTTTATAGTGTGTGAATATACCTTCGGATTGATATAAATACCTGAGCCTGGAAGTTATAACATTTGAGCCTGGAAGTACATTGGCCTGGAAGTTTAACATTTGAGCCTGGAAGTCACAATACACTGAGCCTGGAAGTTTTATTGGCCTGGAAGTTCCTACAAGTTTAACTTGTTCAATCGCGTTTATACAGTTCGTTGGGTCTGTTCCCATTGCGTCCTGAAGGGTTTACAAGCCCCAAATCTACCATATACACAGTTAATACCGTACTTGTCGTCTGCTCCGGCCCATATACACTGTTGTACTCAAGTCAATCCGCTTACAATTGTTGAAACTCCGTCGAGCCTTGTCAAAACACCCTATAAACCGTTCGAACACAATTAAATCTCATTCCGAGAGTCTAATACTTGACTCGTCACCCCCCGAACAAACAAGGGACACGTGTCTGAGAGTAGTGCAGTAGTGGTTAGGTGGTAGTTGGTGGGTTGTTAGTTGTTGGTTTATACCATCGGCTCGCTATTCACAGCTAGTACATTGCTCGCGCCGCTTAGGCAGACACCAGTCTTATCAATGTTCTCACCACTTTGAAACTTGGATGAGCCGACCACTTCCACCAGAATCTCCGGGTCAGTCCTCGCACTTTCGATGCCCTTGTGGCAGCACTGGAGCAGGACCCGGTGTTCTCCAACAACTCAAATCACCCCCAGCTGCCTGTCAATCTGCAGCTCGCTGTCGCGCTCTACCGCTTCGGACATGATGGGAATGCAGCTAGCATTCAGGCTGTCGCCAACTGGGCTGGGCCTGGCAAAGGCACAGTCCATCTCATCACATGGAGAGTCATGATGGCCGTCCTTCGCCCGGGCTTCATGCAGTCTGCAGTGCGAATGCCGACACAGGAGGAGAAAGAGAAAGCGAAGCGTTGGGTTAAAGATCACTCGTGTCATCACTGGCGGGGCGGGTGGTGCTTCGTCGATGGTACTCTGATCCCTCTTGACGAGCCGCCAACCTGGTATGGGGAGAGCTATTTTGATAGGAAGTGTAACTATTCCCTGAATTTCCAGGTGCGTCATCTATCCTTCTAACTGTGTCCTGCCGCTAAATTAATACACAGATCGTGAATCTCCCCAACCTGCAAATTATCGATTTTGGTTACGGGCATGTTGGGAGCACACACGATTCTGTGGCCTGGCGTGATACTTTAATTGCGCAGAAGCACGAGGAGATTTTAGACGAGGGTGAATGGGTCTGGGCCGATTCGGCGTATCCCGTGCGCTCTAGTCGTTTCTTACTCTAGTGTAGCTGAATTAAGAGGCAGGTTGATACCTGGGTCACGGCACCTTATAAGAAACCGCTGCGAGACCTCCCTGATAACGAAAAATTCAATAACCATGTCTCCATACTCCGCATTCGATCCGAGCATGCCATCGGGTTCCTCAAGGGCCGCTTTCATTCGCTGAAGCATCTCCGTGTCAACATCAAGGATGAAGCGACACACAAGATCGCGACATATTGGGTATCCGCATGCATTGGTATCCACTCTTACGCTTTACGACATGAGGAGCAGGAGCGCGGCGAAGATGCTGATTCAGAGAATCCCGACCCCTTCATTGCGGAAGGCCTATCCTCAACGGACAATGACTCGGAAAATAATGCTGCCCCTGTACAACGCACTGCAGCATTCCATACGAGATTGAGTGCCGGCAAAGCTTTCCGGGAGGACTTGAAGGGGAGGTTGTTTCGTGCGCTTGAGAGACGTAGAGCACGGCATTCCGCTCGGCGTGCTGAGGCCCGAGGACTGTAGACTATACATAGAAACTTCCTGAGTCCGATACAGCATATGGGTAAACGAGTGTGATTTAAACGAGTGTGGTTACGCTACATGCTGCTACACGAGACATATCAGGGATAAGTAGGGGGTAGCTAAAGATCATTCTCGAATCCAAATGGTGTTGTAGCGGAGGAACTACCGGCATCGGAAGGGAGAGTGGGGAAATCAGAGTACGAGAAATTGTTACCAAACATGGACCCCATGGAGCCCTGGCTTTGCCCTGGCTCGTGTACGAGGATTGCAAGAATTGAGCCATGCGGAGCTGATGGTCATTCTGCATCTTGAGACGTGCAAGCTCCAGCTTTGCGAGCTTCGCCTGCGTCCGGCCCTTTGCCTTCTCCACGTCCACCCGTGCCCCGGCATTGATCTTTGCCGGCACAATTTCCTTGCAGACATTGTTCTTCTCCTTCCGCAGTGCCAATGCGCGCTGGGCAGTTTCCTCCTCCGCCAGAATAGCTGCGCTAAACTTCTCCTTCGCAGTGGCCGGCTTCGTGAGCTTGGCTGGAGCTGACAGTTGGCAGGCGCAGGAGTCGAGATGGCCGGCTGCGGTTTCGTCTTCTTGCCGGCGGCTTGGTGTCGGTTCTCTCGGAGCTATTCTCCCGCTTGCGCTTCCCACGTTTGTCGGACTCTTCGTCATCGCTGCCGTCATCTTCGTTGAAGTCGTAGAGGTCGGTGTCGGTCTCCGCTGCATCAGCAAGGTATTGAGGGAAGTCTGTGGTATCTTCCGGAGAGCTGGCGCGTGTCGGGTCATCCGAATTGGGCACGAGCATGGAGACATCCATGTCGCTAGAGGTGTTGCTGATACCAACAGGGCGAAGGTTGGGCGCTCACCAATCAGGGAGCGGACATGCCACAACCACGGCAAGTCCACCGAGATCTCATCTGTGACAGGTCAGCTTCAAATCTGCCGTCGTTCGTGCTGTCATACGCACCCTATTTGGTACTCAACGCTGTACCCGGAATAATATCCTTCTCACTCTCGAGTCCAGCCCCTGTTTGGCCCATGATTTCCATGTTGGCACACGTCTTATTGGTCAATCTGAGGCAACGTCGGCTTTCAAGATATAGAAGCGAGCCTGGAAGGACTCACACTTTCACCTTGTTCTTAATTTTGCTCCACCAGAGCTTCTGCTGCCTGGGTTTGCCAGCGAGAGCTTTCTTGAAAGTGTCGGCATACTGCGGGTGTTTTTCAAAGCATATCTTGGCCAAGAGGAACTGGAAGTGTTTCTTTGGCAGCCCTCCATTGCGCTTGGTGGATCCCGGGGGTGGGAAGAGGCCGCGGCGGATGTCCTCATCTTCCTCGATGGCCGTGATCAAGGTCCATACAAGGTCTTTGGTCCAGCTATCGTGGGGAGCGATGCGTCAGAATACGGATCGCGGGGAAGACGTACTCGATATCAGCTCCACCTTCCTTTTCATCTTCGGGTGTCTCTTCGTCGTCATCGCTGTCGAGCTCGTCTTTCTCTGGTGGTGGGGCTGCGTCTTTCTTCTTTTTCGGGCGACCAGGCTTGCGTTTTGGCTGGGTTTGGGACTCGGAGTCCTTGCTTTCAGAAGCTGCGATGGTGGCAGCCTTCTTGGCCTTGAGCGTGGTTGTGGCCGCTCGCGGTTTCCTGGTGGACATGATCACAGAAGGGAGGCAGGCGTCGGGCAAATTTCTTGGTCAGCAGAGCCACAAATAATTTGTAGTCCATTTCACGAGTGAAGGGAGAGTTAATCCATAATCCCTGATAATCCTTAGGATAAGGCTCCAATCATTTCCATTTTTAAACGTTTTAAACGGATAAAACCGTTTCCGTTTCCATTTATTTTACACTCCCTGACAAATGGTAAACGGATAAAAAACAAATGGTTTAAACGGTTTTGAAACAAACCACCTGGTGCCTGATTTTCTTTGAGCATCCGCTGCAGTTATAGTGTACAACAAATGATTTAAGTCTTAAACAACCCACAAAATGGTTTCTCCCACCATGCGTCCTCAATTGGTGAGATATTGCCACAACTCGTCGCCTCTGGGCAGCTCGGCCGAACCAATCTCTCTCCCTTAGTGTCTAGATCAAATCTAAATAGCCTTCAGTAGCAATGCTGAGACTTATAAGAGGCTCTGTTAGTCATTTCTAGTGCCGAGCACTATAGGAACACATCCAGATAGCGGTGTAAGAATACTACCCCGGACTTACCATTTATAAACTGTTTAAACTGTTTGTAAACATTTTCCCACATTTCCGTTTAGTTTACGGACTTTCACAAGCAGGGACTAAATGGTTGGAGCCTTATAATCCTTTTCGAAGCGCCTCCAGAGGCGCTTCGACGATTATGAGGGATGATGGACTGACAGGGATTATCCCACGCTAAAATAATTCCATAATCCCTCCATAATCACAACCCATAATGCTTCCATAATCCCTTACTCTGACTGCCCCTAATGTCCACACGTCCGTTCCCAGTGCTGGCGGCAGGAGAAAAGTGGTACACGTGGGGGCGGCATGCACGGTGGGGTAACGTCTTGAACATGCAATGCACTCCAAGGTGTGACTCGTGCGAGAGCGGCGGCGCATGTTGGAGTTTGTGCCATAAGAGGCAACCTGGCATCATGGCTGAGGTAACGAGTTGTACGGAGTCAGTGCGAGTCAGTGTGAGTTAGTGTGAGTCAGCGAGAGAACACAGGAGAACATGGGAGAATATTATGGAACATTCTAGCTGCATTGGACAATTTAGTATATAAGCAGCTACAGATTCATGTAAAGCTCCAAGAGGCGTCAGATCTCTGGATCTTGCATATTGATCAGCTTGCGTGGCAGCTCCACGCCGAACCTGCCGTATCACGTGGCTGACCAATTCGGGCATTACTCCGGCCAGGGCATACGCTCATCCAACGCTCGTCAATGCTCCTCTTCCTCTCTGCACGATGAGCATGTACATTGGGGTTCGACATACACAAGTCACAAGTAAATTAAACAATGTATGCATGGAATAATGAGAAACTAGTGAAGCCGCATTGTCTTGTTTGATCTACTGGGCTCACACTGCTGCAGATCCTTGTTTTCCTGGTCTTGCTGAGGAGACTTGTCAAGCACGTCACTCTGCCGATTCGTTCCCCGGCTTTGGTTCGTCGCAAGTGATAATGTCGGTCCTCTGGCAGGCTTCGGCTCCAGCCATTCAATGATCTTCTCTGGGGGGATTCCCAGCGCCAACTGCTCCGCTCGAGTAACCCGGATATTTTCGGCGAAGTCGGGTGGGATGAGCTGTCTCCAGGAGGGGTGCCGCTCTGCGAAGTGTCGGGGAAAGTTATACTTCCAGTGCATCTCATTGCAGTTGAGCGGACAAAGTATAGGGATGTTTGTGCATGGGCGAGTGTTCCGGAATGTCGAAGCAGCTAAAATCTGGAAAGCACACGCGTGTGGGCAGTCGGAATCTGCCTTGCCGCCCTTGATGCGGATTTGGCACGCCCCATTTATCGTTGAACCACTGCATGTACCACACGGGTATGTTGCAGAAACCTAAATGGATAAATGTATGACCCCGAATTCTAAACTGTGGGACCTACAGGAATCTTAGCTGGCGGATCGCTGACTCGGCGAAGTGCCCTGAGAAGGTGTTTTCCGACGTGGTTTTGACGATCCGTGTCTTTCAACGGTTTCTGGCAGATCTTGCAGGAGTTTCGGTCAGTGTTTGACCGAGCAATGACAGTATGAGAAATGGATAATGCATATATAACTCCTCGAAATTCTGTATCCCATATGAATGAAATCGATAATGCCAAGAATGCAATTCATACTGTTTAAAGCCGCAGCTTGATACGGAAACACCCCCTGGGAAACACTCGTGAAGCTTGGAAATTTATCATGCAGGCTGCTATCAGCAAGTAATCGAGACCAGAGGCGGTTCCAAGAGGCTAATATGTGCTGATTCAAAAAGACCCAAGTTTTTTCCCGCTCGGAGGTAAACATGGCAGAATGAATGTCAGCAGCGAGGGTCTCGCGGGCGTTCTGGTGCATGGGGTCAATCAGGCGGCTGGAGACCGCAAACTGCAGATTCCGCAAGCGAGAGACATCCCCTGGAGCGTGGGTTGTCTTCTTTTTTAATGAATGCGACAAATTCCCCGGTCCATGCCCATTCAGCTGCATTGTCCGAAATCAGAACCAGCGAAAAGATCTGACCGGAGATTGTATATGGTGATGAAGGAAGACTTAGCTCCGCCAGTGGTATGGCAGAAATGGAAGGGGATTTCGAGTTAGGTGGGCCTTGCTTGATCAGTGTACACTTTGCGAGCACAAGGCCAAGACGAGTCCCATTGTAGCAAATTACTGTAGAAAAAATATTCCCGAGCTGAAAGTGGGTTGAGGTCGACACGGGCTCCGCTGTTGTAGTTTCTGTAGTCCAAGACTTTCCGCCGACTGTAAAGCCTCGAATACGCTGGAGCCGATCATGGCTGCTGTGGTTGTCATGGGTCATGTCGAAAAGTGTTCGAACCATGGACTTCTTATGGCTGAGATGCCCGTCCGCGTCAATTTTGGCGAAGACAGAATGGGCACCACCTGCACTAGCCGCAGCACGTTCAGCGGCTTCCTGTGCATGTTGTAGGTCAAGAGTTCAGGGTTCAACTGTAACCGTTCTCTTCAGACTGAAGAGATCGGCTACAGGCTCCAGCTAATACATGACCTACACGAACCAAACAAGACCCTCGACCCGCCACCGTCCACATCAGGACTGGATAGCGCGGTCAATACTACAACACTCCCCCTGACCTCGCTATCCAGATGAGGTGTCCAGACCGATCATACGGCGTAATCGGGAGGTTGTATCGCGGGGCAGGATTTTGGTGAGGAGGTCAGCACGGTTTTCATCAGATTGACAGTAGTGGATGGTAATATCCTTGTCGTCGATGAGGTCGTGAATGTAATGGTATTTCAGTGCAATGTGTTCTGCCTTGTCGTGCATGGCAGGATTCTCAGCAACCGAGATTGTGGACTGATTGTCGCAGTGCATTGGTGACGGGTGATCCAATGGCTGTTCCAGCAGTTCGCCGAGCTGATTTCGGACGAACATGAGCTCCCTACCAGAGTAGTGTCACGGCTATGGGTGTTGTCAAACGGCCAGGTCCGCGGAACGTAATCCCCAAATCAAGCGTGCCCTTGATATATCTCAGAAGATGGATTAGCGTGTTCCAGTGCTCGATCCCCGGATTCGAGCTGTATCGGCTGCCCACTCCCACTGCAAAGGCGAGGTCTGCATGCCTGCCCAGCATCCCATACATCACGCAGCCCAGGAGACCGAGGTAGTCCTTGCTGACCATCAGCCGACGTTCCTCGTCTGTCTTGGGTGACATGTCCTTAGTCAGTTTCGTGCCAACCGGGAATGGGGTGGACACAGCCCGACAGTCTGCCATCCCGAAGCGTTCGAGTATGCCCTGGAAGTATTTCTTTTGTGAAATGCGGACGGTCTGAGCCTTGAGATCTTGAGAAATCTCTAAGCCCAAACAATACGAGGCAACACCGAGGTCCTTCATCTTAAGACGTGCCGAGAGCTTTGACTTGATGGCATTCCACGTAGGTTCATCATTCGTGGCTCCCTGTAGGTCGTCGACATAAAGTGCGATGACAACGATGATATCGTCGTGTTGGCAAAGATAGATGCTGTGATCAGACTGGAGGCGCGTGAAGCTGAGGGACTTGAATATGGAATCGATGAGCTGGTACCACTGGCAAGAAGCCTGCTTAAGGCCATAGATAGATTTGTGGAGTCGCAAGACCATTTCCTCCCCGTGCGTGTTGAGTTTCGGAGGGAGACCTGGGGGCTGAGACATGTAGATTTCCTCGTCAAGGTCAGCATTGAGGAAAGCGGTGACCACCACTTTGGGCACCCCCCCCCCAGAACCAAGTTAGGATAAATAGGCCCACTGGAATAAAATACCCAAGAGGGCTCTGTTTTGTGGGGTGTGCCCATGGGACCAAAACTTGGGCCTGCCCAGCTGCCTGGTGTTTTCTGGTGCTTGGGTGCCCCCAAGAGCTGTCTTATTTTGCATGGGCGCCCCCACCTGTTTCCTGGCATTCTGCCTGGGCAGGCCCACAGATGTCACTTGTCACACTGGTGTCTGAGGTCCTTTTCCTATTTTTCATGGGCCTGCCCACGATGCCTTTTTCCGACTACCATTTTGGGCCTTTCTGGTCCCTCTTGGAGCCCTGCGCAGCGGCCCAAAAAAATTGCTGTTAATCTCTTGCTCAGAGTAGTTTTTTGGCATATGAGAGGAGCATATCTGTGTGTATGGTTTCCACTTCAAATCTAGATAATGCCTGTACCTAACTATCATACCTTCAATATTATATTTTGCCAACCTCCAAATGCAACAACTTGGCTTCACATTGCTGTATATATGTACTTTCTATATTTTCACTTCACTTCAAACCCGGTCGATTTGTTTTGAATAAGGCATGAGTAAATATTTTAGCTCGCCTCCAAATAGGCAGATTAATATTGCTGCAAACACATTTTCACTTGACTTTGAACCCGGTCGATGTGTATTGCATAAGGCATGTGTAGATATTTTAACTCGCATCCAAATGTGACAGCTTCGTATTGGTGTATATCTTCACTTGGAACATAAATTATTGTACTTGTGATATTTTCGTCCTGATGGTGCCTCTCCCTCCCCTGCCTGATCCTATACATTTGGGCCTGCCCACCCTTCATTATGTACGTGTGGGCCTGCCCAGGTTTGCCTTTTACTGGCCCGTGGGCCCGCCCGCACTTCATTATATACATGTGGGCCTGCCCAGACTCGCCCTTTAATAGCCCGCGGGCCTGTCAACGGGACAACGATTGGAGACTCTGGGATGTGCGCAGGACGAGCATGCACTTGAATCTCGGGTTCCTCCTCCTCCTGAAGCGCAGGTATGTCCGCAGCTTCCACCACTGGTGTTATTTTCGGCTTATAGCGACCTTTCAGCAGATTGGCACGCTCATCCGCCATGCCTTGGAAGCGCGCAGGAAGCTTACGTACTCGTGGCTCCTTTGGCTGGTCTACAACAACCTCTGGTGCATACACCTGCTCCTCCTCTTCCTCGGGCTTGGACACGTTGATTTCAGGAAAGTTGTCAAATGCAGGCGGTGTAGGTGGACGGTCAGCAGTGAGGGCTGCCTCAGCTGCGGGAATCGGAGTTGCTGGAGGGTTCGGAACGATGGGTGGCAGGTTTCTAAGGTCTGTGATGACTTCAGTCCATCCAGAGCTCCTTCCGCGCTCAAAGAATGTCACATCCCTAGATTTCCAGACCTTGCGGTTCACGCGGTCGTAGCACTTGGAGGCCTTGGACTGTGTACCTGGCAGTGTGTAGTACCCCAGAAGAATGCACTTGACTGCTGTGTCCGACAATTTGGGGCGGCCTTTGGCCGGAAGCGTCGAAACCCACACCTCACAACCAAATGGCCGCAAGTGGCTCACATCTTGCCGTTGACTCGTCCAGGCTTCCTCTGGGATGCGTCCATCCAACGAGGACCGTGTCGGGCAGAAGTTTCGAGTCGTCGCACCGTACGCAATGGCGTCGGCCCAGAAACCCATGGAGAGTCCGGCCTCTTTTAGATTGGCACGGGCACCCTCCTCAAGTGTACGGTTTATGTGCTCTGCTACACCGTTTTGCTGCGAGCTATGCGGGGCTGTTGTCTGATGAACAATTCCCTCAGCCTCGAGCAGGGCCTCAAACTCGTCTGATGACAACTCGCCTGCATTGTCTGTGCGGATTAGTCCGATCTTCTGCCCAGTTTCTTTCTCGACTCGGGCCTCCCATGCACGGAAGCGTGAGAGGGCATCACTCTTATTCTTCATGAAGTCGGCGTCAACGTGCGTGGTGTGATCATCGACAAAGGTGATGAAATAACAGCTCCCGCCAATTGAAGTCGGAAGCGGCCCACAGATATTGGAGTGTACAATCTCTAGAACACGAGTTGCACGCTTCCTCCCTCCTTTTGGAAATGGCTTGTGCGCAGTTTTTCCGCTAAGGCAAGCCTCACATGAGAAATCCTCTCCATCAATTCCCATCTCCAGCCCGTCAACCATCTCGGATGCGATGAGTTTTCTGAGATCAGAGATGTTTAGATGGCCAAAGCGCCAGTGTAGCGTGAGGATGTCGAGGCGCTTACCGGCAGGCGCAGGGGTTTTAGCCTTGAGAGCAGATGGGGAGCCTCCGGCCGAACCAGTAGAATGCGCGAGATCGAGGGTGTAGAGGCCGTCCTTGAATGCGGCTTGACAGAGAGTCTCTCTGTGCAGTTTGATAAGACAGAATGTGCCCTCGAACTCCAGCTTAACACCAGGAATAGCCGTCAACTGTCCCACAGACAATAGGGACCCGGCTAACTTCAGCGCGTAAAGCGTGCGCCTGAAGTCCATGGTCTGGGTTCCCGATGTCTTCTTTACACACCTTCGACTGGTTCCAACTCCAGTGGCGTAGATCTCGCTATTACCCCCGAGCTGGATAGGAATTGGTTTGTCGAGAATGGTGAAGGTGACAAATGACGAGCGGTCAGAGGTGAGGTGACGCGACGCTCCAGAGTCAACGAAGATCGCGTCGGACCGAAGGGCGTTGGTGGTCTTCTTCGTGAGAAGGACCTTTGGATGACTATCATCATCTGTCATGGCATCGTACACGACTTGCGCAAGGCGCAACTTCTCATTTACTTGGTTTTTCTTGCTCATCGGGCAGTCACGCACAATGTGTCCCTTCATGCTGCAGCCGTGGCACATAACATTCTTCTTCCAATCATCAGCACCACCATGTCCACCACCACCGCGTCCTCCACATCCACGCCAAGATCCTCTCTGGGTCGCCACGTACGCCTTGACAGCGTTGGCGGCAATCTCTTCCTCGTGTGTCTTGCCAATGCGAGCTTCTCTGTCTGCGCTTTGAGCGCGTGTTTCTCGTGAAGTTTGTCTGTGAGAGCGGTGTGAGGGTGCTACGCACCCTACATGTGTCACGACGGACTTACCGACACCACGCGACTTCGGGACGAAGGAATATCCAGATTGGGCTTCCTGCTTACCGGAAATGGACGACATCCGACCAGGCCATTCGACCCTTCAACTACTCTTAGGGCACCATGCGACTGTTCACTGGGGCCGAACAACTCCTCACGGGCCATACGTCCTGACGAAAGCACCATGACACCACGGGAGACTTGTTTCGACAGGATCACAACGTTCACCAAACGTCCACAAGGGACGCTCTCTGCGGGGTCCTTTTCTTGCACACACACCAACCAGGAGAGCATCAAATCCATGTCCAGGATGGCTCCCCCGGTTACCCACGCTTCCCACGTCTCTAGGAAACCCCGTGAACTCACTGAAAGGTGGTTCGTCCCAGAAGGCCGTTCGCCAATTCACCTTCCGTTACCCACCTGAAACCATTGGACCCTGTTTCAGCCCCTCCTCGTCACATAACGCACGACCCAAAGGAGGTAGGGGGAAAGGTATAAAAGGGAGACGGGAACGGACCTAGTAGTCAGTAGTTCGCGCCCGGACATCGGTTCCCCCGCACTGTCCCACAGTGTACCTTAGTCCACACCCAATAACAACCACTCACTTGCTTCACAGCACTTTACTTCTAACCCCTTTGCAGCTCAAGTCCTTAAGCTCGCGCTTTATACCCTTCTCAAAGCGACCCTATCCTCCTTCGCGGGCTCATGCTCTGTTGAAAGTTGATAGCTAGCCTTGGACCCATTGGCAAATCATCGTCCCAGCCGAATATTTTACGCCTTGACACACTATCGTCCCTGCCAAACGAGGAATAGCTGTACCTTTAATACAACATACCCAGCCCCGGTAGGGGGGTACATTGGAATACCACCATACCCGGGTAACAGTACCAGGATGTACCATAATGTAATGTACCTACCATATATCCCTTTGGGGCTTTATTCCTCGGATCCTCTATATTCTTTGTTGCTTATTGTTTGCTATACAGCCTAATCTAGCACCCTGCCCTATAAATTATAGTAAAACACTCGCGCGCAATACGGGCCTTCCATAACCGGCCGGAAACGTTGCTTACGCAGTCCTGTTGGGTGATTGCCCCGTTGCCGTCGGCTATTCAGCTTTGGCACCATCTTATTGACTTGTATTTGCTCCCCTTCTCTTTCAAATGCGCCCTTCCCGCCTCCTCGACGGTGCCCCCACCCGCCGCGCCTCCGCATCAAATGGCACTTACCTCCCAGCCACAGGCCCCCTCAGCCCCTGTATCCCATTTCTTTTTACTACGCTCACCTCGCATCAAAGTCCAAGAAGCGTGCCCATGAGGAGGACAGCGTCCCCAGTAACTCCCCCCGCTTAAGAAGGTGCGTGTTTTTTCCACCTCAGCCCCCTTTTCTCGTCCTTACTCTCCACGCAGTCTCGCAGTTAATCATTCTTTCCCCGTACTCGTCTGTATTTCCTTACTCAGACGGGGATCACCTCACTTGTACTGTTGAGATATATATAATATATTTTACCTGGGTTAGTCTGGTTGAACAGAGACACCCATCCACACGATTCAAACTACACTACTCAAAAAAAAGTCCGACGAAACGCCTAAGTCCGGCGCCTCAGGTGTTTGCTTGATATTTTAATCAGTTTCCTAATCCGGCCGATCGACACAAGACGCGTACCTTGGAGGCACGTTTTCCTTCTCCAGGGCAGAGGAGCTGGCTGCCGCCTTGCATTTCGTGCCCGCGCTCTTGTCTGCCCCCGCTTCCCCCTTCCCTTTCGCTGTTCTATTTTTGTCAGCTGTCATCACGGAATGAGAGCGGCGTTAACGTACTTCGGCCTCACTGCCCCCTTCAACGTTTCTGCCAGCACGCCGCTCACGTCTCAAACGGCGAGCCGCCAGTCGTCGAGGAGAGGCCCACGCTCCTCTTCATTGGCGGCAGCTGCCTCTCCCCACCAAAGCAGCGCTCCGACAAACAACAGCATGCCGTTCCTGCCGTGCATTTTCCCAATGTCTTCCCACTCCTCGACACCCACTTTCTCGGGCGCTTCCCACTCTCCCTTGGCGTTTACATGGCTCGGTGGCTGGACCTCTCCCCACCACGACCACCAGCGATTCCCGAAGCTTCCCTCTACATCTCGCGGCCCTGCTGCTGACAAGAGCTCCACCGTCGAAGTCCATTTGCGCGCCGCCTGCATGAACTGCGGTACTTCCTTGGGTCGCTCGCTTGTCGCTTCGTTTGGTGCTGATAGCAATCCCTTGTTAGGGAAACCCCATGCGCTCTCCAAGGCAATGAGCAGCCGCACGCATTCAGCCCACTCCTCCCCGCCCCAATCTTTCCCTCGCGCGAACCCACTGAACGCATTTCGCAACTCCGCCAGCCATGCACTCGTGTCTTGCGTCTCCCACCCCATCGGTCCGCTGTCGACGGAGGTCCCTGCCACGGCTTTCTTTGCCTTCGGCTTTGGCTTTGGCTTTGGCCTCGGTCGTGCGGGCATGGGGGGTGGAGTCGGTACGCGCACGGGAGTCGGTGCACGCGTAGGAGGGGTAGGCGTCAGTGCACGTGTAGGAGTTGGTGCGCGTGGTGTTACAGGTGTAGGTGCACGCTGCGGAGGCCGAACTGGAGGCGTCGTCGATGCTGCACCTCCAAACTCTTCTTCCTCATCATCTTCGTCCTCCGAGTCCATCGCGAGCGCCGCTACGACACTCATTCCTTCCGCCACACGACGCAGGACCAACCTGTCCCTCGCCAAGGTGGACTGGGCATCGACCTCGCCCTCCAACGCCCCTTTCAGCCATTTCATGTACGCTGCGCGCGCCAGACGCGCCATCTTTGCGACTTCCCTCACAAGTGCCCTGCCCATACCCGGCGGCGGGGCGTCTTCTTCTCCTTCCTCTTCGTCATCGGCCCCCATGCCCAGCAACCCCCCGATCTTCAAATACTCCGGGTCGAACAGCAATGGGTCGAAGGCGAGGAGCTCCTGTGGCGGTGCAATGGATTCCTGCGCAGGGGGTGCGGCGGAGGGTGCAGCGGGAGGCGCAGCAGGAGGCGCCGCATTCGTCGTTGATGTCGACGCGCTGACGGTGGGACCCGCGCCTTCTGTTTGCGCGTCGCCCAGCACGTGACTCGCCGCTTCCTCTGCCATGGCCATTCCATTCAGGCTTCGTGCCCGGCATTCTTCTTCGGCTACACATAAAATTCAGTTTTGTACATCAAGTCAAGATAAATCAAATCTTTCTTACTGAAGCATTGTTGACTGAAATCCACAAAACTCCGCTGGGCTCCGTTGAAACCGGCACGGTCGAAGTCGCTCCAGATCTGCGGCACCAAGCCATTTGACATTCCTGAGTGCACACTGCTCGTCTCTCAGCCACGATCTCAGCTCTCCTTGCTCAACCGACATACCTTCGCACCTCAATCCTACCGCCGCGGTCAGCGATAGGACCGCACATCAAGATAGCCACATTCATTCCAAATCGTTCGTGGATCGCGTCGGCAAACGGCTGCAAGTAGTATGCAGCATTGTTGAGTGCGCTGTGGGTTTTCATTCCGAGTTTAGCGCGTTCCTTCTGTCAAGGAATGAGACCACTCACATGTCGTATTCCGCCGCCGTGGTGGGCGCCGCCCCAGACACCACGAGGGAGTAGGCCTCCGTCGCAACTTTATGCTCCTGCTCGATAGCCGCACGCACCTCGGCCTTGAATGGCTCACTCTCCCCGTTCCACGCTTCCTTCGTGACTTGATTCCGAATTTTAATAATAGCTGGGGGGTTGGGACGTCGTGACACTGCTCCCCAGCGTGCGGCGACGCGATCTTTGATGCGCTCAGTATAGAACCTGCGCGAGTAGTAGTGCAGCTCGCGCGGTTTCACGGGGGCAGGCAGCTCGAGCTCGGGCTTATTGAAGAGCTGCTTGAAGGTAACCTTCTTGGCCTTTTTTTCTACGGACCCGCTGTACTGAGCGTTGTACCACACGCCGATTTTCTGGTGAGCTTCCTTCAGTACTCATGCCAACTGCTGCATGCCTCACGTACCGATCGCAGGGTCTGGAAATACTCCGCGCGACGTTCCGCCTCATCTGCTGCGAGACTGTCCACATCCTCGTCCTCATCCACGTCCGACGTGGTATCCTGGTCATCGTCGAGGTCGGTGTCCCAGGCGACATTGTACCCATACTTGGCAAGGTACAGGTGTGTGACCCAGCTGTAGAAGGGCCCCGTCGCTTTAACTTCTGCGGCTGCGATGAACTCCTCCTTGTGGGCTTGAAAAAATGCGAGCTTGGTCCCGTGTACCCACCCGACCTTCCCGGGCTTCACGGGAGGGAGGCCTTGACGCGCGCACCGCCATGCACTGGTCCCTTTGCGAGGCATTATCAACAGACTTTGTCGCTGGTAAGATAGCTTAGCACGTGCCTTCCCAATCTCACACGCCCGCGTCCAGCCATCGGGATTGATTATTTATTTAAACAAACAACCTGTGCAGCATCACGAAGTGGAAGCAACACATATATTTACACACGGCACACTTTAAATGACACAAACTGTCCCGACTGAAATAGCAACACGTCAAAAACTTTGTGCCGACTTACTGGCTTCCGGCGCCCTCGACGTCATCCTCCTCCAGCGCGAACAGAGACGCCTGCTGGAAGCTGCGCGTCACGAGCATGTCCGGCTGCTCCCCCTGGCGCTGCAACTCCAGGTAGCGCTGCGCTCACTGGAGCCATATTAGCTCAGCTGGGAATCATGCATGTCAGCGGCAACGTACGGGCTGCTCGAGATTATTCCGCCGCCGCGGATTGCAAAATTGACGAAAGACATGTCGCCCGCCTCCGTCGCTTGATCGGCTCTTCGCGGGCTGGGGGTGTCCGGCAGAATGGGGCTGCAGTACCGTTTCCTGCAGTGAGTCCAGCCATTGAGCAAGATACCGGCACTGAGATGGACTTACAAGTCGGCCAAGACCTGTGGGTCCCCCACGCGCGCGCCTTCGCGCTTCACTGGACTCCCCACGCCCTCACGCTTGATGGGGCTGCTTCTGGGAGGTGGAGGCGGAGTCCCCTGCTGCGCCGACTTGCGGGGCGACACGTTCACGAAGCCGGCGGAGCTGCTGCTCGGGGGCTTCATGAATGTGGGGTCGACAGGATGTGGGTGGAGCCCAAGGACACACATCGCCTGCCAGGCGTCGATGCATTCCTCCTCCGAATAAAAGCCCTGATTACCGCTGTTGGGGTACCCCGTGAGGCTCGCCTTCGCCTCAGGCCTGCATCCCGTCGATATCAATCGCTCATTCATGAACCAGGGGACTCACCAGTAGTTGTACACTCCTACTTCGTGCCCCTGAAAGACCAAGTGCCAAGGAAACCCTCCACCGCGGCCGACCTCCCGTGTGCGGTCTCCCCTGAAAGGGGGCAGACAGTAGTAGCGGGCATCCTTGGCCCCGCGCGTGTCCATCACAACCTCTTCAGGGCGGAGGTTGGTGGGAACCAGCTGGGCTTTGGCCTTGGACGACATCGATGGGGGTAGTCGTGGTATGGAAGGGAAAGGCCTTATCAGCAGTCGCACCACGTGGTGCGCCTTCATTCGAGTCTCGACCACTAATGATCGCACCTTCTCTCCTTAGACATGGCTATATCGAAGGTGAGCAAGCGGCTTCCCTGGTGAGGCAACTGCCATTATTTACCTCTCGCTCCAGACTTCGACTGCCGCCAAGAGTCTGACAAAATCCGACGGCAGTGGAAGCTGCGGGATCGCAGCGCCGTGCACTCTTACGAGCAAGCCCTAGCTGTCCGCCGCATTATGGAGGCCAAAATTGGTGAGAGCGGCTTCCCCTCGGGTGGAAACTATGCTTATTTACCTCGTCGCCAGCCTGCTCACGCACAATTTCGTACATCCGTTGCGCGGCATTTTCCTGGTACACGTTCGAGCGGTGGCTCGAACACCACGTGAACTGGGACAATCTGCCTCCTGATCCCAGCGGCTGGGAGGCCAGCCTTGGTTTTTCCGCTCCTCCGCAGCTGCCAACCTCCAACCCCGGCTGGGGCGCCCACCAAGGCTGGGGCGGCGTCCACGACCTGGCATGGGACGGGACCCCAGTTCCCAAAACCCCGCAGAAGCAGAAGCATCGGCGCCGTGAGCGTAGGGAGCAGCTGGCTCGTGAGTGGGCAGAGTACGCGCAATGCGTGACGGAAATGGAGGCGCGCATGGCAGCGGCGGAGCGGGAAGACAGTTGGAAAGACAGTTGTGCCTAGCTACTAATAAAAGTAGTAGGGACATCAATCTACCATCCGTCATCCTCCTCCTCCTCAGAGTCCGATGATGCGAGCTCCGGGTCCGACCAGTACTGCCTGGCTTTCGGGCGGGCTTTGGTTTCCTTCCCGGCCGCCGCATTTTTTTTGACAGCAGCCCGTCGCGCTCAGTGTGCGATTTGCTCGCGGAAACTGCAGACTCATCATATTTGTGCTAGGACACAAGTTTGAGAGTGCACACTGTTCTCTGTAGCGGCGCTGCGCCTCGCGGTGTTTCTCCCGTTGCTCCTCCGTTGGCGTAGCGCGCAACTTATTCATACGCTCCCTGCCTCGCTCCCGTCGTTTCTCCTGGTGACTGCAAAATGATGAGTCAGCAATGAAGGGGACGAAGGAGGATACCCACCTGCGGCGATACTTGCGATATGTCGCAAGTCTCCGTATGTGACGTTCCTCTTCATCCCCACACTTCTGAAGCGGCCCCGCGGGCATGGGCGTGGGTGGTGGAGGTTGATGGGCAGATGATGTACAAATCCGGTGCGTGCCTCTCTGGATTTGGGCATAATTGGCTTATGTAACCCTCCCGCCCTTTGGGTATTTTCAATCTGGTGTCCGCCGCAGGGCTCGCGAGACGGGCGCGCAAGCATTTATGAGGTCGCCTAGTGGTCCGGTACCCCATTGTGCACTTTTTCCCGCAACCGTTTTGTCAAAGTATTGTTCGGTCTGGAGAACGCATATAAGCACACTTGTTCTTCAGTATTCTGAACATCAATAAACCTACCTTTCGATGGCATGTAATTTTTTTGAGCGGGAATGTTCCGAGATGGTGTATGAACAATCCCCAGTAGCTCCTTTTGCCTTATATGCCTTGTAGAATTTATCGCAAGGGTTATCTTAGTGGAAGAACTAGCCGGTGAGTGCGCCACTCTATCTGGAGCAGGCGATTTTATCCTGTTCTCGACCGCCGCTGGGCGCAGGTTTGCGGGGTGATGGATTACAATGTTGCGCTGACCTCGCGTTAAATCGTTGGGCCCCTCCTCAGCCTCCAACGTCCTCAATAAAGCCGTACTGAGCCTGGCGGCCGAGGAAAGGGAGGTGCAGCCTTTTGCTCAGTAGTGCATGCTGAATGCCCCGGGACGTCTTGTGAACTGAGCGCGTCAAAGTAGGAAGTCACGGACATAGGTAACTTGAGTGCTCAATCGGATAGCGCACAGGAAACCAATGTTATTAGGGAGGCTATGCAGGACACTGAGGCGATGTGTGTAAACTTCTAGCGGCATGGGCATCCCGCGCATGGGTTAAAAGCTTGAGAGGGTGCAAAGGGGCGACTTGACGACATGTACCGAAAAGCACGCGGACTCCAAATCTGCAATGCAGCAGTCTGCATATCGCTGTTAACCGGATGGTGCGGGGCGGAGCGGGAACCAAAGGGAATTGAGTTGAATTGGAGTAGTTGGAGTTCCTTCTGAGGGGTCACCGGCGGCAGATTTTGACATCAGCAGGCTGGGGAGCAAAGTTGGTCCTTGGGGTTGATACAACTGCAAGGGCGGGAGGTGGTCCAAGCGAGCATAAGCGATGATCAGGGCGTGATGAGATGTGACCATCTTTCGTCCTCACCATCATGAGCGCCCTCGCAGGTTCGTCCCTCAAGAACCCGTGGACTCTGGATGGGCTCGGAAAGATCGTCCCGTGGAGTACGTCGTACTTTCCGCTCACTAGCCGCATCCCTGATGTTCTTCGCTAGGCAGCCTCGGTAAAGACAAGGAAAATCGTCAAGGCAAGCTTACGCGTCGTTTATATTTTGTGCCCCCCGTACTGATTGTAGATTCAGGCCGTCGCCTCCTGATATATAAAGGTCCTGCTTCGTCGATCGTCCCGCACAAGAGGGCTGTCCCGGTGAAGGAATCTATCTCCACTCCACTGGGACACGTCCCTGCGTTGGGTCTCATGCGTGCCGAGCCCGGCATTTGCGCGGCGCGCAATGAAGTCAATCTCGCCCCCATGGCGAAGGGGAAGCGCGCGACGCGTCCCAAGACCAAGCCTACCCGCGTCGCTGACCCAAATGTCACCCCACCGAGACGTTCCACTGTGGCCAACAACCAGCCCACTACTTCCTCGGGTAGGACCCGCATGCGAAGCCGCGCGTCGGGGCCCTCCGTCGCTGGGACTGGGAAACGTGATGAGCGCGAGGACCCTTTGTCGAAGGAGGATCTCTACGAGACCGCGGCCCGCCCCCCTCCTCTCTCTGGCCTAGGGGTCAAGGATTTTCACAAGTGCGAGATTTGCTTCTCTGTCAAGTCCCACCCCGTATCGTAAGCGATCGTTGTTTTACTAACTGTATTTATTCTGATGGGCTCTGATAGGTATGAATGTGGACATAGCGACTGCTACGTCTGCATCCGGCTCTTACTGGAGCAGCAGTGGACGTGCCCCTGCCTCGACTGCCAGAAGGTGATGAATCGCCCGCCGAGCCGGCAATTCGCGGAGGAGGCAAGCATTGCCCACGACTACCCGCAGTGGGTGGATCGGAGCAGGGTCGCCTTCACCTGTGACAGGCTGGTGTTTCCTCGGCGCCGTCTCATTTCCGTCGAGTGGTAGAAGCAACGGTGTAGTTCGGCCCCCAAAATGCGATTGTTTATGTGTCCCCTTCTCTTCCCTTGTGCTAGCCTAGCGGCAGATACAGGTAGGTAGATAGTCATGAAATACGGGGAGCATCAAGCCCAGACGTCGTCCTCGCCGTAGATCCTATACCAAGTCTTGATGGTCTGCGGACGATGTCAAACTTGGGCACTGATACAGGAGATAATAACATACCCTGCGTACTCTCGAGCATAATTCCCGGCGCTCGTTCGCTTCTTGGTCAGAAAGGAGCCGGTCATCGTCGCGTTACGCTGATTGAATGGAAACCGAATTTTTCGAAGTAGCGTGCAGGCATGGCAGCAAAAAAGCGTGGGTGCGGCGGTCTTCAAGCTCGGACAGGAATTCTTCGCGACATAGGCTCAAAAAATGTGCTTTGGCCGCCTCGACTGGCTTCGGGGACATTGCAGGCAATAATTTGATTATGTAATTTATTGATAATTCACCACAGCGTCTCATCTCTACCCGTATCAGGCTCGCTCTCGCTCCAATGTCTGTCGCGATCCCCAGCGCCAGCCCCGACCCCCAATCATGTCACAGTCCCAGTCCCACAAACGCAAGCCAGCGCGACTGTCTCTCACTGTCGGCACGACAGCGTCAGTCGTTGTGTTGCGCAGCGCAGATGACCGGAGACAACGGGCGTGGATGGGGACAGTGGGCGAGGACACGGGTCCGTCAACAGGCCCGGCACCGCGGGGCAGATATTGGGGCGAGGATCATGCGACGAGCCGGGCTCGGGATGACCCCGCCTTCACATACAGCCTGGGTGATGAATCGCTGTCGTCGCTGCCAGACGAGGCAGTGGACGATGGGATTCAGATTGTGCTGCTGCCTGCGGTGAGATACGCGAACTCAGTGCGTGGGGTCTCCCCTTTTTGCTGCTTACTTTGGCTAATGGTGTGCATCATAGGATCGGCCACTGCAAGTCTGGCATGCAGGGCATGAAGACGAGTACGTGGAGGAGAACCTACGCCGTGAAGGGCGTGGCTCCGCCAAAACGTATTTGAGATGCAATGGCGTTCGCTGCCATGACCGGCGCAAGGTGTGCCCCAATCGCAAATGCACGGGTTTGGCCGAGTACCGTTGTGTGGACCAAGCTTGTGTGGGGGAAGCGATGCACTGCGCAGAATGCATTGTTGCCAACCACGCACAACTTCCTACACATTTCATCGAGGTATTACACTTTTTTTCTGTTTTTTTTTTGGGGCACGGACTGATATATCTATGGATCTAGTGGTGGAACGGGACTCACTGGGAGCGACAGCGGACGGGCCTGCGGGACCTCGGGCTCCGGATACAGGTCGGGCCGCATACAATGGGCCAGATCTGTCCCTTCAAGAGCGCCGCATCGAACGACTTCGTGCTGTACGATCTGGGTGGTGTCCACGAAATCGCGGTCAACTACTGCGGCTGCCTGACGGCGGATAACGGACCACCCGTCCCCAAGCACATTCAGCTTCTGCATGTTTGCTGGTGGCCCGCTACAGTGCGCGATCCGAACACTTGTGCGACTTTCGCAGTGCTGCGGCTGTTCCAACTCATCAACTGTTTCGGCAAGCTGTCCGCGTACGACTTCCTGCAGGGCCTGGAGAAGTGTACGAACAATGACGGACTCAACAAGCCACCGGTAAGTTTTGAGTTGGTGCGCAACTCTTTTGTTGGCTAACTGAGTGCACAACAGGACCGTCGCAAGCCTTTTATGCACATCGTTCGACAATGGCGTGATGTGAAACGCTTGAAACGCGGAAAGCGAGGTCACAAGCAGGGCAGCGCGAAGGCGACCAAGCAGGGGGAGCTGGCGCTGACGTGTTGAGCATGCCCTCGGCCGGGCTGGAACCTCCCCGAGGGCTGGGAGAACACCCCGCTGGAGTATTGGTGAGTAATGGTGATTTCAATTGAATGGCCGCACCGTATTCACATCGAGCACGCAGATTCATCTATTTCCTGTTCATGGCGATGGACGCCAACTTCCGATTGTCGAATCGGAACGTATCGTCCGAGGCGGCGGACCCGATCTTCGGTGATGGATGGGGTTATTTCTGCAAGCGCGAGGGGGAGGATGGATACAAGGCTCACGTCCGGAAGCACGCCAGTGACAAGGAGATATCTAATTGCTCCGGGTTCCAAGCCATGTTCATGGCCAATACGAGGTGGGTCAAGGGACTGCGGATGACAGGGATCGGAGGGGTGACGTGTTCGAGGCACAACATGTGGTGCGCCAACGGAATGGGGGACTTGCAGATGGGCGAGCGGTGAGGTGTCGACGCTGACTCTTTTTCCAATGACGCGCTGATTTATTGGGTCTAGCTATTGTAACATGGACTTTCTGCTGCTGTCCGCACTGATGATGGTGCAGCTGCTGTGCCTTGTCGCGTCGTACGACATCGCATGTCAGTTTGCCATCAACTTCTTCCAGCGGATGTTGCAGTTCCCCGAGCACATGCGTCTGAAGCTCGCGCCCGGGAACGTCTGGTGGAAGGTCCCCAACTTCCACCTTCCCGCGCACAAGCCCCCGTGCCATTCACCCTATTCCTTCCATTGGATGTTAGGCGCGGGGATGACACACGGGGAGGGCGTGGAACAAAACTGGTCGTCTTCTAACGGGGCGGCGGGGTCGACGAGGCTGATGGGCCCGGGGTCGCATCATGCGACGCTCGAGGACATCTTCGGCTACCACAACTACGATCGTCAGCTGGCAATGCGTAAGTTACGGGATCTTCTGTATGTGAATACTACTGATGCGACCCAGATCGTATTCTGCCGAAACGACTGGCTGAAAGCATCAAGGAGGGTCTAAAGCACAATACGGCGTTCAAGGCGTTTACGGTGGGGCTAGAGGAGCTGAGGCCAGTGGAGGTGGCAGAGTGGAGGGAGTGGGTTGCGCATTGGGAGGCTAAGCAGCACACAGACTCGTCCGAGTTGCCCTTTAACCTGGCAGAGGAAGGTGTGTTACACGCAATCTGGCTCTCGCTCGGTGTACTGATGAATGACCGCAAGGGAGGACACTCCGCGACATCCAGCTTCAGATCGCCGAAGAGGAGTTCCTCTGCACCGATGACGGCGTCGAGGTGGAGCAAGAGCATTCCCCGGGGATGTTTATCAGCATGGGTCTCAGCATCGAGGAGCAGCAGTACGTGTTAATGCTCATTAGGTTATTCATCGTACTAACGGCAGACCCTAGGCGCAGGCTCGAGATTGATGTCAAAGCTCTGAAGGACCCGTCAGCGAATCAGAAGCTGGCGTTCACGAAGCGACGAACGGCACTGCTGAGACGGATCGGCAGGTTCCGCGCAATCCAGCGGATCTACATGCCCGCCGTGCGCGCTGTTCTCTCCGACGAGCAGAAGCAAGTCTTCGATGCGAACGGGGAGCAGGCACCCGAAGCCACGTGCCTCTTCATCTTCATGCCGTCCGAGATCGCGAGCGCGGAGGTCCGCGGAAGGGCGTGCATGATTGGCCTTCCCGACATTGAGGCGCGGATGTGGGAGGGAGAGGCGGGGGAAGCGCTGGACGGCGTGCGGCACGGGTTGAGGACGAGAACAATGACGAACCGGTACAAGCTCAGGAATTACACGGGCCAGGGCTTGATGACGAAGGGGCAGGGTATTCTCCGGCTCATTAACATCAAGATCCACATGGTGAAGCTCCGCTACCGCTACGCGCGCGCGGCGCTGATGGTGCTGCGGGGCCATGGTGCTTGGGAGGATTGGCTGAGGGTCCTGGATGACGATGATGTGCACGCGCTGTCGGCCGAGGAGAAGGCCCAGAATGAGCACTGGGCGGAGCTCAGAGGCGCCATCATCGAGGGAGGGGCCGCGTGAGCTGCGACGCTGGCTGCGGGCGAGGGCTCGCACATGCTTTCATGGATCTGGTATACAGTGGGGGTAACGGCGGATGAAAACGACCCACAACTGCATGATGGTAGGCCTGTCTTTTATTCCTGCGAGTTGCAAAGCTGATAAGTGTTACAGCCCTACGCGTGGAGTGGTGTAAAGTGTATTCGCGCGCGCGTCGGTATGACGAGGACGTGCGGCACCTACGCGAAGAAATGCGCCGGACAATTGCGTCTGGGTATTCGGAAGCGGCAGCATGGGATGCGTTAGCTCGGGAGGAGCTGTCTGACGCATCGCCCGAGCTCATGGAAGGCTGGCGCACATATGCCGCCGAGCACGCCGCGACAGAGCGCAAGACGTGCGCCCTGCTCGAGACAAAATGGGCCACGATCGTAGCGCGGGCGGACCACTACCTGGCGGGCGACGCTGCGGAGGATGTGGGTGCGGAGGGTGTAACACTCATCCTGGAGCTGGGGGATGAGCTGGACCCGGAGGAGGACGAGGCGCGGCTGGAGGCGGAGGAGGGGGGCGCAGATACCGTCGCCCTGTAGGTCTAACATACGTAAACACCTGGTTTGGGCCAATGTATTTCTTTTATTCGCTTTTGATGGTTTCGAGTGGATTTTATGGACGCTGGGTCACAGAACGGCACGGCACCAGCACCAGTGTGACCAGGGTAACAGAAAATATAATGGTGGGGCGGCAGCGCTGCCAGATTGGGGTGATGGCAGGTACAATGCATTAAAGTACATGCTGGTACCATGGCCCAGCTGCTGCTTTAATCCAATGTACCCCGCTACCAGGGCTGGGTACATTGCATTGTGGCTACAACCAAGGGTCGCCAAACGAACCCAAGGAACGGCGTCGAAGCCTTCTGCAGGAGATTGCACTTGCGTAATCCACACAACCTCCCGCTTGATCATTAGGGGGAAAAGCGAGAGAGGAAGCAAAGCGGAGACTTCGTACTGAAGAGCACCAGTACTCCGACCAGATAAAGGAAGGTTACGGGCCCTCAACCGGTTTATTCACACACACACACACACTCTCTACGACCATCGTCCCGTTGGGACGACCAACCCTCATTTATCACCACCAACCCAAAGGGCGATTCAATAAACCTTGCAATCCCCTAAAAATCATACTCAGAATCCCCTAGAGGACGAACAAGCTGTTGCGAGTGTAAACCAATTCACACACCAGCACCACAGTCCCAATCACAACTGGAGCCCACCGCGAGGGGATTTTTTGTTGATTTTTCCCGGAGAAAGGCCTAATTCGCCATTCCTACCGAAACCCGAGCTGCTTCGAGGCGCAATGTACAGCAGGAGATAACCCTTTCAGAAAACAACCCCCTAAACTCGAATCGTCCCGACTGAGTGACCCCGCTCCAGTCCCCGATTGTCAAACCCCCGTCCCGGGAAATTTCCTCAGCCGAATCCACGCCCTTAACCGAGCTCTCCCCGGACGACTCGCTCGACTCCATGCCTCCCATCGACACCGATCCTTCCAACTCGATCACTCTTTCGACCGAATCCAGCATCACTCCTTCCCCGCCGCCTGCACCAAAGAAAAGATGAAGACATTACCCGGACGTACAGCCCGTGGGGCCCCCGAGTTCGACGGGAAAGCCTTAAACCTCGCCAGATATTGGGAGGATGTGGAGGAGTTGGCTGAAGCCCTAGAGAGAGGCACGGACCCGGAGAGGATAAAAATTGCCATGCGATACATTTCCAGAGAGGATGAAGTCCTCTGGAAAGCATGCAATCAACCGGGTCCACCACCGGCCACCTGGGCCGAATTCAAGACCAAGGTCCAGGAGCTGTATCCGGGGTCCGACGGTGTGAGGATGTTCACACTGAAGGATCTCCAGACTCTCCTCAGCGAATGATCACTCAAGAAGATCAGGGACAAGGACGATTTCTCCGAATATCACCGGAGATTCCGCACCATTGCATCACACCTCTTGGCCGAAGGAAAAATGTCTGCGATCGAGGAACAGAGGGAGTTCCCGAAAGGAATGGACGAGCAGTTCCGCAATCGCATCTATCGGAGACTCCAAATCGTTAAACCTCACCATCCGAGCGATACACCGTATACCCTGGAGGATATGGTCAAAGCGGCCAAACATATATTGGACGAACCAGCGGATGCTGGAGGAGATGGAGCGGATACCTCTTTCATCAAGAAGGAGATGGTTGATTTGGGGGAAGCCTTCGCCAAGATGAACACCAGATATCATGTCGACATGCAATCGCTCCAGTGGGCCGTTGGGAATATTCCTGGCCAGCCGACTCGTCCAATGTACCCCATGTATCAGGCAACCGCGCTCGAGACGGTAGCACCTCTGGCCATGTACCAGCCTCCCGAGAGACCTCAGGGGGGGTATCGCCCCCAGTATCCAACAAACCAACCTTTCCAGCGAGAACCATGGGCCGGCCGTGACAACGGGATAATGCGTCCCGGCATGTTCCAACCGGGCGAGTGCATGTTTTGTTCAGCTACGGGCCATTTCCTCCGGGAATGCCCCCTGGCAGCGGAATATATGCGCGCTGGAAAATGTGTCCGGAATAACGACGGCAAACTTGTCCTGCCCAACGGGAGATTCATTCCACGAGCAATCATGGGACGTAACCTCGCTGAGAGGATCGACAGGTACCTGTCAGAAGGGAACTCCCAAAACCAGCCGCCCCAGAACTCAGGACCTCCTCGTCCCGCGCAGACGCAGACGTTCGAAAGAGATAAGCCGCCTCATACGGTCTCCTCGATGTCGTACACTGCCTGTGCTCCCGCCCAGACCCTCGCCTTCGGCCGAGTCCCTGCTACTGAGGATTCACGAGAGGAAGGCACAGCGGTTTGGAACACCGAACGAAGGGCAAATTCCAAGGAGGTCCCCGAGGTGGTAATGCAGAAGAGAGGCGCGACAAAGCCAGGACCCAAGTTCCCTTCGCCTCCTGTACCACCAAAGGCTGCCCCTGCGAAACCGCCACACCCCCAGCCCGATCGTCCCAGCCAGCCGCCTGCATTCAAATACCAGGCACCCATCGAAAACCCTACGCTCGTTAAAGCCGTGATCCAACGCGCCCTTAAAACTGAAATGACGATTTCTAACGAGGAACTGTGCACCATATCGCCAGAATTCCGAAAATATTATCGCGAAAACACCGTGACTAAGCGGATTCCCACAGTTGAAATCTCGATGATGGCCACTGGAGACGAAGGAGAAGAGGCGGAGGAGAGGCCTGCACTCATGCTTCGATGGGAAGGTCAAGACGAGCCCAGGCACCTCTTGACCGCCTCCCCCATTGATTCTCTCCGCGTCCTCGATGTCCTGGTAAACGATACCTTGATGGTCGCTTGCACGCTCGACCAGGGCTCTGAGATCGTAGCCATGAACAGGCCGATTTGGCAGCAGCTCGGGGTATTGCTCGTGCCGGACAAAACACTAACAATGGAATCGGCGGACTCAAACCAGAGCACAACGGCGGGCGTGGTTGAAGACCTCAAGATTACGGTCGGAGATATCGATCTCCTCCTGCAGGTGCACATTGTGGACGGGGCGCCCTTCGACATATTAATGGGCCGACCCTTCTTCCGCTTCACGGAATGCCAGACAAAGGATCGGACGGATGGGACGCAGAAGTTAACAATCACCTGCCCTAACACGGGGAAAGTGATCTCCATTCCTACGCAGCAGAAACCCCAGAAACCGTCCCAGCTGGCTGAAGTGAACCCCTTCCAAACCTTCAACATAGACGGAATGGGTTTTTCCTGAAGGAGGACGAAAACCTGCGCCCTCCGCCATCAGCCACGGTCTCGACTATGTTTTGGAAGAATCACGCCTTCAGAACCCGAAAATAACGATCGTCCCGTCCCTCCAACATCGGCGAGACTTACACCGCACGTCCCCGGCTTCTCATTCGAACGGTTCAAGTCCCCTATGGTGCTTTACGCGCCGGAAGGGACGAACACAATCGACTGCCGGCCTATTTTTATTCACGACTCAATGATCCAATGGTAAATTTCCCCGCGATACCTGGAGTACTGCTTGGATCAAATGTACGATTACGACAACTCGGCCCACGTATGGATAAAGGGGGAAGTCTCCCTGGAAACAAAGAAGGCGAAAGCGAAAAAGAAAAAGTACAAACCAGTGGCGGATCGGGTTCACTCGGTTGCGGCAACCTTGCCGGAAGAATTTCGGATCGTTCGGCATCTCCCATCAGATCCCCTCGAGGGCATGCCGGCGCTAAATCCGCATCCGGCAGAATTCGTCCCTGGGGAGCGATATTCGGCCGAGAGGAGCGTTGAGATGAAAGTAAACGAAAACGGGTTCCTATGGCCTGAGGAGGAGAAACTGGTGCACGAAGTCATCAGGAATCACGAAATGGTGTTCGCATGGGACGAGACGGAGAGAGGTCACTTCCGCGAGGACTATTTCGAACCGATCAAGATCCCCGTCCTCACCCACACCCCGTGGCAGGAGAGAAACATCCCGATACCACCAGGGATCAGGGACGAGGTCATCGAGATAATCAGAGGGAAAATCGAGACAGGGGTCTATGAACCATCCAGTTCGTCCTACCGGACCAATTGGTTCGTGGTTCCGAAATCCAATGGTTCCCTCCACCTCGTCGATAACCTCCAGCCGCTCAATGGAGTCGTCATAAAAGACAGCAGATGTCTGCCCATAGTGGAAGTCTACGCGGAGTCCTTCGGCGGATGTGCAGTCTACGGGATGTTCGACCTATTCGTTGGGTTTGATCACAGGATGCTCGATGTTGCCTCATGAGACTTCACCACGTTCCAGGGACCATTCGGCACCCTTCATCTCACCCGCCTTCCCCAGGGATATACCAATTCGGTCCAAATCCAACAAGGCGACATTTATTTCATCCTCCGGGATGAAATTCCCCATATCACCCAGCCCTTCGTTGACAACACTCCGGTCAAAGGCCCTACGACTTACTATAAAAAGGAGGACGGCTCGTTCGAAACCATTCTGGAAAATCCAGGAATTCGCAGGTTTATCTGGGAACACATGGGAAACATTAATCGGATATGCCAACGGATCAGGCACGCTGGCGGGACGTTTAATGCGAAGAAATCCTTCTTTGCGGTACCTCGGATAAAAGTTGTTGGGCACGTATGCAGCTTCGAAGGCAGAATGGCCGACAAGGCCAAAGTCCAGAAAATTCGCGACTGGCCCCATTGCCAGGATTTAACTGACGTCCAGGCGTTTCTCGGAACGCTCGGGCTGATGCGAATCTTCATCAAGGATTTCGCCAAGCACGCGAGGCCCTTGGTCCAATTGACCCAGAAGGACGCGCCATTCGAATTTGGAAGCGAGCAGCAGGAGTCCATGAAAATACTGAAGCAACTCCTCATTGACTCCCCGGCAATCCGACAGATCGATTACGCCTCCGGCAGACAAGTCATACTGGCCGTCGACTCGTCCCACATAGCCGTTGGGTTCATTTTGTACCAGGTCAGCGAGGATGGAAAGGAGTATCCATCCCGCTTCGGCTCGATCACCTGGAACGAACGAGAATCACGGTACTCGCAGGCGAAATTGGAGCTCTACGAACTGTTCCGCGCCCTGAAAGCGTGCAGGCTCTACCTTGTTGGCGTCAAAAACCTGATAGTACGGGTTGACGCCAAATATATTGATACGCCTACTCCGGGGCTAAGAGCGGGAGCTGATCAAGTAAATGAACAACAACAACTCCGAGTGCGGGAGTAATAGACGAGGGTGTGCGAGGTGGGTCTAAGATGTCCCAAAACCAGTCAGGTAAGTGTGAGGGTAACTCCGGCTATGGGCGAGAGGCGTGGACGAGGGTGTGAGCGCAAGCGGTGCGCAACTGTGGTCGAGGGCGGCGAAGGACATGGGGGCTAATACTGCGAAGGCTAAAGACTGTGAACGGGGGTCGACGTAGGACACTAAGCTAATCTAATACAGGGAAAGACTGTGATCGGAGGACGACGGAGGACGCGAGGACAAGGGCGATACGCTGCGAAGCGATGCGCTGAAGCGAGGCTAATGTGAGCTGTATTGCAGGGGGGTGCAAGTCACTACAGTACATCGTAAACTCGGGGCCTTTATAGTACATGGGTGGGAATAAATATCTAAATGGAGACACACGGCGGCCTCTATGACTCGTACAGTGTGGCTGTATACGGAGCGGAGTGTCAAGAAGTCCATACGGAGTTGAACTCCGTCAGTCGAGCCAGGAACAAGTCTGGAAACCGAAAAGGGAAATTGTGTCAAACCGTGGGAAACTCCGGTTGCAAGAAGTCCGTACGGAGTTGAACTCCGTCAGTCGAGCCAGGAACAAGTCCGGAAACCAAAAAGGGAAATTGAGTCAAACGTGGGAAACTCCGGTCGCAACCCAGCCGTCGCAAACTCCGGATCCCACGCCAAGGGAGCGCTGGTGCGCATCAATATCAAGGGAATGCTAAACAACCCAGACATTCAACCCAACGCCACCATGAATAGGTGGATAGCCGCGATCCTTCTCTTCGGCTTCTCCCTCGAGCATACGCCTGGCGCGACACATGCCCCAGATGGTCTGTCCCGCAGGCGACCAGCACCCGAGGATTCGTCCGAGGAGAGCGATGTGGAAGAATGGATTGATCGGGCCTGTGGATTTGCGATCAAGGCGATGAGCGGAAGCCCCAGATGAAGAAGTTCCCTAATGGAGATGTTCCCCGCTTCGCGCATCACGATTTCCGGCAGGAAGTTGAATCACCGGGAACAACAAGGATTATCGCGTCCCGCCCCTCCGTTCTCGACAAAATACGTGGCTCGGGTCTACATCAACAAAGTCGAGACGCAGACGTACGAGTTGCCACTTTCCGACAAATCAGAGGCAAAGGAAAAGGAGTTGGGAGCAATCAGGGAATTTTTGGTCTCGAAAACACGACTGTCCAGGATGGCCGATAAAGTCTATGAGGCTTTTATTCGGAAATTCCGCCAGTTCTTCATCCTCCGGGGAATGCTTTGGAGAAAGGATAACCATGGAGAGCACAAATTAGTGCTGGCAAAGGATAAAAGAGCCGACATACTGCACCAGGTTCACAACGAACTAGGACACAAGGGGTTTTTCATCACCCGGAAACGGCTCTTGGACCGATTTTGGTGGCCCATGATGGATCGAGACCTTAAATGGTACTTGGAGACATGCCATGTGTGCCAAATTCGTTCCACGGAGAAAATCAACATACCGCCCATGGTGGCTGTTCTGCTCCCCCTCTTCCACAAATTATACGCCGACACCATGCTCCTTCCCTGATCCAACAGATATCGATACATCACCCAGGCGAGATGTTCGCTCATCTCCTGGCCCAAATGGAGGATATTGGACGATCTACTTCCTCGGAGGCTTCATTTTCGAGGAAATCCTCTGCCGATGGGGAGCGTTTGCCAAGATCATCACGAAAAACGACCCATGGCTCACCAAATGATATGGGATAAACCACATAAAAATATCTGGCTACAGATGAAGGGGGACGCCCTAGACGCCCAGAGCAGGAGGAGAGCAGAATATGCACAGAATATCTGGTGCAGCGATCGACGAAGAATCACGATATTGGAACCAGCGAATTAGTGAAGTCATCGGAATCATTGGAATTAGTCAAGTTATCGAAACCAGCGGAACATCGGAAATCAACCATTCAGAACAAACAACGGAAATATTGCGGCGAACTTTGGACACACGGCTCAGTAGAGGGAACACATCTGCAGGTGCCCCCTCGTCTATAGGAAAAATCAAGGGGACGCGAAAAACTCACAAATTAGTCGGACGAACCATGAAACCAGGACCCTGGCCCATGGAGACGAAGGTCCGAATTGATCACCCACCCACCCCACAACTCTGCCAATGCCAGAAAAATTATGATTACAAGTGAAAAACAGCCGACACCATGGACACCATGGACGTCCCAAATGTCTGGTCCCCAACCTCACTCACCATATGCCGCACGATATACTTCACCAAAATTACATGCGAAAAAACGACCCACACCATGCACGTCCCGAACATCCAATCCCCCACTTTGCTCACCATACGATATGCTTCACCCATTTTACATGTGAAAAACGACCCACACGATGGACGTCCTGGACATCTGATCCCTCACTTCACTCACCATATGCCGCACGATATGCTTCGCCCATTGCATGCAAAAAACAACCCACACTATGGACGTCCCGAACGTCTGGTCCCGACTTCATTCACCATATGCCGCACGATATGCTTCACCCATGCCCAGACATCGATATACTGTGGTGTCATCACGGATTTCACTATCTGCGGGTGACCACCATCATGAGGACAAAGAAACCCTTGTTGGCGGGTCGCAGTACCATCCATGGAAACAATTTTGGAGGAATATCCTGTTGTGCCCGTGGTTCCTTTTATAGGTTCTCTCGACCGGGGACGGTCGATATTAAAGCTATGGAGGAGGTGTGAGGGTGCTACACACCCTACATGTGTCACGATGGATCTGCCGGCACCATGCGACCTTGGGACAAAGGAATACCCCGATTGGGCTTCCTGCTTGCCGGAAATGGACATCATCCGACCGGGCCGTTTGACCTTTCAACCATCCTTAGGGCACCGTGTGACCATTCACTGGGGCCGAACGACCGTCCTCTCAGGCCATAAGTCCTGACGAAAGCACCATGACACCACGGGAGACTTGTTCCGACGGGATCGCAATGCTCACCAAACGTCCACAAGGGACGTTCTTCATGGAGTCCCTTTCCTGCCCACATACCGACCAGGAGAGCATCGAATCCATGTCCAGGATGGCTCCCCCAGTCACCCACGCTTCCCACGCCTCCAGGAATGCCCGTGAACTTGCCGAAAGGCAGTTCGTCCCAGAAGGCCGTTCACCAATTCTCCTTCTGTTACCCACCTGAAACCGTTGGACCCCGTTTCAGCCCCTCCTTGTCACATAACGCACGACGCAAAGGAGGTAGGGGAAAGGTATAAAAGGGAGATGGGAACGGACCCAGTAGTCAGTTGTTCCCAGTTGGTTCCCAGCTGTTACCTGGTCAATCCTTGGACTGCACTGTCCTGCAGTGTACCTTAGTCCACCCCCAATACCAGTTGACCACCACTCACTTGCCTCATGGCATTTTACTTCTAACCCACTTGCAGCTTAAGTTTTAAGCTCGCGCTTATAATCATCACTTCCCGAAGCAACCCTATCTTCCTTCACAAGTTGATAGCTAGCCTAGGCCCCCTTTGGCAAATCACCGTCCCAGCCAGATGTCCTACGCTTACAGGCCCTCAATCGGTTTATTCACACACACACACGCTCCCTACGACCATCGTCCCATTGGGACGACCAACCCTCATTTATCACCACCAACCCAAAGGGCAATCCAATAAACCTTGCAATCCCCTAAAAATCATACTCAGAATCCCCTAGAGGACGAACAAGCTGTTGCGAGTGTAAACCAATTCACACACCAGCACCACAGTCCCAATCACAGCGGTATGTGAGATATCCAGAACAGCTGGGCGACTTACTTACATTGGTATCGGATTTTCCGATGAAGGTCTGGGCCGAGAATTACCGTGACGAAACTTTGGACGAGATGCTGCGGGGCGAGGGACATGGCGCACCCGAATTTTACGCCAAATGCGGCGGATGCAAAAAACCGGCCCTCTTTTCCGATGCGCTCATCAGACATGTATCGGGCCAGCAATGTACTGTGAGGAATGTATTGTGAAACAGCATCAGCAGCTTCCAACACATATGGTTGAGGTGAGTTGTTACTTATAGTCTGTGCTATTGGCGCTGATTACGCTTTGAAATGTGGTCTGGGGAGTTCTTCATCCCAATGCCACTGAACGAACTGGACGTCGAGGCGAGGATCCAATTGGGACATGCGCCTGGGACGTACTGTCTGAAGGCAACGTCAGCTCACAAGGATTTAGTCATCATCGATACTCTGGGCATACGCACTGTCAAGCTCAACTTTTGTGGATGCGATGCACGAGTTGCCCATCGGCAGCAGTTGATGCGAGCTTGTCTATGGCCGGCAACTTCTGCGGATCCCCAAATGTGTGCCACCTTCAACGCGATTAGACTTTTCGAGGTGCAAAACTGCCTGGGGAAGATTTCGGCTTACGACTTCGTGCGATCACTGGAACTCCTGTCGAACAACGATGGCCTTAAACCTACTCCGGTAAGTGGCTTTACATTTAGAGTGTATACAGCAACGGGTAAGCTCAGAAATCTCGAAACTTGATGGGTAGAGATTTCCTTATTTAGAAGTCATGTGATTTTCCGTGACACGGCACGTTACCACGAGAAAAGATGCCTTCTGCTACTTCGTGCGTGGCCGAGGAGGCAGCGCGTCGCCGCAAACTCCTCCTCGCGGCATGTTGCTTCATGCGAATGGTCTTTCTTGCAGTTGTCCTTTATGCCTCGCCATGGTATTGGAAGCAGCCGTACCATACCTCTGCTTTGACCGGTGAAGCGTGGGTGTAGGAGCTGATTATCGGCCATCCGGATCGCATTAAAACAGAACTCGGGATGCACCTACACGTCTTTCTGGCCTTTGTTTCTCAGCTCCGTGTTATTGGCAGCCTCGCCGACTCCCGGCATGTTACACTACGAGAGCAGGCAGCAATTTTCCTGTATACATGCGTAACAGGTTTATCACTGCGCCATGTCAGTGAGCGCTTCCAACGGTCGACAGACACCATTTCCAAGTATTTGTATCCCTGTTCATTTCAATCTCTTATCCACTGAATTTTTTCCACAGATACTTCTGCCTCATCTTGATCACCGTTTCCTCTCCACCTTTTTACTCCTTCTATGTCCGACTCCCTCCCATCCATGCATCTGTCCCGCCTTCAATTCGCAATAATCCCAAATGGTTCCCATTTTTCGAAGGTGCTCTAGGGTCCATGGATGGAACCCATATAAATTCCTGTCCGGGCGCGGCTGACCGACAGGCATCTCGTAATTGCAAAGGCAGAGTCACCATGAACTGTCTTGCCTGCTGTTCTCAGGAGATGGTTTTCCTGTATATCCTGAGTGGGTGGGAAGGCTCTGCTGCTGATGCCGCAATCTATCTGGATGCCCGCCTCAGTGATCTCAATATACTGGAAGGCAGGTATTATTTGGCGGATGCAGGTTTCGGGAGTTGTGACGCTGCTCTCGTCCCATATCGTGGAGTTCGGTATCATCTGGCAGAGTGGGGAAGGGCCAGTGTAAGGTATTATCAGACTGGTCCTCAGCTTTATTTTAAACTAAGCCTTTCTTTTTTCAGACCGGCAAACAAGGAAGAACTGTACAATTTGCGACATGCTTCTGCCCGCAATGTTGTGGAGCGCATTTTCGGAGTCGTCAAAAAGCACTGGGCTATCCTCACTCACCCGCCACAAGTCGACCTGGACATTCAAGCCCGGGTGCTCCCTGCTCTCGCTGCAATTCACAATCTCATCATGAAGCACGACCCGACGGACATTGTCGACTTTGAAGGGGAACATGATCCTGACATTGCACAAAAGATGTGGGACAGCTATCAAGCCGTTTTGGGTGAGCGGGGGGATGAATTGGGAGAGGAGTAGTTGCAACAAAACTATCTACAAAGCAATCCCAACTTTGCACTTGACCCACATGATGTGCAAGTCCTTATCGTCAAGTGAATCATATACATCCACTGCCATCTTGCTTGCCTCTAAGACCTCGAGAAGAAGGACGAGCTTGCCCTTATCCATCCACGTCTCCAACTCCTGCGCGCGTTTGATAGCTGTTTTGAGACAAACTGGAGTAGGCGGCATTTCAGTATTGGAAGTCAATGGACCGAAGGCCGTGCGGAAAATTGCATTGAAATCGGTGATCTGGTCAGCAACGTCGTGAAGAGTGGAGGCACCAGTGTGCGAAGTGCGCGGCTTCTTCGTCGTTCCCGTCGCGGGGTCTGCCGCTGCACGTTTACGAGGTGCGGGTGTTTTCGGGACTACCTAGTACATGAGCTCAATGTTAGCAAAAGGATCATGAAGGATGCATTGCCCACGCACCTCGTTCTCCTTGTTGCTATCATCGTCACTATCCTTCTGCAGCTGCTTGTCCTTCTCTAGGGCTTTGGGGTCCCAATCAATGCTGTGACCATCGTAGTTTTCATCATCTAGCTCCGGCTGAGATTGGGGCAACACAGCCGTGGCTTGGAAACCCGGACGAAAGACATGATTACCACGCGCAGGAGCATCCGGAATCAGCCTCTGGAACGCCTCGAGGTGGCACCATCCATTGTTCTGGAAGGGAGCAGCTTTGGGGTTCTTTTCCACCCAGGCATTCCACGTTCCTTCATTGGCTGGACCGATACAAGCCCCGAGCTCGTTGTCCCAGGCCCAGCCGGAGTTCCTCGTGATGTCCCGTACGATGTAGAACAAGCCCTTGAGCTATGGTAAATGATTAAGATGAATTTGCGTGCATGAATTTCGATTGCGCACCTTTCCGTATTTACTTTTGCACGTCTCTGCCATTTTCGGCCCGCCTTTGGTGGTCCCTTTGTTAACCTCGATGGCAGCAGAGTTCCAGAACATTTTGGTGAAGTTTGCGCCTTCCCCCGCCTCTGCAGGTTCAGTGCTGTCCAGGAGGCCTGCTGTTTTTTTCGTCGGTGCGGAAGCCGCCTGATGCGCCCTCTCGGACTCTGCTAGAAGCACAGGGTCAATAGGGATCTTGTTCTGGGTATTGCTTGGTTGCGCCATTATGGGAGGCGGCGTTGACGCGATGGCGATGGCGAGATAAGTCGCGGACGCGAGGAGTCACAAGGGGTCACTATGTGTCACAAAGGGTCACGATTATGCAAGCTTTCTGAGACTACTACAAAAGGGAATCCGTGCCCATCAAGTTTCGAGAAAACCCGTTGCCGTATACACTCTTAGTTTGAGTGGAGCTGACTGGCTGCAGGACTGTCGGCGGGCATTTCGTGCGATTGTTCGTCAGTATCGCATGAGCGAAATGAGGAAGAGAGCGGGGATTGCCCATGACGACTTAGGCATCAGGGCTACGAAGCAGGGGGGCTTGTGCTCCTCTGCCGACAGTGCCTGCAGCCTGACATCAATATGCCGGAGGGTTGGGACACCATCAATTATGACGAGATGAATGAGGACCAGAGGTAGGTCATTCAAACGACTATAGCAGAGTGTAATTGACGGGAAGACAGATATAAATACTTCCTCTTGCTGGCGCAGGATGCGAACTTCAAGCTGATTAATCGAAATGTGTCCACAGAGGCCTGCGATCCGATTATCGATGACAGGACTGGTTATTTTTGTCATCGAGGAGAGTACAGCGAGCATATTCGCAAGCACGTCGACGAGGAGGAAAGTTCCAGTTGCTCAGGTTTCCAGGCGATGTTTCTCGCTAACGCAAAGCGAGTGAAGGGGTTGCGGGTGATGGGGGTGGGGGGAGTTACTTGCGCACACCACAACATGTGGCGTCCCAATGGTTTGGGTGATCTGCAGGCAGGCGAACGGTACAGACCACAATATCTATCTGACGAAGAAAGCTGACGTCTTGTTCTAGGTATTGCAATATGGATTTTTTATTCTTTTCCGCGGTTCTCAACTTCGCGTTGATGTACCTAGTCCTTTCATACGATATTGTGTGTCAATTCTCAAAGAACATCTGGGGCCAGATGCCGGAGCTCCCAGAAAAGTATCATTTGAACATCGACCCTACATTTGTGCAATGGATGATCCCAAATTTCCATGCACCAGGACACAAGAAAGGATGTCACTCCCCATTCTCATTTCACTGGCTTTGGGGTGCAGGTCGTACACACAGGGAAACTGTTGAGCAAAATTGGGAGTTTCTAAATGGGGCGGCAGCGTTGACGAAGCTGATGGGGCTGGGCGCACAGTTTGCGGCGTTGGAGGGATTATTTGCCTTCTGCAATTGGCGAAGGCTGGTTGCTCATCATACGTGGTCAGACGTTATGCCGTGCTGAATGCTGACAGCCTTGTAGATCACATTCTGAAGTGCAGAATGGCCGAGGCTATCAAGCTTCATCAGGATGCATTCGACGCCTTCCATGCGGGGCTCTCAGAACGGAAGCCCGAGTTGGTCGAGGAATGGAGGGTCCGGGTGGAAAAGTACGTGAAGGAGCAGCACGCTGAGAACGAGAAGGACTCGCCATATGAATATGTCGAATCTAGTAGTGCATTCTCGTGGTGGGAGGCGAAGGACAAACTAATGATTATACTCCTAACCAGGTACTACTCTGAAGGACGTCCGCCTCAAGCTCGCGCAGGAGGAGTACGCGCGAACGGGCGATGGCACGGAGGTGGAACAGGAGGACACACCGAGTACCTTCATCTCCATGGGAATGGAGATCGAGGAATCCCAGTGAGTACTGCGCCAAACGACTGGGATACGGGCTGATTGGAGTGCAGGCGGCAGCTAGCAGTATCAATCAAGGCAGCAGGCCCAAGTCCATCAACAAGCCAGCAGCTGGATGTCCTGAAGGGGCGCACACAGCTTCGTGTTTGTCTGGATGCCTTTCGAAGGCTGCAGCTCACGTATATGCCGAAGCTTCGCCGGTATATGACCCCGTCTCAGCGCGCGGTATGGGATGCAGATGACAAGGAGCCAGAGGCAACGAGGCTGTTCATGCCTTCGGATCTCGGGACCGGCACAGCGCGGGAGAAGGCGTGCACCAAAGGGCTGGATGGGGTGGAGGCGCAGATGCGGGATGCTGAGGCTAGGGAGGCGTTGGATCAGCTTCGACAAGGGCTCCAAACTCGTACGGCAACGACTAAATTCAAGGTTCGCAATTGGTCGGGGCAGCGTGCTCTCACTCGGGGCCAGGGGATTTTGCAGCAAATTAACATCAAGATTCATGCAGCTAAGCTACGCTATCGCTACACACGACAGGCACTGGTCAAGCTGAAAGGCCACGGTGACTGGGAGAAGCACCTGAAGATGCTTTCAGATGACGACGTGCGGGCCCTCAATGAGCGGTCGTTGACGGAGGAGGAGAAGGTGGAGCGTGAGCAGCTGGAGGCTGTGGGCGAGGTGCCAGAGGAGGGAGGAATCTCCGCCATGGGCAACGTCATCTCCGGGGAGACGCATAGGACCCTGTCATGGATCTGGTACGCAGTGCCCGAGAAGGACGATGACGACGAGAAACTGCATGAAGGTAAGTCCCATTTTGCAATGGTGTGTGTGCATCATCACTCACCTGGGGGCACACAGTGCTTCGCGTTGAGTGGTGCAAGGCATATTCGAGGTCCCGACGGTGGCGTGAGGAGCTGGTGACAGTCGAGGAAGAGATGCGGAGAACGATTGCATTCGGAGACTGGGCAGAGGAGCTGTGGGGTTAGTGAGCGAGCACTCGGACGATGATGCTGGGGACGACGACACCAATTTCTCCGGAGGTGGCTGAAGGCGCAAAGGTGTATGCATTGGAGCAAGCAGATCGGGAGTGTCGGACAAGTGAGAAGCTGCAGGCAGATTGGGCTGCTATTCGGGTGAGGGGTGCGCAGTATCTCAGGGGCGAGGACATAGCGGGCCGGCCAGCCATCATCATCCCAGTTGATAGCAATGCACTGCGCTGGGCCGAGGTGACAGTTTACGAGCCGGAGGAGGTCGAGAATGACATGTACCAGTAGTTTTTGACTCTTTTGTGACTCTGTAACCCGAGCAAGGGCTGAGCTGGTCAGGATGCTCCCAATAGGTCACAGATATAAAGACTACTTGCCGGACTGGTTAATGCTTAATTCCTGTAGATAATTCCCTTCTGGGGATCTGCTTTGTGGGTTCGAGTCGGTAGGGTGCCTTTTGATGCATTATTTGCTTTGTTTTTTTTTAGCTTGGGCCGAGGATATGGCTGTCATATAGGAGTGATGGTAATGGGGTATACTGAATAACAGTCAATGGCTATGATCGGCCAGCAACGATGGCTGAGGGGATGATTTTTGTGATTGTGGGAATTCTATCTAGATTAGATTAGATTCAAGGCTCTGATTAGATTGATCAACACGGTTGGACAGGAAGATATGATTGCAGCAAAGATAAAGGCTGATATGATGGGAAATATGATGAAACCTATTTTTTCGTTGATTGGAAGTGGAGAAATTGATGGCCTGAGGTGGCCATCAATATTTCAACTGCATTTGGAAAGCCCGAGATGGCCGAAGTGGTTAAGTTGAGGATGACATAAGCCCATGAGAGGGTATCTGACTAGCTGAGAATATACCTCAGAACCCCAGGGTGATGCATTATCTAGCCAACTCACTGGCAGTAAAAAGGTGGGATTAATGCAACCACACTTCCAGTAATTACAGCACTATTGCATTATTGACACATCCTTTGGTGGTTTTGCTGGCTTCGACTTGCGCGCGCGCTTGCCTTGCGTGATGCAGGGAGGGAGGGGACACGGGCGTTTGGGGGCCCTGCCTTAAATACCCCCCCGCACCGTCCCCTACCCCGGACAGTCCCGTGTTTTATTCTGGTGTTTATGCGTTTTATGCGTTTTACGCCTTCCACGTTTTTGTTTCACGCCCCATGCCTACTTCATACATCCGTTCCCGCCTGCTACAATCTACCCGATCCCCAGCAGCGTTTTCTGCGGTTGTTTCACGTATGCCGTTTGACTTGTCATTTTTGGTGTTTTGGTGTTTCAGATTTGGGCTTGATGTGTTTGGGTGTCTACGTGTGCGGGGGGTGCGGGGTGCTTGACATTGTCAAGACAAGACGTGTTGTCATCATTGGCGATGTGGTGGTGCTGCGATGGCACGATAGTCCTCTTTCCTTTTTCTATGCTGTGCGCTGTGATGATGCTGCTTTCCTCCTTCCTCTTCCTCACCCTCCTTCGTGTTCATGCCAGACGCTGACACACTTCTCCACAGTCCCCCTTCCTCGACCTCCTCTTCAAGTACCAGTGCATCCACACGCAGAAGAAGCAGAAGGTGTTCTACTGGTTCTCCGTCCCGCACGACCGGCTGTTCCTTGATGCGCTCGAGCACGATCTGAAGTGCGAGAAGATGGGGCTGGAGTCGACTACACAGGTGGGTTCCCTTTCCTTTCTGGAGAAGCAGAAGCTGATGGATGGGTGCAGATCACCGGCGAGCCCACGCTCTCGGGAAAAAGTCGCTCTACGATGATAAGCAGTGAACTGAGCTGGCTGTGAAAATTGCATTTTGTGCATGCTTCATATCTACAAAGTACTAGCACTCTCGATAGAGGACTATTGTGATCTCCGAGCAGATAGTCAAGGATATATGGCACCCAGAGGACTCTTGGGACATGATCTTATATCAGGTACTTCATATTGAGGCCTATATACGACTTGACCTAGGATATAATACCTTAAGGTCGAACAGTGCAAACCCTCTATCCAAGGGTAAACAAGTCACTTAGTGCCAGTCCATATCAAGGAGATGGGATATATTGCATCCCTAGGCCATATAAGCAATAAATACACGAGACGGAGACAGAACTGTATCAGATGATATGGCATCGACATCCAATAGCTGACTATAAAGTGGCATATACGATGGTCGAATAGTGTATACAACGATCAGTCGGCATATATGATGATCTGAACGAGGTTGTTCTGTTGCTGATAGGACCGGATGGCTGTAAACCCATCCAAGTCTATTCGGATGATTGAGCTTGTGACACTTGGAGAGTACGCAGTAGAGCCTACACACAAAACCCTCAAGCATATACACTCGAACCAAGAGTATATATGGTTGCTGAGCAGATGAGAAGCCACATCTAGGACCATATGTGTGTGTGTGTTCAGTCGCCATATACATGCACTCGAAGGCTGTATCCATGATCGGAGCAGCATATACACTCAGTAGGACCAACGAAGGCACCCAGCCTGGTCTCTACAGCATTGATTCTGGACCGTTCTAGGCCCTGGGTCATGGTTGAAGCCGTCCGGGACATCGGACATCACCTGACAGCCATATGAGTCAGACCGAGTCAGGAAGGAATAGAGATTATTTGCAACCCAGTTATCCAAGGGGAAGGGTTCTGAGCCCTGTATACATGCTAAGAACGGCATATACAGTCGAACGACAGGATGTTTAACCATGTTGACACTGATCCCCGCGCTGCGACACCTCACGTGAAGGGTCCAGGCTCCGGGAACACAAGTAGCCGGTTCGATCGGATCCGAACAGACACGGATGACTCTGTCGACGGAATCAAATATCGATCGGAAGACTCCAGAACGATGTTCGACTGCCGTAAACTAGCACCTAAAGTCTGTATAAAGCATATATGAGACTTGGGAAGGAAACCTAAATACAATATAAGACACCTCGAAGGTGTTCTGAACACTATATACTCTGGAGTATGACCGTTCGCACCTATATTCCGATCGATCGGAGGTACGAGTCATACGGTTCCGCTGTGAATCAGCAAGGAGGAGTCATCCACAAACGTGGGAGGGCCCTCGACCAATCATAGAGGTTATGGGAACGAGATATTCCGGATTGCGTGCTATTTTCAGATTCCATTTATCAGCGAGTAGTGTAATCAATGTTTGTAATCATGTATAGAAACAGTATATAAGGGCACCTGCACGAGAGGGAACGGGAGCGAATCACGCCAGTGGCTGGTTGGGGGCTAGGAATAGTCACAACCAGCTGCTTGGTTAGATTGTGTGCTCTGTTCACCTTGAGGTATAGCTCAGTAGAGTCTGCTTCATAGTGTGTGAATATACCTTTGGATTGATATAAACACCTGAGCCTGGAAGTTATAACATTTGAGCCTGGAAGTACATTGGCCTGGAAGTTTAACATTTGAGCCTGGAAGTCACAATACATTGAGCCTGGAAGTTTTATTGGCCTGGAAGTTTACCTGGCCTGGAAGTTCTTACAAGTTTATACTTGTTCAATTGTGTTTATACAGTTCGCCAGTGCGTTCTGGGGGGTTTACAAGCCAATCGCACCCACGACTAGTTGGAGGCTAGAATATAGTCACAGTTAGTTGTTGGTAGGTTGTGTGCTCCTTTACGGAAATCAACCATATACACCGTTTGAAACACCGTTCTTGCATCTGCTCCAGGCCATATACACTGTTGTACTCGTTGTCGACAATCAAGTCGATCCGTTTACAATTGTTGAAAGCCCGTTGAGCCCAGTAGATACATTTGCTGAAGGGCCTTTGAGCCCGAATAAAACCCAATATCGCGATCCATTTGCACCCCATTGTATCCTGGAAGGCCCTAAAAGCACTGACCTACTGTGTGCAGTGTATACAATCTAGTCGATTGCAGACAACATCCTTGGGATCGCTCGGACAAGGGCCATTTACACAAGTGATTCTTGATAAAGACTATCATTGTAAATCTCGTCTGATAGGCCTAATACTTGGTCTCATCCCCGAACAAACAACACAATGACTTCTGTCTTGCAGTGGTTTAGTGTTTGGTTGGTGGTTTTGTGGTAGTTAGTTGTTGGTCTCGACCTTCAGCACTCCTGCATCGCACTATTCCTGCTCACTTCCCACACTGCTGGGTCAGTTGCCAGCGTATCAACGAGCAGTTCGTCGTCGGGCGCAGCAGGCGCGGGGACGATGGCAGCCACCTCGGCATGGGGCTCAAGCGGCGCGAGTCGCCACACCCTGCGTCGCGCGATGCGTCGGTCAACTCTCAGCACTGCTCTGTGTCGCGGCCCGGATCGGGCGATGACGGCGTGGGGCACATGCCGTTCTTTGCGATGTTCTCACTGTTCGAGGGGAGCCCGACATACAAGCAGCGCTGGAAGAAGAGTGGGAAGCCGTCGAATCTCGGCCCCGGCGGCGAGGAGGAGGAGCGCGGGGCGGTATATGGGCGGGGGGATGGGTGTGGGCAGCGCGGACGAGGAGATGATGGCGGGGGCAGCAGCGGGGCTGAGCGCGGTGGAGATGTTCATCAAGCAGGCGTGCGGGGAGCTCGGCGGGGGCGGGGGCAGGGGCAGGTGGGGGTACTACCAGCAGGCGCCGCCGCTGCATAACCACCACGTGCAGCAGGTGCAGCACCACCACAACGTGCTCGCAGCGTTCCAGGCGCAGGCGCAGCAGCCGGGGCGCCCACGGAGCCACGAGGAGATGATGCGCGGGGTGTATGCAGCGAGCCAGCAGCAGATCGCCGCCGCCACGCAGCAGGCCACGGCCCAACAGCAGCAGCAGCAGCAGCAGGGCGGCACGGCGTCGCCTGGGTACGCGGCCACCGGGTTTGGCACCGCGGGCGCGGCGGGGTATGCGCCGGAGCTCAAGACCAAGGCATTCATCTGCCTGCTGTTCTCGTGTGGGCGGCTCTTCAAGTGCATGGAGCACCTGAGAAGGCACCTCTGCACGCACATGATGGAGTGCCCGTTCGCGTTCCCGAGATGCAACAAGCGGTTCTTGCGGAGCGATAATCTGAACCAGCATGTAAGGACACATGTGCGCGCAGAGGGGCTCGTGGACGCGTGTGCGGGTGTGGGCGTGGCAAGCGGCAGGGAGGGAGAGGAGGTGGACGAGCTTGCGGAGGGACGAGGACGTGGGTGTGCCCAGGGGAGTCGGCGCGAGTGCGACGACGGCACGGCTGGGCGTCGACATGGGGTATCCTGGCGGCGCGCCGCTCAACGTGCAGATGTGGAGGTGCCCGGGGATGTGCACGGTCGTCGGTGATGAGGAGGGGCTGATGATGCGCACGGGCCCCGGGAGCGGGCCACCTGCGGCGAGTGGCAACGCGTTCTACCCCGGCCCGTCTGGGGGCCCCTATGGCAGCAACCACAGCTCGACCGAGTACGTCAACATCAGCGGCGGGGACGCGCCGCAGTGGGCGGTGATGCGCAGCTCGCACCCACCCCAGGGAGCACCGGCGCGGTCACGTGAGGGCCTCTTAGGGGGGTTATGTTGTAGGAGCATAACCCCCCTAAGAGGCCCTGTAGGCATCGGAGGGGGTAGGTCACGGGGGTGTTCTATTTTCATCTGCTGATAAATGTGCCCGCGTGAGTCCCCGGCATCTTCCTTCATTTTCTCACCTCCCCGGCCACCGGCAGCTTCAGTGGCTCCAGCACCTCCTTCACCTACATCATGACCTCTTCCCTCCTTCAATCAGGTGGTGACTTGTGCACTTGTAGCATACCTTCCATTGCTATTGTACCTATTTTATCCAGATGAATTTGAATGCCCATTCAATGGTCAGTGTTGAAATCCCCAATGCATCGGAGGCCTCCAGCATGCTGCCAGTACAAGATTAGTACACGATCAAGCTGATTCCAGTGGCTCCAGCTGTTCCCCACAAATGTCAGACAGACTGCCGCACACGGGAATCTTAATAGAACTGCTCGGGAGGTTTCCTGAAGCATCAGAGGCCTCCGGCAGGCACTCCAATTTGATATTGGTGCATCCTAAACACAATTCCAGTGGATCTGGATGTTTGGAATGAGAATTTTGAAGGTAATGTAGTATTATCATGAGCATAAGATCTCTTTTTGTAGGACTATTCAACTTGGATTCAACCATATATTGAGCTTCCTACCCACGGTTAAATTTGGGGAATTGGGTCAATGGATCAAAGCATGGAGGTTTTAGCTGTATTCCATCTGAATAGTGGACATGGAAATTATTAATGATAGATTAAGATGGGTTCAATCCACAGGTGGAACCCATGATGGCTATGACACCTACGACACCTACGGCTCAACCACATTCATTTGAATTTCTTCATATGATAGTGCACTAGTTAACCATGTCCCTCATATTGAGAAGCATGACAGGCAGGTTGTGCACATTTAAAGAAACCATGTTGCCGGCAGGGATGGAGGCCTCCGTGTTTCTGCAATTCCGGAAATATTTTCATTTTTGGTTCAATCATTGTGTTTCAAGTCACTGGTTGGGAGATTCAAGTTTTTCAGTACAATTTTCAGTGAAAAATGTGAAAGAAAACTTGGTGAAAAACTTGAATCCCAGATTCCCTGGTTTTCATACATTTTTCATTGTATTCTGATGTGTTTTTTTGGTGAAAAATGTGCTGAAAAAGATAGGTGTTTTTTCACCGCTTTTTTCAGGGGAAATACAAGTTAAAAATTCAAGATATTCTTCACACATTTCTCACTTGGAACCAAGGTGAAAAATGTAAAATAGTTTGATTCAAATTTTTCAGTGAAATTTCAAGTTTTACAGCACAAGTTTTTCACCTGAAAAATCTGGTGAAAAACTTGAAACCTAGTTTCATCATGAGATAGTATTGACTCCCACAGTGAGGTCAAAAGCATCAACACTCATTCAACTAGGTAGGTGCAGATTCATGGTCCCCCGGCCTCTCCACATCTTTCTGATCCACTTTTAGGCAGATCCAAGGGGGTCAGTTATTAGTCCTGCATGGGTATCAACATGCACTGGATCATAGTTGGCCCAATGCAGGTCAAATCTTGAACGATGTTCAAAATGCCTAACCAATGTTCTGGCCCAAAGACTGAGATTTAAACATGGGCCATCACACCTGACGCTCCACAGCCAATCTCGTATAATCAAGTGTACTGTGTTTCCCATAGTTCCAAAAGTAGCTCGCACTAGGTGAGCTCGCAGCATCAATCCTTAAGTCTTCCCACACCTTCCTAACCAATTTTTAGACAATTCCATGGCCAAGGGGGTCCATTCTTAGTCTTGCACGTGAATAGAGCCGATGTCTGCCATAAATGTGCCTAGCGCGAAGTCTCGGAAGGATCAAGAGGAGCTGAAGGCATGCAGACCAACATAATGCCATGTGCCTCAAGATATTCTGAGTGCTCAATTGTTGGTTCAAGGCTTAGGAAGGCCACTCCTCCTCGGCGGGTCGGCTAGACCCAGTAGGGATGCAAAAGCGGCAGCACCCTGCTGAGGGCACTCAGGCAGAACTCTATGAGAATGAATGTCTGAGCTAAGGGAAAACACCGCTGGCATGAGTGGGTGGGCATCTGCTTTCTTTGGACCATGGAGCAGCATGTGGGTTTGTCTTCAACACTTTCTTGTATGCTGGCCGAAGGCAAGAAGTTTTGGCTTTGCCAGTGTTGTGCCTTTGGCTGTCTCCATGCTGGTTCTCAGCCAGAAACAGTGAATCTAATACTCATTCTTCGTGCTCATATTAGGGGCAGTCCGAGTAGTCAGGTTTGAGGCGGTTTTGATGGTCAGTTTTAAAAAAGGTTCTGATTTATTTATTGTGAGATATTTGCAGAACCTGCAGAACCGCCTCCAGAGGCAGTTCTGCAGCCGGTTCTGCAAAGGTTTTGGAGCCGGTTCTCCCGTATCACAAATTTATTGAAAAGCTAACAAAAAATCAAGTACCAAGAACCGTAACTGCCATAAAACCGCCTATGGAGCCGGTTTTACAAGGCAGTTTTGAGGCGGTTCCGGTTCTGAGACCAACTCTCTGGATGGAATTTTTTTCCATGGGCTCACAGTGAGGTGGATTTCCCCGCTGGAGGTCTGGGCGGTTGCATGAGACCCTGATCAGCTCAGAATGATTATCGGACGAAAAATCCACCATCAAAATCACCTTCTCGCAGCTGAGTTGGTGCTGTAATCAGTGATTTTGGCCAACTCTCTGAACGAATTTTTTTTCCGTGGGCTCGCAGTGGGGGGGATTTTTCTGCTGGAGGCCTGGACGGTTGCATGAGACCCTGATGAGTCCATAATGATCATCGGACAAAAAATCCACCACCAAATTCGCCTTCTCGCAGCTGAGTTGTTGCTGCAATCAGTGATTTTCCCCAACTCTCTGAACGGAATTTTTTTCCGTGGGCTTGCAGTGAGGTGGATTTTCTCACTGGAGGTCTGGGCGTGCATGAGACCCTGATCAGCTCAGAATGATCATCAGACCAAGAATCCACCATCAAAATCACCTTCTCACAGCTGAGTTGGTGCTGCAAACATTGATTTTGGCCAATTCTAGGAACAGAATTTTTTCCATGGGCTCCCAGTGAGCTGGATTTTTCTGCTAGATGGCTGGACAGTTGCATGAGACCCTGATGAGTCCAGAATGGTCATTGGACCAAAAATCCACCACCAAAATCACCTTCTCACAGCTGAGTTGTTGCTGCAAACAGTGGTTTTGGCAAACTCTCTGGATGGAATTTTTTTCTGTGGGCTCACAGTGAGGTGGATTTTCCCACTGAAGGTCTGAACGGTTGCATGAGACACTGATGAGTCCAGAATGGTCATCGGACCAAAAATCCACCACCAAAATCACCTTCTCGCAGCTGAGTTGGTGCTGCAAACAGTGATGTTGGTAAAGGCTCTATCTTAGTGCAGATGCACATTTTGCTCTCTGACAGCTGCTTCCATGGCGCCGGAAATTCCTTCAGTAGCTCGGAGGATACGTTCCCCCGGTGGCGGGCATTTTGTAATCTTGCCCCGAGACACATTGAAATGCTCCAGAGGCATGAAAGTAAAAGCCAAATTCGTCGACGTGTTTGTGACCATTTAGAGGTATGTGTGATTGGGTATCTCATATATGGCCAGAGATTAACATTTTATCTCTGATGCACAGTGCTCGGTCGTTGATATCAAAGCACACCTTCAGCAATGCTCTGGTTGCTCAACCGCAAACTACTGCTCCTCGCAGTGTCAAATCCTCGATTGGAAATCCAGGGGCGGTCATCGTGACATTTGCCAAGAATTGCGGTTGATGCACCAGGGTGTGTTCTGGCCTCCTCCACCTGAGTTCGGCAGGTTTACACTTTGCCTTTCAGAAAACGCAATTATCACAGCCAGAGGGCGATCATTCCTATGGGCGCTCCTGCATCACGACTATCTTGGAATGCGAAAGGTCCTCCTTCCCCAGCTGTTGGACTTCATGCGCAGGTGGCCGGACAAAACCCCCTATATCCTGTTCGACTACACAGATCCACTGATTCCATGCTTGGCCACCATCCATTCCATCGGAGAGCTTGAGAGGTTCTCGAGCTATATATTGAGGGTGCAGAACAGCGGCGGTCGTATCCAACTTCACATCGTGAAGATATTGGACAGGCGTGAACCAAGGCTGTGGACACTGGGGGGAATGGGTAATATAATGGCCGTGTATATTCCCAGTATATCCTAAGTATTTTACAAACATCCATAGCATATACTTGTAATATACTGAGGCTGCATATGCTCAGTATATTTTATACATCCCAAGGATATACTTGCAATACACAGGGTCCGGATATACTCAGTATATTAGCTAATATCCTGAGCATATACTTGCAATATACTGAGGTCTGATGGCTACCATATCTGGACCTCAGTATATTGCAATGATATTGCAACCAAACAAGTTAAAAGAACACTTACCTCAAAAGGCAACAATCATTGCTCTGTAACAATATGTACAAAGTTTCTATAAGAGGTAGAGGTACCACACATTAAGAATATAACAGCTCTATTTATTTGTAGGCTAGCATTGTTGCATACCTTGTATTCCCACAGATTGGATGTTATACTCCTAGATGAATGTCTGTATCTACTTCAGCAAGTGTCCGAATAGAACTAGGTGTGTGGCTGCCAACAAGCAAAAAGTCTTGATAATTGTTAAATCCCGAAGTCGAGAGTCGGAGGAATGATCCGATGATGGAAGGTTCCGGTGCCGGAGTATCGGCGGAGCGGAAGTTCAGATCAATCGCAAACACCACAGGAAGGTAAGGGTGTGCGTACTACCTGGACTGGTGAGAGTATAAGTTGTTCCGGCGAAAGTCGGAACTCCAGAGGACGGAAGAATAAGGCAGGGTTCAGGACAAGACGAATAGTCAAGAACGTTAATAATCAAACTGAGGTTATATAGAGGCATACGGAATATTTATACTAAGTCATAATTACGTACGGCCGTAAAGTCCATTTCTATATATAGTGATCTGAAACGGAAGAAGCCGCAAGTGAGGTTTGCGGAGCGGTGAAGTCCGCTCGAGTTGAGTGCGATAAAATAAGGGAGTTAAAATGGGAAATGCTCAGGAATCCTTCATTGCGTGAAAACCCATTTCGGGCGGCGTCCATAGATCCGGACGCCGGAACTTCCCGAAGGTACGGAACATCCCGGGAATAACAGAGCTCATCGGGAGTTCAAAACGTACGAATATAACAATAATACAGTCTATCAATATATGCTCAACCTAGTGTAACTATCTAATTCTCTTTCTTCTTGTCATAACCCAAGCCTCATAGATATTGCCCCTGATGATAGAGAGAGTGGATAAAGTTTAGCATGCTAAGGCGCAGCATTAGCTTCCAAGAAATTTTGGATTCAAGCAATAAAAACACTCATGATCCATGTATAACTTGCACCAGCAGAAGAAAAAATGAAAAATGATCAGAAGTGAAATTGTAGGCTACTGCAAAAAGGCTGCCTCAAGATTGCTGCTGCCAAAGCGGCAATCAAGAGAAGGAAAAACACAGCCTGCTGCCAAAGCGGGCTGCCTCCCAATTGCTGCTGCCAAAGTGGCAGTTGAGAGAAAGCAAAGCAAAAAAAAATTGAGTTGTCTTTTTTTGTCCTCTAGTATGCGTTGAGCATCCGCGTGACTACAATTAGGTAATTCTAGGCTCCTGAGTCTCAAGTTCAAATCTCACATGTTGCATTCTTTTTTTCTTATTAAAATAAAGCTGACTAAGTTATGGCTGTGCTGTGGCAGTATGCAGAAACTTGTTTCTGCGTACAGCCACCATCTGGCAGCTCTGTCGGCCCACATGGTTTCACTAGGTGATGTACAACATGTGAGCTGAGCAAGATACAACTCTCCAAACCTTGTTCCTATCTATCTCAGCTAATCCAATAAAGCAGCTGAACATGGTCAATCACAAGCCCCTGGTCATGTGACTCCAAGATTTATGAGAATGAGTTTTGAGTGAAAGAATCATGTTTTGTTTTGGGCTGTCACTTGACACTGCTAGGCCACTGATACTCTATTTGGTGAATGTGATAGCCATGCTCGCAATTCAGTTCCTTTATTTGATGGAGTGTGATAGATAGAAACAATCAAGGTTCAGAGAGAGCTGTATATAGTGTGTGACACAGTGTTATGCATTACTGTGGTGTCACAGGTGCAGGTACGGTGTCCTGATTTGGACAAACCTATAATACCGCAATCCGGGGCCTAAACCCGGGGGTTTTCTGAAATGTCTTGAATATGAGCTCTCAGCTACATTGTGCATCATAATCAGATGCATCAGGGATGATGGTACTCTCCCACACCTTTGGGATGGCTGAAAAGCCCCTCCACTAATGCCTAGCCTCCCAAAACAATTTATTCAGATGTAATGCAATTCAACTGATTTACTGATGTAATAGTTATTATATGGCTCAGGGGACCTTGGAGGTACTATAGTATCTCAACTAAATGTATAGGACCTTCATATAGACTGAAATGGGTCCAGGGAGCTGAGTTCAACCAGAATTTCCTTATTTGGACACAGGTGTAGTGCTTTTCCTCGGAAACTAACAAGGACAAATACGGGCTGATCCTACTGATCTTGGCTCATTTTGAGCACGGAATAATACTGGTAAAATGCATAGAAAATTGTATTCATTGGTAGCAATATCCCATGTAGCACTTAGAGCTGATATCTCTCTGAATAATACCACAGTATTAAAAGCCATGGGTTTTTGACCCCACCATGGTTATTTACGCACCTGCGGGTACAGGTATGTCACGGGTACGGTAAGGGTTACCTGTGTCGCGGTATTCACCTGTGCCGCACCTGTGCCGCACCTTAGCTGTATATAAATAACTAAATTAGAAAGTGCTTGTTCAGCTCAGATGTTTCACATTATCTAGTGGAACCATGTTGGCCTACAGAGCTGCCAGATAGTGGCTGTATGCAGAAACCAGTTTCTGCATACTGCCACAGCACAGCTGTCACTTACTCAGCTTTATTTCAATAAGAAAAAAAGAATGCAACCTGTGAGATTTGAACTTGAGACATGGGAGCCTAGAATTACCTAATTACCTAATTGTAGTCATGCGGATGCTCGTACATTCGAGCATCCACATGACCACAGGACTGGCATCGAAAATTGCCAAATCTTGCTATCTATCTAGGTGCTCTGACAGCATCTACTGCTCATATATTCTTTAAATTCAGTGAGCAAGATTAGATGGATTCAAGCAGGTTCACTTTATCAGATCTGCAACTACTGCCATCATGGTGAGGATTGCCAACTTTAGGCACAGCTGAGGTGCAGCATGCTAATTGGGCTGAAATCAAAGCTGATCATCAGACCAAAAGTACTCAAATCAGGTTAGATGTTGGCCTGATTTGTTTCAAGTTAGAAACTTTGGGTTACAAATAGTGTCTTGGTTGGCGGGGAAGAAGTGGTAGGTGTAAGTGTTCCCAGGGTGCCAACTTTAGACCACCTTGGTGCTATTTGAAACCCAAAGTTTCAAATCCAAAACAAATAGGGCTGAAAACCAAGCTGATCATCAGACTGGAGCTTCTTGAATCAGCTTAAATTTAGCCTTGTATATTTGTAACTCAATACTTTGGCTGTCGAACTGCCTCTTAACCCTGCCCAAATTTGAACATGTGACCTCTCTAGTATAAAAGGAAAGTCTGTGTAAACACTAATAAATTTCTTTTGTTCTGAACCTCCATCTTCATTCAAATCATCCTCCTAATCATCTGCCTTGGCAGCAGATGACTGGAAGGGTAGTCTGTCTTTATGTTCTTCTCCTGATTGCCGCTTTGGCAGCAGCAACCAGGAGGCAGCCCGCTTTGGCAGCAGGCTGTGTTTTTGCTTTGCTTTCTCTCAACTGCCACTTTGGCAGCAGCAATTGGGAGGCAGCCCGCTTTGGCAGCAGGCTGTGTTTTTCCTTCTCTTGATTGCCGCTTTGGCAGCAGCAATCTTGAGGCAGCCTTTTTGCAGTAGCCTACAATTTCACTTCTGATCATTTTTCATTTTTTCTTCTGCTGGTGCAAGTTATACATGGATCATGAGTGTTTTTATTGCTTGAATCCAAAATTTCTTGGAAGCTAATGCTGCGCCTTAGCATGCTAAACTTTATCCACTCTCTCTATCATCAGGGGCAATATCTATGAGGCTTGGGTTATGACAAGAAGAAAGAGAATTAGATAGTTACACTAGGTTGAGCATATATTGATAGACTGTATTATTGTTATATTCGTACGTTTTGAACTCCCGATGAGCTCTGTTATTCCCGGGATGTTCCGTACCTTCGGGAAGTTCCGGCGTCCGGATCTATGGACGCCGCCCGAAATGGGTTTTCACGCAATGAAGGATTCCTGAGCATTTCCCATTTTAACTCCCTTATTTTATCGCACTCAACTCGAGCGGACTTCACCGCTCCGCAAACCTCACTTGCGGCTTCTTCCGTTTCAGATCACTATATATAGAAATGGACTTTACGGCCGTACGTAATTATGACTTAGTATAAATATTCCGTATGCCTCTATATAACCTCAGTTTGATTATTAACGTTCTTGACTATTCGTCTTGTCCTGAACCCTGCCTTATTCTTCCGTCCTCTGGAGTTCCGACTTTCGCCGGAACAACTTATACTCTCACCAGTCCAGGTAGTACGCACACCCTTACCTTCCTGTGGTGTTTGCGATTGATCTGAACTTCCGCTCCGCCGATACTCCGGCACCGGAACCTTCCATCATCGGATCATTCCTCCGACTCTCGACTTCGGGATTTAACAATTATCAAGACTTTTTGCTTGTTGGCAGCCACACACCTAGTTCTATTCGGACACTTGCTGAAGTAGATACAGACATTCATCTAGGAGTATAACATCCAATCTGTGGGAATACAAGGTATGCAACAATGCTAGCCTACAAATAAATAGAGCTGTTATATTCTTAATGTGTGGTACCTCTACCTCTTATAGAAACTTTGTACATATTGTTACAGAGCAATGATTGTTGCCTTTTGAGGTAAGTGTTCTTTTAACTTGTTTGGTTGCAATATCATTGCAATATACTGAGGTCCAGATATGGTAGCCATCAGACCTCAGTATATTGCAAGTATATGCTCAGGATATTAGCTAATATACTGAGTATATCCGGACCCTGTGTATTGCAAGTATATCCTTGGGATGTATAAAATATACTGAGCATATGCAGCCTCAGTATATTACAAGTATATGCTATGGATGTTTGTAAAATACTTAGGATATACTGGGAATATACACGGCCATTATATTACCCATTCCCCCCAGTGTCCACAGCCTTGGTTCACGCCTGTCCAATATCTTCACGATGTGAAGTTGGATACGACCGCCGCTGTTCTGCACCCTCAATATATAGCTCGAGAACCTCTCAAGCTCTCCGATGGAATGGATGGTGGCCAAGCATGGAATCAGTGGATCTGTGTAGTCGAACAGGATATAGGGGGTTTTGTCCGGCCACCTGCGCATGAAGTCCAACAGCTGGGGAAGGAGGACCTTTCGCATTCCAAGATAGTCGTGATGCAGGAGCGCCCATAGGAATGATCGCCCTCTGGCTGTGATAATTGCGTTTTCTGAAAGGCAAAGTGTAAACCTGCCGAACTCAGGTGGAGGAGGCCAGAACACACCCTGGTGCATCAACCGCAATTCTTGGCAAATGTCACGATGACCGCCCCTGGATTTCCAATCGAGGATTTGACACTGCGAGGAGCAGTAGTTTGCGGTTGAGCAACCAGAGCATTGCTGAAGGTGTGCTTTGATATCAACGACCGAGCACTGTGCATCAGAGATAAAATGTTAATCTCTGGCCATATATGAGATACCCAATCACACATACCTCTAAATGGTCACAAACACGTCGACGAATTTGGCTTTTACTTTCATGCCTCTGGAGCATTTCAATGTGTCTCGGGGCAAGATTACAAAATGCCCGCCACCGGGGGAACGTATCCTCCGAGCTACTGAAGGAATTTCCGGCGCCATGGAAGCAGCTGTCAGAGAGCAAAATGTGCATCTGCACTAAGATAGAGCCTTTACCAACATCACTGTTTGCAGCACCAACTCAGCTGCGAGAAGGTGATTTTGGTGGTGGATTTTTGGTCCGATGACCATTCTGGACTCATCAGTGTCTCATGCAACCGTTCAGACCTTCAGTGGGAAAATCCACCTCACTGTGAGCCCACAGAAAAAAATTCCATCCAGAGAGTTTGCCAAAACCACTGTTTGCAGCAACAACTCAGCTGTGAGAAGGTGATTTTGGTGGTGGATTTTTGGTCCAATGACCATTCTGGACTCATCAGGGTCTCATGCAACTGTCCAGCCATCTAGCAGAAAAATCCAGCTCACTGGGAGCCCATGGAAAAAATTCTGTTCCTAGAATTGGCCAAAATCAATGTTTGCAGCACCAACTCAGCTGTGAGAAGGTGATTTTGATGGTGGATTCTTGGTCTGATGATCATTCTGAGCTGATCAGGGTCTCATGCACGCCCAGACCTCCAGTGAGAAAATCCACCTCACTGCAAGCCCACGGAAAAAAATTCCGTTCAGAGAGTTGGGGAAAATCACTGATTGCAGCAACAACTCAGCTGCGAGAAGGCGAATTTGGTGGTGGATTTTTTGTCCGATGATCATTATGGACTCATCAGGGTCTCATGCAACCGTCCAGGCCTCCAGCAGAAAAATCCCCCCCACTGCGAGCCCACGGAAAAAAAATTCGTTCAGAGAGTTGGCCAAAATCACTGATTACAGCACCAACTCAGCTGCGAGAAGGTGATTTTGATGGTGGATTTTTCGTCCGATAATCATTCTGAGCTGATCAGGGTCTCATGCAACCGCCCAGACCTCCAGCGGGGAAATCCACCTCACTGTGAGCCCATGGAAAAAAATTCCATCCAGAGAGTTGGTCTCAGAACCGGAACCGCCTCAAAACTGCCTTGTAAAACCGGCTCCATAGGCGGTTTTATGGCAGTTACGGTTCTTGGTACTTGATTTTTTGTTAGCTTTTCAATAAATTTGTGATACGGGAGAACCGGCTCCAAAACCTTTGCAGAACCGGCTGCAGAACTGCCTCTGGAGGCGGTTCTGCAGGTTCTGCAAATATCTCACAATAAATAAATCAGAACCTTTTTTAAAACTGACCATCAAAACCGCCTCAAACCTGACTACTCGGACTGCCCCTAATATGAGCACGAAGAATGAGTATTAGATTCACTGTTTCTGGCTGAGAACCAGCATGGAGACAGCCAAAGGCACAACACTGGCAAAGCCAAAACTTCTTGCCTTCGGCCAGCATACAAGAAAGTGTTGAAGACAAACCCACATGCTGCTCCATGGTCCAAAGAAAGCAGATGCCCACCCACTCATGCCAGCGGTGTTTTCCCTTAGCTCAGACATTCATTCTCATAGAGTTCTGCCTGAGTGCCCTCAGCAGGGTGCTGCCGCTTTTGCATCCCTACTGGGTCTAGCCGACCCGCCGAGGAGGAGTGGCCTTCCTAAGCCTTGAACCAACAATTGAGCACTCAGAATATCTTGAGGCACATGGCATTATGTTGGTCTGCATGCCTTCAGCTCCTCTTGATCCTTCCGAGACTTCGCGCTAGGCACATTTATGGCAGACATCGGCTCTATTCACGTGCAAGACTAAGAATGGACCCCCTTGGCCATGGAATTGTCTAAAAATTGGTTAGGAAGGTGTGGGAAGACTTAAGGATTGATGCTGCGAGCTCACCTAGTGCGAGCTACTTTTGGAACTATGGGAAACACAGTACACTTGATTATACGAGATTGGCTGTGGAGCGTCAGGTGTGATGGCCCATGTTTAAATCTCAGTCTTTGGGCCAGAACATTGGTTAGGCATTTTGAACATCGTTCAAGATTTGACCTGCATTGGGCCAACTATGATCCAGTGCATGTTGATACCCATGCAGGACTAATAACTGACCCCCTTGGATCTGCCTAAAAGTGGATCAGAAAGATGTGGAGAGGCCGGGGGACCATGAATCTGCACCTACCTAGTTGAATGAGTGTTGATGCTTTTGACCTCACTGTGGGAGTCAATACTATCTCATGATGAAACTAGGTTTCAAGTTTTTCACCAGATTTTTCAGGTGAAAAACTTGTGCTGTAAAACTTGAAATTTCACTGAAAAATTTGAATCAAACTATTTTACATTTTTCACCTTGGTTCCAAGTGAGAAATGTGTGAAGAATATCTTGAATTTTTAACTTGTATTTCCCCTGAAAAAAGCGGTGAAAAAACACCTATCTTTTTCAGCACATTTTTCACCAAAAAAACACATCAGAATACAATGAAAAATGTATGAAAACCAGGGAATCTGGGATTCAAGTTTTTCACCAAGTTTTCTTTCACATTTTTCACACATTTTACACATCTTTTTTCACTGAGAATTCTGGTGAAAAAAGTTTTAAGTTTTTCACCTCTGTTTTCAGGTTGGAACATATGGCGGTCGTTCTGCACATTTATTATAGCCCTTTGCGGAACTTAGGGCGCGGCCCAATTTTTTTTTTTTTGGATGTTTCGGATATTTCAGCTCTACTGAGCTCAGTTCTTCACCGATTCCCTTGAAACTATGATCAATAGATTTGCCTTGCGATTCCGGAGGGAGTGACGTTCGAAAATATGTCAGAAGCGTGGGAATTGCCTTTTTTGGCAAATTTTGAGGCATCTTCTCCCATCAGCTCTAGCATTAAATATACTTATCCGATTGACTTAGTTTTTGGATATATCATACTTACATGCATTACCTAGGATGTGTCGTGCCCAGATCGTCAAAATACCTCATTATTCAAAAGCTTTACAGTATTCAATTTGAATCAGTTTTTAAGTCCCATGCCAGATGGGAACAAAACATTTTAATCCTTATCTGGGCATGACACATCCTAGTTAATACATGTAAGTATGATATATCCAAAAACTAAGTCAATCGGATCAGTATATTTAATGCTAGAGCTGATAGGAGAAGATGCCTCAAAATTTGCCAAAAAAGGCAATTCCCATGCTCCTGACATATTTTCAAACGTCACTCCCTCTGGAATCGCAAGGCAAATCTATTGATCATAGTTTCAAGGGAATCGGTGAAGAACTGAGCTCAGTAGAGCTGAAATATCCAAAATATCCAAAAAAAAAAAAAAATGGGCCGCGCCCTAAGTTCCGCAACTGGCTGTAATTCGGTATATATTTGTGCATTTCCGGTGTTTTTTGCGCCGTATAGCTATGAACTAGACATTTTTGATGACATCTTGTACTCACGAAGCTTTTGACTCCATTCTAATGAATAACTTCAAGATCTGGTCCTCCACTCATATTAAAGTGACCAGTCCAACAAAGTTTTTTGAACAGTTTTGAACCGAAGTTTTTTTCCCCCAAAGCTGAAGAAAATTTTAGTCAATCTGTATCATTTTTTAGTGCGCCTGGAAACATATTCGGCGATGCATGAGCACTAAAAGTTCACAAGTGGCGGTGCTAACCCCAGCTGATGCAGTGATCGGCATATGACCTCACGCATCCGCACACATCGCAATGACCCTCCCCCTTCGTTATAATTACATGCCTCACATCCCACAGGATCTTATAGAGTGCACCCTCAAATACCTCACAGATGATCCTGAATCCCTGCACCAGTGTGCATTGGTAGGGAAGTTATGGAAATGTCCTGCACAGGAGATACAAGCACTCAATCTTCAATCTCCCCTCTATTAATATTCCCCAGAGCCCATCAAATGCTCGCAACAGCGATACACCCTAATGCCGGCTAGTTACAGTGAAGGGGGAAGGGTCATTGCAATGCGTGTGGATGCATGAGGTCATATGCCGATCACTGCATCAGCTGGGGTTAGCACCGCCACTTGTGAACTTTTAGTGCTCATGCATCGCCGAATATGTTTCCAGGTGCACTAAAAAATGATACAGATTGACTAAAATTTTCTTCAGCTTTGGGGGAAAAAAACTTCGGTTCAAAACTGTTCAAAAAACTTTGTTGGACTGGTCACTTTAATATGAGTGGAGGACCAGATCTTGAAGTTATTCATTAGAATGGAGTCAAAAGCTTCGTGAGTACAAGATGTCATCAAAAATGTCTAGTTCATAGCTATACGGCGCAAAAAAACACCGGAAATGCACAAATATATACCGAATTAATAAATGTGCAGAACGACCGCCATATGTTCCAACCTGAAAACAGAGGTGAAAAACTTAAAACTTTTTTCACCAGAATTCTCAGTGAAAAAAGATGTGTACAAGATGTCGTCAAAAATGTCTAATTCATAGCTCTACGGCGCAAAAAAACACCGGAAATGCACAAATATATACCGAATTAATAAATGTGCAGAACGACCGCCATAGGAACATGTGTGAAAACTTGGTGAAAATCTGCCACCAAATTTCAAAAATTTTGTTTCAAGTTTTTCACCTTGTTTTCCACTGCAAATTGTGGTGAAGAATGTTTAAATTTTTCAGCACAATTTTCGGCAAAAAACTGCTGAAAAACTGCTGAAAAACTAACGACATTTTTCACCGAAAATTGTACTGAAAAACTTGAATCTCCCAACCAGTGAGTCCTGATATTCAGCAATTAGTCATTCCAGGGCATGGAAATGGTTCCTGAAGTTGGTATTAGAGACTTACACTTTCACGTCAATGACACTGAAGGTGTCGGAGGTGTCAGAGGTGTCGGAGGTGTCGGAGGCGTTGAAGGCTATTGAAGCCCTCCCACACCGACCAAAAAAATATCATCAGGCCTCCAACATGGCTAGTCTGTTTCAATTCAGGTTCAGGCCATGTTGGAGGAGCAAAGAAGAGGCCCACCATTCCCCACCATCTTAATGGTAATGTCGGGTGAAGCCCGGGCCAAAAATTGATGGACCAATCAGAACATGAATAACCGTGAGCTCAATGTAAAACATTTTCTGTGAGCTCAATACTGCATCAAATATCATGAAACCAGGACGAAATAATAGCTGTAAGGTAGCGGCCATCCAATCGCGGCAAAGGTCACGTGCAATTGTGTGACACCTCCAAATAAGGGCAATTTATCGTGAAATGCCCCGCAAATAATGGGCACATCACTCCGAGCAAATCGGCTCCATGAATTTGTAGCTAAAGTATCTAAATGTGAGTAGGAACCAACCGATCTGGGAAAGGTGTGGAAGGAAAGGACGAGAAGCAAAATTTGTCCCGTAATTACCCAAATACACGCTATTTCTGCATCTCGACGCGTCCATTCTGCACTAAACTCCAGCACCATGCCTGCGAAGGCCAAGCACCTTCGTGCGCGTGCTGAGAACTTTCTAAAGGGTGTGAAACGCGCTATTAGCAGCCTATCCCCGCGGAAAAAGAGGAGAGTGAATGACGACACTGATTCGGAGAAAGAAAATTTGAAGGTGAGTTTGGATCACCTTTGTCTTCATTGACGCGTCTAAGGCTCGTTTGAATGCAGGCTAAGAGTTCAACATCCCCATCCGACATCTCCGTCGATCTCTCCAGCGATCCCATCTGTTCCGGAACTGCCGATGCCGATGTCTTCTTGCCCACTTCACGCGGTGCCGGCATTGCTCCCGGCCACTTTCCAGCTCCGCATGGCACATATTTTTACCAGACTTCATGTCCCAAGGCACCGACGGCAGCTCCAGCTCAATTTTATCACGAGTATTCATTACCTCCCCCGCCTCCCTGCCCCAAATCCAAATTACATCGTGCAACTGTCGAGGAAGTTCCCGACGAAGATGACATCTCGTACTTGGCATCTCGGCACCCCAGCACTTCAGTGGATAGTCTTGACTCGGAAACTTTGTTTGCCGACACAGATCCAGAAACCATCACAGAAACGGCTCAATTCGAAAAAGTGGCACATGCTGATCCGGCCACTCAAGACGCGTACGCGGAAACACAGGACGCGTACACGCGTATTTATGGTGTATCTGACGCGTTCTCGGCACCGGGGAAGCTCCGGGAGGCCCCGACTATCCCCAATGCCATCGCAGCTCTGAAGGACCTTACTGCACTGCTTCGGGGAGAGAAGCGCGGGGAGCATTCACACGGATATAAAGATCCAAACATAGATCCCTTTGTCAGAAAACGGATGGAGGGCATGCGAACCTTCCTCAACCTGTATACAGATCCCCGTTCCAAAACCTATGGTCACTGGGGTGCCTCTGCAATGCAGACTTCTGTTGGCCTCGCCCGCGGCAGATACTTTTTGCGACTCATCTGCAAATTGACCCGACAATTTATCCATGACCGTACCCTCCTCCCAATCAATCCTTTCGGCAGTTGGAACGAGTCGCTCTTGGCCGACGAAGACTTGACGGCAGATATAAATCTCTATCTCCAGGAAGTGGGAAATAATGTTACAACAGAAGGGCTGAGGCTGTACCTTGTGCGGACAGATGTCATGGAGAAACACGGCATCGACAAGCCGATATCCAACCGCACAGCTCGGCGGTATTTGCACAGGCTCGGTTACAGGTTCACGGAAGCTAAAAAAGGCCAATACACTGACGGACACGAACGAGAAGATGTTGTGTATGAACGCCAGAAGAAATACATCCCCCGGATAAAAAGTCTTGAAGCTCGCATGCACCATTGGTCGAAAGAAGGCCATCCGGAGTTTGGGCCGTACCCCAAGGGGAAACGGGTCATTGTTTGGTATCACGACGAATCCATCTTTTACGCACACGACCGGCGCCGGAAAGGGTGGTATCACAAAAATGCGTCGAAACTTCACAAGAAGGGCGACGGTCCTTCTCTTACGGTGGCCGACTTTGTGTCTGTCGATTTTGGATGGTCCCCGACATCGCGTGATGGTAAACGGACAGCGCGCAGGTTCATGAAACCTGGGAAGAACCGGGACGGGTATTTCACCTGCGAAAACATCACTGATCAGGCCGACGAATTCATGGATATCTTGGATGAAGTTTACCCCGAGTATGAGCACGTCTTCGTGTACGCCAACGCTACTACTCACAAGAAACGCGCCGATGGCTCTTTATCTGCCCGTCACATGCCGAAATTTCCATCATACAAGAATAACTTCTTGGTTACCGTCAATGAACGCGACGCTGATGGAAATTTGGTCCATATGACCTCCGGACACCTCAAAAAGACAAAACTCCCTATGCATGGTGCGGAATTCAACGGACAGCCACAGTCCTTGTATTTTCCCGAGGATCATGAGCATGCCGGAATATTCAAGGGTATGGCAATCATTCTGGAAGAACGCGGGCTCGGGGATATTGCTAAAAAGAATGCCGAATGCAAAGGCTTCAAGTGCGCACCTCCAGCAATTGATTGTTGCTGCCGTCGGGCCCTGTTTAATCAGCCTGATTTCGTCCAAGTGGAGTCACTTTTGGAAGCGGCTTGCAACTCCCGTGGGTATTCAGTACTCTTTCTCCTGAAATTCCACTGTGAGCTCAATTTTATTGAGCAATGCTGGGGATATGCAAAACAGATTTATCGGTTCTTTCCCGAGTTGTCACGGGAAGAAGACTTGGATCGCAACGTCCGAGAAGCGCTGGACTCGGTACCTCTGGATGTGATGCGCCGGTAATCAACTCAATCATTTGTTCATCTTCCATTTTTCTCACTCGCTTCAGGTTTGGAAATCGTTCAAAGAAGTTCGTTGATGCATACTACAAAGGCCTGAACGGACGCCAAGCCGCTTGGGCTGCTCGTAAGTATCGGGGACACCGTGTACTGCCACTATCTATCTTGGAGGAGCTTGAGAATGAGGGTATTGTCTAATATTCTTTATTTTTTGTACATCTTGTAGCCATAGCCAATCTTGTAGCTCATCATAGCCCCTGCTGTATATTCACAAATGTAATTGTTGATGCAAAGTGAAGGCTGGCGATCTTGTATGGACAACTCCTCACCCAGATCTGCACCAGATATTAAGTGCTGTTATTGGAGCATTCTTAACAAATATTTCTATGATTTCATGCAAGGGATTTGTCCCTAATGACCTACATGTTTTTTGCGGTCATTTTCTTTCCAAATTCACCGAATTTGGACAGATCAGTCACGAAAAGGTCACTTCACGTGACCTTTGCCGCGATTGGATGGCCGCTACCTTAGGATGCCTGGACAATGAAGGATCTACAGATCTCTCCTTGCTTCAAGCGAATTTTCCGTGCAAGAATATTAGCTGAAGTCAAACAACTTCTGTGGTTGAATCATACGTACTTCACTAGAACATCAGATTCAAGGCTCTTAAAAAAATTCCGAGTGTAAGATCTCTTTATATAAGCTGCACCAGGCATATAGTAGGTATTGGGCCAAGAAGTGAGACTTGATTTGAGCCTTGGAGCCCAAATTTAGAGGGTGAAACCTCGAAATTGGAGATATTGTTCTGACATCTTAAAATGGCTGGTTAGACAGGCTCTATAATGTTGAACTGCTCATATTCCATCATTCCAAGTGTGGAAAGCCTGCAAGTAGACTATGCTGTTCAGTCTGGGGATTTAATCCCCCATATATAGATTGGGCCGAATACATATATAAGTTTGCGAAGTGGGCATATATATCGAACCTGCAAGCAAATATATATACTGAGAGTCTAGTAGTTATATCGCGAATATCTGTCAGTCCCCATTGCAAATCTGAGTGCTGGTATTATAAGTCTCAAGGCAATATCACAGTTTTGCTGGCCAAATATATCTAATGTGCCGCGGATGAGTTCTATCTAAAAGTTGGACTGACATATATATATTTGGTTTCGTACAATTTAAATTCTGGTTGGCACCTCTCGGACCGTCTCGGATGGTGGAAAGCCATGCCCGCCCATCATGCACAGTGGTCAGCGAGTACAGGGCGGCCACGGCGGCGTCGCGTCGGACGCGGTTTGTGCTTCAGATCACGGATCACGATGTCGTGTGCGGCCACGTGATCATCAACACAACAAAGCGCAGCTCGGTGTTTGGTGACTCGCCGGTGAGCTTGATGGCTTACCACCACCATCTCGCCCTCTATTGGCTCAGCGGTTCGCCTGCAGCTGGCCTAGTGGCGCGCCATCTGATTGTTGCAATGCCCACAATGCCCTGGGCTCGCGAGGAAAAACATGACAGAGACATAGACGACCAGGCCCCATGGGACCTTGCTGCGCTCGAGCTTGAGGAAGCCGCTGAGTGTCTGCACAGTGATCTTGGACAGGATGCCTGTGAAGCTGCGCAGAAGATGAGATGGGGCGGATGGGGTGCATGCCCGCAACATGTCCGTCGATTGGAGTGCTCCACCCAGAGGTTAGTGGCGGTCTCACCTGGAAGAGTGTAGGAGTAAGACAACATGCCGTCTCATATTTCTGTGTGCCAGCACTAGCCTCGAATCTGCTCTGGGGGGGGAATGTTCATTCCGAACATCCAGATCCACTGGAATTGTGTTTAGGATGCACCAATATCAAATTGGAGTGCCTGCCGGAGGCCTCCGATGCTTCAGGAAACCTCCCGAGCAGTTCTATTAAGATTCCCGTGTGCGGCAGTCTGTCTGACATTTGTGGGGAACAGCTGGAGCCACTGGAATCAGCTTGATCGTGTACTAATCTTGTACTGGCAGCATGCTGGAGGCCTCCGATGCATTGGGGATTTCAACACTGACCATTTAATGGGCATTCAAATTCATCTGGATAAAATAGGTACAATAGCAGTGGAAGGTATGCTACAAGTGCACAAGTCACCACCTGATTGAAGGAGGGGAGAGGTCATGATGTAGGTGAAGGAGGTGCTGGAGCCACCGAAGCTGCCGGTGGCCAGGGAGGTGAGAAAATGAAGGAAGATGCCGGGGACTCACGCGGGCACATTTATCAGCAGATGAAAATAGAACACCCCCGTGACCTACGACCTACGACCTACAGCGGGCCTCTTAGGGGGGTTATGCTCCTACATCATAACCTTGACATAACCCCCCCTAAGAGGCCCTCGCGTGACCTGTGCCGTAGGTGCTCGCACCCGGGGAGCCCCGCGTTCAGCACGATGAGCGTGCCCTCGCCGCCGCCACCCGCGATGCGCGCATCGCTCCCTGGGGCCAGCACGGGCACGTTCACGCCGCGGCACCACTCGTCGTCGTCGTCGAGCGGGTCCGTGTACGACGACTTTGTGACGTCCATCTCCGCGCCGTCGCACAAGCAGGTGTTCGACCACGGCTCGCTCTACCCCCCGGGCATGCTCCTCGAGTCGAGCACGGGCGCGGGGCCGATCCGCCGCCACCGCAGCATGACACCGTCGCTCGTGCACAACGGCGAGCCGATCCGCCGCCCGCTCACGAGCAACAGCAACAGCGGCGAGTTTGCGGGCGTGCTCGGCGCGTCGCCGTCGTCGCGCGGGTACCACCCGTACGCGTACGGCTCCGCCGCGGGCTCGCGCGCAGGGAGCGCCCACTCGAGCCCGTCGTATAACAGCATCCCGCTCGCGCCCGACTACGGCGGCGCTAGTGTTGCCGCGGTCCGGTTCAGGTCTGGTTCGTGCCTGATTTTTCCGAACCCCGAACTGGACCTCAGGTCCGGTTCAGCCAATTTCCCGAACCTTGAACCGGACCCCAGGTTCGGTTCAACGGGGTTCAGTTCAGGTTCAAAACCGGGTTCGAACCCTGAACCTATTTTGTTTCGGCAAAATTTGAAAGTAGGCAGATTTTCGACACCTGTATGTGTGTTTCAATTTCCGGGAAGCATCCAAGCATTCAATTTATGCAGCATTGCTTCACCACACCTTCAGGGAAGGCCCCGGCTTCATAAATAGATTCCAGTCTTGTTTTGTGGTTGAGTCAATTTTTCAACAACCATATTTTGATCAAAGTTGATGCATCTCCACTAGCTCAGAACAATTTCCAATCTTCCTCCTACTCTTCCTTTGGAAATACATGGGATGCCAACAACCCAATCCGAGGTATGAAGACAGTGATCACTCAAACACAAACAATTCATTTCCATGTCATTTTGTGGAACATTGATTCGCTTTCATAGAAGCAGGCATATGTTCGCGGTGAGTTGCCCGTGCGTAAATTCAGATGCTGTTCACATAGGTACAGTACCTCTGCTGCAGCAATAATCTCCTCCTCCTTCACTAAGTTATCTATCACCATTCAATTTCAAGGCTTCCCGGCTTGAACACAGCTGTTATAATAAGTACCCACTGTGAGGCGTGGAAGTCGTTTTTTTAGTAGTATTTACAATATGTCTACACTCCAGGTGGACTTGGCAGATGGCAAGGGACAGACTTGGCTCGCTAACAAGGTACGAAATCAGGTGAAACAATTTTTTGGAGACTCGCAAAGCTTGCCGAATGCTTTTTATAGGGGCATAGACCAGAGGTTCGAACCGGTTCGAACCGGTTCAGTGAGGTTCAGCAAATTCTGGAATTTTTCGAACCTCGAACTGGACCCGGGGTTCGGTTCGGCGAACCTCACAGCCACTGAACCGGACTTGGGTCCGGTTCAGGTCCGGTTCAGGTTCGCCAGCGGTTCAGAACCTGACCGCGGCAACACTATACGGCGCACGGCGCTCGGACTCGCGCAACTCGAACCTCAGCGCAGGGAGCCACAGCGGTGGCGGCAATGGTGGGAGCGCTGGCAACGGGGCGCTCGGGGAGCAGATGCGGCAGATGATGGGCATGAGCCTCGACCCGCGCGACGGCGCCCCGGGATGTACACGACGGACCTGCCGCCCACGGGGCAGTACGACGCGTACGGCAACAACGGCAGCGGGGCCCAGCAGCAGCACCACCAGCAGCACGCGCAGACGGTGCCCGCGAACTTCGACAAGGGGCTGTACGTCATGGACTCGCAGTTTGGGCCCGGCGCCGACGGCGGGTACTACGCGCACCCACAGCACCCGCAGCACGTCAGCACCATCTGATCCGCCCCCCTCGACTCGACTCGCCGCCTGCCCGCTACTTTATCTCCCCTTATTAACGACAACCGAGATCTTGGCCTAATTAACCATCCGACCTGCCCCCACCTCTCGCTGTACCGCCCCATCCACCCGCTCGCTTGCTCCGTCCGCTATCGTATGTATCCGCGTGTCCTCTTGTCGTTCGTATACCGTACATATCACTTACCCTACTTATATTTTCCCACCTCATACATATTTTCCCCGTTTCGTTCTTTTCCTGTTCCAAATCCTGCCTCTCTGTTATCTTGACTCGGTCGTGTGGCTGGTATCTATCTATTTATTTATCTATTTCTGTTTCGCCTCGCTGTTGAGCGGGGATCCTTGGCGACTCGGCTACGTACCCACTATCTATACAACATACCTACTATTATGTCTTTTGTGTTTATATTGGCACTGTTAATAATGCAAAAAGAATTCCTGTTTCTGATGTGCAGTGCCGCGAAGTAGAAAGCTTCCTCCTCGCTGTGCGACGAAAACATGTTCATTTGAATGTATTGTACAATATTTTGTTTCTAGGTTCGTCGCCGCGGCCTAAAGAGACAAGATCTAGTTTCTGATAGAGTCGCCATCCGGGCGTTCAATTGAACGCGGAGCTTCACGGCGACCATCAGGAACCCACAAGTCCGCCGAGCTTCAATTTCTGCGCGTGGGGTGTAAGTTACCCGCGGGCTATCAGGCGAGCTTCGCGGCGGCCATCATGGCACCAAAGTCGGCGAAGCTCATGGACTTGTCTCGGGAGGTCGAGAACTCTTCCAGCATTTCGATGATCTGCAGGACAGCGTTAGCAGCCCCGTTTGGGATCAAGAGAAAAGATGGATGCAGACTTCCTCCCCCTTGAGCTTGTCGCCGATGAGGTTGCTCACGCGCTGGAGGTCCTTGATCAGTATGCGCTGCGCGGGCAGCTCGGCCTCTGATGCGTCGGGGAAGAAGAGCGCATAGGTCTCGAGGCAAGTTTTGGTCTGCCGCGCGGTGAGCTTTTTTGGGGCGGAGATGGAAGGAGGAGCGGAGGATGAGGAGGAGGAGCGGGCGCGGCGCGTGTGGGTGCGCCGGCGGGAGGTGGACGGGCCTTCCATGTACTCGTCCGAGTCCGAGTCATCAGCCGCGTCGGGGTCCTGGTACTCCTCCTCGTCTTCGTCTGATTCAGGAACGTACGGCGCACCACCGCCGCCGCCCTCGCTGTCCTCGTACTCCTCCGCATGGTGCTCGAGGAGGACCGCACAGACCGAGCGCCAGTCCTCGCGGCTCACCCGCAGCTTCTCGGCCTCCGCGTCGACGCCGATCTCGTCTGGCCTGTTCGTCGACGACTTCCACCCGGCCGCGGCGTTCTTGAACACGAGGAGAACCTGCTCGTCGTCGGGCGGCAGGTCCAGGCGTTGCAGCGCCCCTGGGATGGCGGAGAGCGGAATTTGCTCAGGGCCTGATTCTTCAGCGAGAAAGCCGCCGGCGCTGTCGGCGAAAAAACCGCCCCCAGAGTCGGTGTCGTTCGATGCACCTTGATTAAAAGCCTTGTCTATTCGGCGCTGCAGATACTCTGGCAAGGCTGGGAACGAGTCGTCGGAGGAAGACATAAAAGCGCTGCAGGATTATGTAACGCCTTGCCACTTGCTTCAAAACGCTCATGTCCCAACTGCAGTCATCCATTTCGCTGGCTTGAAAGCGTACTCTATTCGGAAGCTGGACAGTCTTTTCCATTGCATCACCATTCCTCTGTTGTTCTGCGAATTCAATTTCCATCGCGCCGCTGAACTGTACGCCACATTGAACGACATGTATACACTGTAAGACTCGGACCGGGTTTTTGTTGCCCGTTTACCGGGTCATATTCCCCATTCACCCGCTCAACGGGTGAAGACATGGTGAATCCACATCTGGTTACAATCCTCTGCTTTCACCGGGTGATTCGCGGTAACCCGGCGAAGTAATGCTTTTCACCTAGTTGTACATCACCCGAATTCACAACCCGCCGTGCGGGTTATTTTAACTGGCAGAAACGGGTGAAAAGAGCATGGTATCCGGGTTACCTCCTGCATGAATGGAAAGATACTAGAAAAAGCTCAAATTTGTCCTGCATCTCAAGGGCCATAGTCTGGCTTCTGAAAGAAGGTTTTGGAGGGAATGGAGCAAAGGCGGCAGGTTTTTTGGACGTTCAGATTATCGGAACGCTTCCAGTCGGTTCAAACTCCGATGCACGTGGGTTGGTTGATGGGCCAATGAGTGGCGATTGATGCTGATGGATGTTCGTCGTCAACGTCTCTCTCTTTCCCCCCACCATCTCCCCCTGCTGGTGTCCTCATCCTTGGGCCTACACTCTGGGTTCCTGCCCTCTGATTGCTCTCTGGTTGCTCTAGGTCTCTGCTCTGCTCTGCTGTCCTGATGTCTTGAATCTTGTCTGTCTAGTCTGCAGCTGGCGGGTGGCTCTTGCTTGGCTATGCTCTCGAGCGCTCTTGAGAACTTCGGGTAACGTTAGCTGGCCGTGGATCTCTGTATATGCGAACTTACCTATACTTCAGGTCTCTCAAACTCACCAGGTCAATTAATGCTTAACGATGGCACGCCGATATTGATGCTGGATTCGGATGCGTGCCCTTTACTTTTGACTGCATTGCCTCTGAAGATCCTTGTTACAGATAACTGCCCATTCTTTTGCTCTACTACATAGATATGCATGTAGTAGATACACCCATTTATACACCCACATTTATTCGATGATACTGCAGGCACGTACTAGTGAAAATGACCAGCAAGTTTGATGATATCAACCCGAATTTAATCCAGGTATCGGGTTCTCAAAAGCACCCGGCACACGGGTTACAGTAACCATATCAAAAATGTCTCAAGGACCGGGGGAAAAGCAAAAGAAAAATAGTCAAAGTCACCCGGTAGCAACCCAGTTGTAACCCGGAATTTTAACCCATTTAGTGGGTTAACGGATTTGCGTACGGGTTACATTCATCCACAATTCAAGCTAAATACACTTGTTCTCTGGGTTAAAAATCGGGGCAAAAGAACCCGGTATGAGTCTTACAGTGGTACCCTTCAAAGATCTGCTCGCCTACGCTGCCCGTCCACGCGTGCTGCATCCGGAACACGCCGCTCGCAGCCTGCACCCCGCAGTGGCCGCGCGCCAGCCCCGTCCGCCCGGTGATCCCCGGGACGCCCTCCCGCGGCGGCGTGACGAACAGCGCACGCTCCGCGGGCGGGAACACCAGCTTGTCGACGCGCGCGAGGTCCTTGAGCGCGATGTCCCACGGGAGCCCCTCCATCGGGTCCTCGAGCGCGGCGCTTGCGAGCCGCCCGGCGGTGCCGGTCTCGGGGAGCACGCACTACGCCGTGAAGTCGGGCTTCGCCTGGTACTTCAAGATGGTCTGGTAGAGTGCCCCGAATTGCGGCTTGGTCTCGCCCTCGGGGAGGTAGACTTCGGAGAGGAAGGGGAGCTCCATCGCGTATAGATCGAATTTCCCCGCGAGGGAGGGCGATTCGGGCGCAGTGGATTTCTTCTATGATAGAGTGGAACGTCAGTACGAGCAGGGAGGCTAACAGGGAGGTACTTGCGGGAGGCATCTTGTGGGGGAATAGAGGTGATTGGCTGAGTGGCTCAGGTGTGTGGTGGTCGAAAGAACAAAGCGTTCTAAGGTCTGATGCTATCCGAGACATTTTATAGTTCTAACTATGTCACAGGGTAACGCGACGCGCTTTGACCTTTGGGGCGTTATGACCTTCTGTGAAGTCTGATCTTTGCTGCGCTTCGACTTTGCGCTTAGACATTCCGAAAACAAAGGTGTGCCCTCTTGGTGCCCTCCGTCTGGTATATCCTCGATCTTCCATGAGCCCAAAAAAATCTCATAAAATTGAATGCGGAAAAGGCAGCAGCAGCAAGATTCATCTCCGGTTAGTGTTCCGCAAAACGAACCGAAGCCTGCAAGTTGCACAAAATTCGGCACGTGACACACGCGTCCGTGGTTTTTCGAAATGCATGAGCAAATAAAAGGATGTCCGGGGCTGCACTTGGTATATTGCAACAGTTGAATCATCTAGCGCCTGGACCAGGAAGAAACGATTTTGTGGCGTTCAACTTTTGGTCCTTTCCCCTGGTTTACATAAGTATGTGCTATATATGTATCCAAGTTCAACTTCGGTTGATTATCAAAGGGTTAACTTTGATAATCAGTTGGCGTTGAACCTAGTTGAACACACCGCGAAAATGTACGATTGCGGCACAATTCTGTTGCCCATTTACCAGGATTTAAGTCAACTTCGCTTTCCCCTTCCAGAGAGCCAAGTGAGGCTGTACTTAATATGCATGATCAAGCGATGTCCTCAAGAGCGTTTGCCAAGCTGTTTGAACCGGCTACCAAGCGTGCTCTACCGTGGCGCGGATACTCCTTTGTGCCAACCGCACATCTGAACAGTCACATCCGTCGTTGTCAGGGCCCGGTTCATATTGATCTTCACATGATGATCGGCTAACGACCTGCATTCCCTATAAAAATCCCACCTGCGTCAAGCTGGTCCTTTTTCCCTCTTCCTTTTTGCTCTATACTCTTCGAGACCGCGTCTCCTTCTTCCTGAACCCCTTTAACAACCTTCATTATTTTAAAGAACCATGCGTTTCCAATTCGTTTTCGCCGCCCTCGCCGTCTCGTTCGCTTCTGCTATGCCTGGTGCGTGTCCCTTGCTCGTCGCTCATGAATAAAGGTCTAACATTTTCATAGTGGTCCGCAGCATTTTTGACAAAACGTCTGTTATCACGTCGACGAAGCACATTAACGCACCCGTCGAAGATGTCATCGGCGCTCTCCACGACTTCCAGAGGATGATAAACCTGAATCCGCTTGTGACAGCGTCGGTCCCCGACGCTACGGACCCCAACATGATTTCCGTCACCGACTCGCTGCCCCTCTTCCTCGGCCTGTCGGTCCCTACGACCTACACGGCCAAGTTCGAGGCTGTCGCGGACGGCATGAACACGGACAACAGCGCGTCTGCGGGCGTGAAGTTGCATAACGAGTGGCGCGCTGTCACAAATTCGACGGGAGGCACGGACCTCACGGAGACGGATACGCTCACAGTGCGTTGTTTCTTCATATTGACGGCCAGAGTTGCGCTGACCGTGAGCGACAGGCGAACTTCCTCCTCAGCGGAATCGTCACGAGCGAACTGCAGACGTCGCACGACCAGCTGATGAACACACTCGCTTCCCAGCTCGAGGCCGCTGCCGCCGCATAAGCGACTTGAATTAACGCATATTCTATAAATTTTCAGCCTTACCCTTTATTTACACTTCACATAATAAAAGAACACACTCTTTCATACGTTTTGACGTGAACGCGGGGAATAAGTACTTATTGGAGAGTCACTCGCGGCATCATCACACTTGGATTGAATATTGGTTGTACACACAACGGATACGCCTTCCGGCAAACACGAACTACATAAGCTTGAATTCAGTCTCCCTCCGTGCTGACTCTGCCTAAACATGTTCCTCGCTCCGTTCCACTGCAATCCCCTCGGGCGGCGAGGGGGGCCCGTCTGGAACCAGCAGGAGAAGCGAGATGACCAAGAAAGTCGCCGTCCATTCGATCCGATAATTGAGGCTCCACTCACTGTCCCCAAGGTTGGCATACTATCCACGATGTAAATAATCGCATCAAAGCAGAAAAGATACGGAGACTGACTGATATATATTCGCCCAACGAGATCCATATGGATAGTACGCCGAATAACGCACCGAGTTCGGCGCTCCGACCCAGGGCGACGAAGTATGATGCCGCGAGAGAGTAGAGTGCGGGAAGCGCACCCACAGTGAATGGGTACACGAAGAAAAAGATCCCAAAAAGAGGGCTGGAGCGCGCGCCGCCGAATATCAATGCTCCAATTAGGCATACTGTGGCGGTCAGGATGGAGTTCTGGGCCAAGGACTTCGCGAGGAGGCGACCGGAATTCTCTGTGTCGCCCGACGTGCGCTTTAAAAGGAATGCAACGCCTGTCCGCGCCGTCGGTTGAAGGTACTAGATAAAATGGCAAGACTTCATACCAGGGAAGACACAGAGCCAAGTTAGAAGGTTGAGGATACTTGGGATAATCAAGAGGAGGGATCTCTAATGATTCTCGTTAGTATTTAAAAATTGAACCGGGAGTTCGTGCCGTGCTTACCGGGAGAGCTGGGAAATATCCCTTATCCGACGTGAACACCGCCATCTTTATCCCTAATCCCTGGAAAGAATTTGAATCGCCACGTTAGGAACAGGCTGGAAGACGCTCACCGATGTCCAGGAGTACATGTAAATTGAACACGCAAGGAGAACTATTTTTTTCCGGGATGGTGCCCGGCGCAAGAATATCGAGAAAGGCTTGATGATGTATTTTAGCGCTGAATCTTGGTCGGAAGTTTGAGCGCCTTGCTCTGTGGATGGCGAGGGCAATGACTCGGGCAACACCCAATACATGTATACCAGATTGGCACAACCAAGGACGACGCTGAAGACATAGCCCAGATTACTGTGGTGCAAGTCGGGCGATAAATCGGCGAGGAGCCCCAACTGAGCAGGCTTGGTGAAAGGAAGCCTGAGAGGAGCATTTGATGACTTACATATGCACCGACGCGAAAAAATGCGAACGACACAGCTTGTACTGCACCGAAAATAACGGTCCTTGATAAGGTATTAGCTGGAATCAGTGGTAGAAATTATAATATCTTAGGAACCTCGATAAAGGGCTAGGCAAAAGATCGTACGCATAACTAGGAGGAAGAAATGTCAGATGAAACCTTCGTCGTCCAAAGCGTAATGCGTACGCGTGAACAGCTCCATTGAATGTGGCGAATCCACCAAGAAGGCCTTCGATAATCAGGCCAATTGAGATACCATCCCCTTGAGATTTTGCCACGATCAGATAGATCAAATCGCTGGAGGATGAGATATAAATCGAGGTTCGAGAATTGTTGGAATGAAAACTACGCACACAAGCATAGCCCCCGTGATGGAAACCAGCAGCACCGGCTTGCGCCCTCGGCGGTCACCGAATGTGCTCCACCACCCGACACTGATGAAACTGACTACGAAGGACGCGAACATTGACCCTGAGACAAGAAATTTGTTGAGGGATGAAAAAGATGCGGCTGGTTTAATCGCGTACATAGTTCCATGTACACCGTTACCCCTGGCATTTTGACCCAGACGGTGAACCATCTGTACTCCAAAGGCCCTGGAGAATTGCGAGTTAACAATTGCAATGGAGGTAAGTGACGCGACTTGCGAGTGGGAGAGTTGTTATAGTACGCATGTCGCGAAAACATAGATATTCCACGCTTCAAAAGGGTAAGTACAAGTGCGTGTAGGAGTGGTGAAAGGGAAATCCTGAAAGTAAACTTCAACGCACACAGATCGAGGCAAGTATCAGAACAGGCAGCAGTTTTAACAACCTGAAGACGAGTTGAATGGTGGTGAACTGTAGCGAACTTTAATCACGAAAACCCACTTGGATTTGGGAGAGGCCGGGTCCGAGGCCCAAGCCGAGGCCCTGGAATTCTCACCAGGGCGGGCAAGCAACGGCTGAGTCTCGGTAGGACTATCAGGCGGCGACATCGTGGCGAGATGGGCGGATGACTGAGGGGTGATCGATGAACCTGAGCCTCTTATACGAACCTCAGGGTGTGTTTCCCGCAAGCCTCCCAAACGTGGCAGCGCAGCAAATATATTTTTGTACAGCGCCAAGTGGTCGGCTGTGGGATCAGATGTCACGATACAGATGCCACTGTGCCGCAGTAACTTGGCAGCAACCATCTGATCGATGTGATCTCTTGCCGCGATAGACTGAACTTACTCTACCCGCCAGATTTTTAGACGAGCGGAGTATGTCTATAATCCAGGTAATATTCTTGTCGCCTCGTACTTGACTTTGAAGGTTCTGCGACCCTGGGGATTTCTCGATGCCTCAAAATCCCAGCCAGTATTTTTATTTTTACGTGATGTTGCGGGAGGCACAGGGGGGTCACTCAGGTGTTGAAGGGACTGGAGAATGACAGTATCCGTAGCATACACCTGATGCGATGTATGTAGTACGGGCCCCGGCTGTTCTTAACGGGACCGCGCCGGAATATACCTACCTACCTACCTACCTACCTTATTTGAATCCAATCAGTACTCATTCAACAGGGGTTCAACGGTTCAACACGTCTTGAATGGAATTCGCTCGCAAAATGAACCAAAGATTCATAAGGATGTATAAAACTTCAACTTATGAAAGCTGCTGATTCCTGAAACTCACTCACCTCGCAATGTCGCATTCCAACTTACCGCGATCGCTTGGCGATCGCATGTGCATCCCAGTAGATATGGTGAACCAAATTATACAAGTAATAAAATTAACGAGTTGTCCAAAAATCTAACAATCAGTCCGTCTCAAATATGCTCCTGGTTTTGGTTTCGCGCGGGTCATAGTAGGGGCCTTGAGACGCGCCGTGTGTGAGCGGCACAGTGGTATCTCGCCTGTGGACCGGGAGTCAGCACGGTAAGACTTGGCGGGAGATGTGAAGACATACGAAGTGTCTACGCTCGTGTATAACGTCTTGAGATAGCTAGAGTTCGTGGCTCCTCGCCGACCCCAGAGCCACCAGCTGCCCGCGGCGAGAACTCCGACAACGAGCAGTGCGTTCAGAGCCAGGAGAGCGATGATCGCGGGCTGAGGGATACCACTTTTCTTACTAGACTCGCTGCTGCTGCCGGAATCGTCGGTATCGGCAAGGAATGTGCCTACGCCGATAGCGCCAGATGCGGAGGTGGTGTCGGCGGGAGTGATGGAATCGGGACATGTGCTCGCGCCCGCAGAGAACTCCCCACCCTGGATGGCACTTAGCATCGTATTTGGAACACAGACGGACTGGCAACTCACAGGTGTAAAGTACTCGCAATTTTTCGCGGTTTGATAGTCACAAGCAACAAAGCCGTCAGCGGTGACATTAGAGCTCTGGAGAGCGCTCCCCGCATCGTCCGTCGCAACGCATTGCGCTAGGGCAGTGCTATATGAACGATGTTAAATATTGTGAAAGGAGCGAAGAAAGCTCCAGCATACCCGGGCGCCGATCCCGAGGAAGAATCATTTGTACCTGAAGAGGACGAGCCCCCGCCCGGGGTGATCGAATTTGGGCAGGTGCTTGCACCAGCGGAAAACTGTCCTCCCTAAAGAAACGGCTTAGATGACTTGCAGCGAAATGGAAGAGCTCGAGCTTACGGGCGAGAAATATTCGCAATTGCCCGCAGCTTGGTAGCTGCAAGCGACAAACCCATCGGCCGTGACCCTGGAGCTCTGCAGAGTGCTGCCAGTATCGTCTGTTGCAACGCACTGCGCTAGGTCAGGGCTGTAATGGTGTCAAATTTTGCAGGCGGAGCCCAATTTCCAACAAACCTGGATGCAGATCCCGTAGAAGCATCGTTTGTGCCAGAAGTTGGAGGGCTACCAGCCGGAGTGATTGAGTCTGGGCAGGTGCTCGAGCCAGAGGAGAATTGTCCACCCTTGAAGACGGTCAATACAGCTATACCACCCTCGACGATGTAAACATACAGGCGAGAAGTACACGCAACTTCCTGCAGCTTGATATAGGCAGACAACAAACCCATCGCTGGTGAGGCTGACAATCTGGAGGGCGCTCCCGGAATCATCTGTCGAAACACATTGAGCTTGCTCGAAGCTGTACCAATTGTTTCATGACTCGTTTAAACAAATGAAGAAGCTTTTCAAACGCACCTCGATGCGTATCCAGTTGAAAGAGCGGGAGAAGACTTGAGATTAGCCGTGGCTCCGGGGGGAGACGAGGAGCCAGCAGCCGTAATCGAGTCTGGGCAGATGCTCGCTCCGGAGGAAAACTGTCCACCCTAGAATTTTGTTAGCTGTCATCTCGTGAAATGAGCAACGCAGCTTACCGGCGAGAAGTAACCACACGTTCCTGCAACTTGATATTTGCAGGAAACAAACCCTATGGGACCATCGCTGGAGCTTAGGAGAGCGCCACCAGCATCGTCCGTCGCAACACATGTAGCCGACCTGAAGGAATGTATTAATGGAGGTGATGTGGATAAGGATAACGCTCTTACTCAGACGAGGAACTATCAGAGCTGGGGGCAGACGCGGCTGAGGCTGAGTCCGGACACACGCTTGAACCCGAGGAAAAACTTCCTTCCTAAAAACGCATCAGCGTCCGGGCGGTCAAAGCAAGCGAGGAGAGGGCGTACAGCCACAAAATAAGAGCATCTCCCAGCTTTCTGGTATCTGCAGTCCAAGAATTGACCGTTCGTCTGAAGTATCGACTCGATGAGGGCACCACCCGCGTCATCGCGAGTAGGACAGGTCGCAGATCTGCCAGTGCGGAGAGTGAGAAAAGTTGAAAGAGGATAGTAGCATCTACCAACCCAACTGGAGCTGCTAACACAGTTGCCGCGGCAGCGGAAAACACGAGAAACGTCTGCAGGTAGGAATGCATCGATTGTCGTCACAGAAGAAAGAGAAAAGGAGTAGAAAGAGAATGAGCAAAGCGATATGTGAGGGATCATTTATATAACGTGGAACCTGTGCATTTTTTCCGAGATTGCCGCCGGTCATCCCTCCGAATCGTATGAGGTCGTATGTGGAAGTTCGGGCGGAGTTTGTGTTATTTGTCAGAAACGTCGGTTCATTTTGAGTAAGGCCGACGTTCGGATCTCTCGGGGCGCTCGGGTGTGTACAGTGTTTCAGTGCCACAAAGCATCATTGCCATTTGACTGGATCGGCACTGCGGGTGCTGAACCTTCCAAGTCGATCCAGAAGGCCGTGCTTGTATACTTGACCGGGGGGCCTGAATTGGATCGTCAGTGTCGACGGGTAGCAAAAGAGATGGAGGAAGGTGATCATGATCTGCGCTGGTGGCGGTGAACTGTGATGGTTGATAGTGAGCACAGCATTGCCTAGCATAGCCGAGCATTGGACCTCGTTTGCGACTAGGAATGCCTGACAGGTCCTGTTTCAAGTGGTAGCTCCGAAACAGATGTCTCCCAGCCGGAGTTTGTGGTAGAAAATTTTGAGAAATTTATAAAAAGGTGAGTGAGCTCACCTCGAGTTGAAAGAGACAAGAGCGAAGAGCATCACTAGACGTAAACTGAGGCGAGAGCGGAACGCGGTTGAAACTTAACAAGGGATTCATAAAGTTGCCTGGAACTCGTTGTCAGTTCGCAATTGATTCGAACTTAGAGCTTGCAGTGGATCAACGGTTGTAAGCTAGACGAACTAAAATGAGCCATAGGGAGTGAATTGGCTGAAAGTATACAGTATATGAATATTTGCTGTGTGGTATGTACGACACGACTTCAAGAAACGAAGGGTTGTCCAAAAAAAGAAAAAGCATCAACATATTTATCGGAAGAAGTGAACGAGATTCGAGGACGGGACTTCGACTGCGATTGTTTCAACGCCAAGCTCAACAGCATCCCAGGAAAGATCAAACTGTTTGCACATGCGTCTGACCGTCTCTATCAATCAAGAAATGTAAACCACGATTTATTGCAATGGAGAACTGGAAGAACTCACCGTGATCGTCATCCGCCATGGCCTCTTCGAGTAACACTGTCCCATCCGATATCTTGCGACAGCGGAACGTGAAACCGTAGAGTCCCATCCAGAGAGCGTTCAAAGCTGGGTATTTCTGCATGATGGCGTCTCTAAAGTTCACGTACTCGGGTGGGGCTTCAGAGTACTCGCATTCTGTCCTCCAGAATAGGGCGAGTTGCTTGAGCTGTGGGGGCAGCGATGAAGTTTTCGGAAGTGTTTCGAGAAACTTGGGAATCTAGTCGATAGTTGAGGACATCAAAATGCGAAATAGATAGGTGTGGTAATCACCTCCCAGTCATACTCGGTCTCCCAGTCGTATTCGTCGTCGTTTAGCCCAGCGGCACCCTCCGCATCACAAATATCAACCCGCAGTCGCGTGAGAGCTGGGAAGAAACGGCAAAAATCATGAAAGACCGCGTTGTTGATACTCCTGAACGAGATGCGCAATGACGTGATACTGTTGGGAGAACGGATTCCCCGCAACTTCGTTATGATTTCGTGTGGTTGGCAGTAGGAGATGGTGAGATGGGTGAGCGTAGGTAGAGGAAGGAATGTATGCAGTGTCTCAGAGATGCCGGTGTATTCCTTGAGCAGGGGGAAGGACCCAGGAGCGGGCATGTGGCCTTCCTCCTCATAAACATGGTCTCGGTGGTCGCCGAGCATTGATAAGACCTGAAGGGCCGGGAACTTAGACAGAAGTCTGAAGTTGTGCGCCATTTGCGAGAGATCCAGCCTGACGACCAATTTCTGAGTGCACGGAAAAGAAGGAAGGAGGTTGAATTGGAGAAGGAGGCCAGGGTGTAAGGGAATTATCAGTTCGCGAAGCTGATCAGGACGAAGAAGGGGGATCCAGATGTCGGCGTTGCCTCGGGAGAGGAACACACTGAATTCGAAAGTGGACAGATGTTACAACTTCAGGGAAGAGATGTCTATGGTTCTCCCTGGGACCACCCTATAATCCACAAGACGCAGACTGCGTAAATTCGGCAGGAGGCATAAATTCGACACTCCGGTTTGGGTAAAATAGATTTCCGAAGCGCAGACAGCCTGGAGGCCGAGAAAGTGGGGGATTTTCTCGAAAAATGCTTCCAATAAGACGAATGGCTGGGATGTAATGGAAAATTTTGCCGAAGACCGAGGCCAGGGAGTGACATTGCATGTGCGAACGAATGGCGCTATCTCGGCGGAGGCCTGGCTTTCTCAAACGACCCCAAAGATGCGTTCGATGCAGAAAAAATTCGGAAGAAATATTCATATTTGCCATCAAAAGTTGCGTATCTTTTCAACCGGGACTCGGGTGGGCCTGGGACCTCGAAATATCGATTTCTCGCCCCATATATGTCTTTAATCGACCTGATAGCCGAAATTTGAATCCCGAGTCCCCCTTGCCTACACAGGCTGAGGCTACACTCGAAAAAAGTTGAACAAAGCTTCAAAACTTGGGTTTTTGATTACTATTTTCGACCAGGAAACCAGCCAAACTAGGAAACCAGCCACTTGGGCCGTAGATGAACATCAGTGTGATATGCACCCATAGTTGTACCTGTATGTTGGAAGGCATGCACAGACGCCCCCAAATCCAAATTTTGAACGAGTCTGAACGGGTTGATGTGATGCTGTGCTCGGTTTACGGACCGAGGAGGATGCCGGACACGTGTTTTCTTATTTTGGGCACGGCATCGCTCGCAAGAAATCACCTGGATCTCCATGACCTCTGCATCTTTCCACGACATCCAGTGCTCGTTCTGCTCGGCGCATGTCTGGCTACACCCCACTCCCCCATTTGAGTCCCTGCCGCCTCCCTGGCCATCGCTATATTGCCAGAGATTCCTGCTCCACTGTGAAAATCCACCTTCAAGGCCACAAGATCGCCGCTGGCATATCGGAGGAACCCGCCGTGCTACTATTCCAGAACTCGGTACGGGCAACGGGCATGGCCAATTGCCTCCCTTGATGGTATGGATATGATTTTATCGATTTTATTGCTCCCTCGTTGCGGCCCACAGTGCGGAACCATCATTTACGCAAGTCCGCCACTTTGGATTTTTTTGGGAAGACGGAGGACCTCGGTCGTGGAGCGTGGGGCTCAGGTACGCTCGCATAGGTCCTCTTAGGCTAATCCTTGCTCATCTTGGATGTGATCAAGCTTTTGCCGCCGTACCGGTGCTCGCTATCGGGGGCCATCGGGCGGTGTTCGCCATATCGCTAACCATGATCCATATCGCTCCGCCCATCTCTGCACGTCGATTACCCTTTCAATATGATGTTTTTCATTGCTCAATTTCATTTCACGTCGCCTTTGGCGCTCTGTGGTCGCGTATAACAGCTGCGCTCGCCTCAATCTTTGTTGTGTTTCCGCCCCACATCTCATCCGCCTCAGCTTTCTTTTGACATTAATCAATGAATACTCGTGCACGGGCTCGTTTGGAGGCACCCGACCCACCGACCCAGCATGCGCCCAACGCTATCGTACCCAGCGAACACTCAGAACCACCCATTGACGCCGACCACAACCTTGAAGACGTACCGAAAGAAAAACGCCTTCAACTGGCGGTCGCTGCTGTCCAGGGGAAGCTGATGTCCGAGCGTGCAGCTGCTGACTACTATCAGGTCCCCCGTGGTACCATTCAAGGGCGTCTCAAGGGGGCCTTGACTCATAAGGTGGCGCATGCCCACGAGCGCAAGCTCAACGACGCGCAGGAGGAGATCCTAGTGGAATTCGTGAAGGTGAGTACTTCCTCGTAGCTCAGCGTACATCTCTGACGACTTGAAGGTCTTGGGAAAGCGTGGGATGCCGCTCAGCCTGACCACCATCGGGAGCTACGCCGCCGACATCTGTGGAGCTCCGCTCGGCGTCACCTGGGCTCCACGCTTCAAAAAGCGTCACAACCACGAACTCAAGGTCAAGTGGACGACTGGGTTGGAGGAATGTCGCGCCCGCGCCTTGAATCGCCCGGTGGTTCATGATTACTTTGCCCTGCTCGGCGACGTCATTGAACGTTACGACGTGAAGACCAAGAACATTTATAACATGGACGAGAAGGTATTATCCCGTACACACGCTTGATCTACGCTAACTTGTTCTTCGCAACAAGGGTGTCCAGCTCGGCATCGGCAACAGGATCGCTGCTCTTGTCGACCGCGACCAGAAGCTGGTCCAGAAAATCGAAAGCGGCAACCGCGATCTCGTTACGATCATCGAATGCGTCTCCGCCGATGGCTTCGCGCTCCGTCCTTCCGTCGTATTCCAGGGTCAGCGTCGGGACCGGCGAGAACAATCCCTGTGATGCGAGGTCTGCCATGTTCTTTTGTCCATGTTCCTATTTTGATTCATGCGCTATCCAGCATTTCCATCTCTCCGAACGGCTGGACGGATCAAGAGTTGGGCGCTTTGTGGCTTGAAAAAGACTTCGCGCCCGCATCTGCTGAACGGTTGGACGACCCAGGCGACTATCGCCTTCTGATCTTGGATGGTCACAACAGTCACTGCACCCACCGCTTCATTAGCTTTTCCCAGGTAGACATGTAGCTGCTCCGAGTAGATCTTGTCATGTAACCCGCTCGTTTCTAGAAACATCGCATCCTTATCATTTGTCTTCCCTCGCACACGACGCATGCTCTTCAACCGTGTGATGTGGGTGTCTTCGGCCCTCTCGCGAAGAAGTGGAAAGCACGAGTTTCGCAGGTAAGCTGAGCTTTGCATATTCACCGCGTATCTGAATTAATCACACCCTTTGCGCTGTAAATGTAGCAACATGCAAACAATATTATAATAGACAAATACAATTTCATTTCGAACTACGCACACGCAAGGACTGAGGCATTCAAGCCATCAACAATTATTTCTGCCTTTCGAAGATGTGGGATATCGCCTCTCAATGAGGACGCAGTCCCTCCCGAACTGTTTGAACCAGCGCGGAACTACACCACGCAGGCATCCCAGCCGCTTGCTCCCCGTCTACCTTCCATCCTTGTTCCCGTCGCGACGGCCGCAACCTCCTCGCTTTCTTCTACTGCACCGTCGACAACTGCTGCATCAAGCGCAATCTCTGAGACTTCCTCTATGAGTGCGTCCAAAAGTAATTGGTGCTTTCCCTACTAAAATTGCATCAGCTTCGTCTCGTACTACATCCGAATCATCCGCCACGACCGACGCCTCGTCAGCGGGCCAGCCCCGTCCGTCCACTCCAACCAACCCCTCCACCAATGTGCGTGAGGTGCTGCGAGCAGCCTACACCATTTCCATGCCTTCACCTCTTCGTAAAACGGCGTCACGGAAGGCATTGGCAGCGGAAAATGAGGAGCTTCGTAGCCTCCTCAAGACAGCCGGGATCGAGCTTGACAGAAACCATGCCCAGATGGCTTTGATGGAGCGCGAGAATGCAAATGTTCGTCAGCAGCTCCATGCGAAGAAGAACAAGCCGAAGCGTACATACACAACGGGACAGGCTCGCCTCATGACCAGCGAGGAGATGCTGGAAGCCTTGTTGCAGGACCTCCACAAGAAACAAATGGCGGAGCTTCATCGCGACATGAAGAAGAACAAATTTCCTGCGATCAAGAAGGCGATCGCTCAGGCAGAGAAAGAAGCGAAGGCAGCCGCAAAGGCTGCGAAGGCGGCTGAGAAGGCGGCTGCGAAGGCGGCCGCAAGAGGAAGGGGTGGAGGCCGTGGTGGAGGAGGTGGACGTCGTGGTCGTGGCCGTAGGCGTGGCGGTGGGGCTGCTCGAGGGGATGACTGGGACAGTGATGACGAGGAAGCATCTGATTCAGAATCGCAGTCCTCCGAAGAGGAAACGGATCTCGGCGAGCGCGCCACCACCCCAGACCCCGACGCCAGCGTGACGGATCCTCGTCCTGCGACAGAGGCCGAGTCTGACGACGGAGATGAGTCGGATTCGGACCAAGACGAGACTGCGATCAAGTCTTTCAACGGCCACCGATGGGAATCTCGGCGTAATCTGGAGTTCCAGGTGGTCTGGATAGACGGGGATGTGACCTGGGAGCCATTATCGAATGTCAATGACTGCGCGGCGATGGACGAATATCTGGCGCACCGCGACGTCGATGACCCTCTCCTCTTATCCAAGCGTAAATTCCTCATCAATCCCGCCGTGACGTCGACGAATGGGTAGTTCTATCAGATCAAGAGCCTTTTGTAACCCCCCAATACATTTCTTGCACTTGTGGTCACCAGAGGAAGCGCAGACGGAGAGAGAGAAATGCTTGTTACGAATGTTCCCACGCCCGGCCGGTTTCCTAGTTTTCGCCGGTTTCGGACTTGCCGCCGCAAAATATTCACACAGCCATCAAAACGTTACCAAATCGCGGGCTCCGAACTACATTCCATTCGTACGATGCCAGACTACTCCCCGACACCGTACAGGACCAGATGGAGCATCCATCTGTCCTCTGTCTATGCAAAACCCTTAAGGTGGCCGGTTTCCCGGTCGAAAATAGTAATTTATTCATCGAACGAGAGAAATCCTCCAAAAGTTCACCACGCTTACAAAGATAGTTCCCAGGAAGCCCAAATCGCTAATTTTTTCCAAGCTTTCAGCGATGAAGTTTATTAGTTCAGGACTCAGGCGAAATGCTAAACACTTCAATGCTTCAACAAGCTGTTGAGACAGACGGTGGAGCGGCCGAAATCTTTGGAAGTGTACCATAGCGAACCAGTAGGACGGGTAAACTTGAAGGGCAGATCTTCATCAACATGTTCTGGTCAAATAAAAACACCAGGCTAGGTAGTACTGTATCTTAACGAACATCAGAGACACAATTGCTTTGGCTACCATCTAAAAAGCCCGAAAACTGGCTCACTAGACGAAGGTAAACCCGAACTCAACAATATCGCCTCCCACATGGACCACGGCTTCGATTACAAACTCATCCGCCGTCTCTGCCAATTTCTGCAGTTTTCTAACCTTCGCATCACGATTTTTGTCAACGGCGATGAGGATGAATAAGATATGTGGGAGGTAAGGAATTTTCACACATCTGTTTTTGTTGTCAATTTCTTTCCACGTTCGCGAGCTTATCGAGGCGCTCACCAAGAAGTCGCCTCTCCCAGTCAATATCCGGAAACTTGCAGGAATTCCGAGATGACCGTGGCCATAGGAAGGGTGGACCCGGCCTAGCAGATCTAGATTACCTAGGAGTATTTGGTGTTACATTTATGCCATCGAAGCGATGTGGATGGACGTCGACAATCAGCTCTTTCAGCGCAGAGGAGACGCTGGAGTACAGCTGTAAGTATTTGTAGACATTGTCTGTCTCGGAACTCTCTGGCTTCCCTTTGCTGATTGGGATTCTAGCCAAAGGGATTCGCCAAACCACTCTGACTCCTTTGGCATCAAACTTACATAAAACCTCGTCCACCAGTCCGCACCGACTGGCTGCTGCCTCGGTCGTTCTGGCTCCAGACTGAGCATGTTGTTATTCTCAGTACCCATGCATCTTTATTCCTTCTTAAATCGACCGCGAGCTATTTTCTTCCGTAGAGTGCAGGTTTTCCTGTAAATGAGAAATGTCACACGCCATTTCTATTGTCATATACGGCTCTCCTGGACATCTAGCATGACGTCTACAGTTTCGAGATGGTCACTGGTCATTCAACACCATAATTGCCTATGATATCCCCACAGATCTCCGCTGGACGACAGACGACAGGCGATCGCGCCCGTTAGTCAGCCTTCTCAAAGGCGGGTTTAACTGTAAGATGCAGTATCTCGAATCGTGGCAAGGGACTGAATAATTGGCATCTAAATTTATATCAAAAAGTGACTCAGGGAGCTCTTTTCTTAAACTCGAGCTACCGACAGTTTGGTCGTGTTTGCTCTCCAACAGTGGCGTGATTGAGCACGTGCCGATCATCCTCTCTTTCTCTCCTTGAAGTTCTTGAAGTTTCTTAAAGTTCTTCCGACCTTCTCGCAGGCGCGTTCTATCGTGAAGCCGACCATTTGGAGTACAAGACTGGGCTATTTGGCCCCTAACGCGACAAACTCCGAAGGTATCGGCTTAAGATAGTTATCACCTTGGTTATCACTGCCAGTGCGTCGACGTCGTTCTCAAGTCGGTCCACCCAGTGCTGCGGCTGCAGTTTTTCATGGCGTCGAAGATGGACCGTGTAACTGTACTCGGATCGGAATCCGAGGCACATGCTCCATGGTCATCAGCAGTCAACCTGCTTCAGGGCTCTGAAAAGCGGCCTCCGTCGCCAGGTTAAATGGTCCACGTACGCTACTCTCATCAGCTCTCTCATCTGTGTGTATAGCTCTGATACTTTCATTTAATTCCCTACATCCTATTTTGCCCACACCGGCTTCACACAGACCTGGGGCCGTCATCTGTCAGGATTGTGATGTTCTTGACGCTCATCCTTATAGGGCCCACAATCATCCACGGACTATTCTTGTGCGCTTGATCTCGAGGTCCCCGATATCAGCGTCAAGTTCCCGTGCGTTCCATATTGACGGAAGGACCCATATCATGATTTTACGGAGTTACAAAGGCTGTTGAGCCCACGGCTCATGACTCTTCCATCTCCCTTTCTCACCAGCCGCCGCCCTAACCATGCTCGGGGCGGATGGGTTTGCCCTCATCCTTGCACTGCTCTTGCCCGCCGTTAAGGCCCAGACGACACACACAGTGAGTACCCTTTACCCGACCAACGTGTCTATCTGAATCGGGCCATGAGGTAAATGTGGGAGTGGAGGGCAGTTTCTTTTCACCACCAACGATCTCTGCGGGGCTTAACGACACGATATCTTTTGTGTTCGGGGGCGACGTCCACACGGTTACGCAGAGTTCGTTCGACGCCCCGTGCGTCCGACTTGTGGATGGTTTCGATAGCGGATTTGCCGGAAGGGGGGCAGACTTCTCCAAGCCGGCACCTGTGTGGAACCTGCGCATCACAAATGCCTCGGAACGTACGCCCCTCTGCGCCATCTACGCTCCCTGTTCTTACGGATGCGAACTAGCGATATGGTTCTTCTGCCAAGCCAGTATGCCGACCTCACACTGCGAGTCGGGGATGGTCGGGTGAGTCCTCTGTGCGCCGTCGATCAAGGCACCGTAGGTTGAGTCATTTTTACCCCAGCGCCATCAACCCGCCTTCCATTCCGATGTATGACCAGTTCCTATCCGCGGCGAAGTTAGTTACTAGCACTCCAAAAGTACGTACGAAAGTTTCCCCGCTCCATTCCATGCACCTTAAATATTCCACGTAGCCATCACCTTCGTTTCTTCCTTCTGGGCAAGGCGCTATTGCGACCAACCCCCCAATGCCGAGCTCTATTTCGACATCCTCTACCCCTACCTCTATTCCTCCTACTCCAACTCCTACTCCTACTTCTACTCCTACTCTTACCTCCGCCCCCACATCCTCCCCTGACGGGCTGCCGCCCCCGACGACCCACTCCTCTGGAATTAACCGCGGGGTAATCGCTGGAAGTGCGACCGCCGGAGGGGTGATCTTTCTAGTCCTCGTAGCCCTCGCCATCGTCCACTGTCGCCGTTGGAAGGCGTATCGCGCCCCTGCGACAGAAAGCCCGCGGAACATCAGCGAGCTCAAGTTCCACCGCGTCGATAAATCGCTAGATGGAACGGCGGCGTCCGCCGTAGGCACGACGACTACCTCTGGGTTCCCTACTATGGCCGATTCCGCGACCCCCGCACGGCTATACGGCGGCCCACAGAAGGCCGTCGCACCCTCGTCGCCCACGTCGCATGCGCGCTCCGCCCTCCGACCGCTGCCACGCACGCCGTCGCAGAACCAGCTGCGCCAGGCCGGCGCACACGATGAGCAACAGCAACAGCAGCACGTCGACATCAACGCGCTGGCGATGGAGGTCGCTTCCGTGCTCCTGCACACCCCGCCGCGCCCAGGCTCCAGGCAGCACCTCAACGACCCACGGTACGAATCAGGCTCGAGTAACGAAACCAATGCGACTGCACCGCCGCACTACCGGCCGAGCTGAGCGAGGTGTGCGGGCGGACTTCTGTACATACTAACGTTTCGATAGTCTCTTGTGTATCTATTCTCACGGCTCTGCCCTATGCATGTACATACATACATTCATCGCTGGTATCAACATAAATTACAACACGCATCGAAATGTGCTACTGTGATCGTCGCCGGCTGCGATTAGATTGTAAGCGTTCAATGCGTCAGAGGAAATATCAACTGCAAGCGTACGCGGTGACAAAATGGCGCGCCGTCACTTGCGCGAATAAATCCGAAGACGCAACCGGCTGTGTTGCGATCGCGACGCTATCTTGTGAAAGAGACGCTCCGGTGCTCGTAGAAGAAGGGGGCACAAATATCCCGGACTGAGAGGCGTCCCCCGAGGAGAGTGCGCCGGTCCCCACATCCGTTGTGTCCGGCCCCTCCTTCTTCCGCTCGGTGGCGCCAACCGTCCCGCCGACGATCGCGGTAATGACCACAAGCATAATCAGTAGGCCGAACATCAGCTTGCGCCGCTGGGTCCAGAAAGGCTGCCACGGTCGAGGCGCGGGCTCAGGCTCCTTGACTTCATTCACCGCAAGATCGGACTGCGTCTTCGCGCGCCGATTTGGTGCCAGGAGGACAGAATCGTAGCCTTGCTAAGCGGCAAGCGGCGTGAGATGAATGATTGGCGCGCGGGGTGATTTGCGAACCTGCAGCTGGGCTCGGGTCGCGGCGGGGGCCTGAGCAAGGAGGCGTCGGTCGTAATTGGCGTCGGGCACCGAGTTCATGTAAGATGGCGACAGCGAGCGGCTGGCAGCTGCGTGGGCGCAGGCAAGACGGCTTGACGCCCAGGCACAGATTCGAAGCTTCTCGTACTTTGGATGCTGTGCATAACTTCCCACGGTTTCGATCCGTGTTGACTCCGTGTGTATACATAGATCGGTCGTGGATTGGCCTGAGAATTAAAATAGTGGTGTTATTTCGAACCGCCCTCTCCACACTGAAGTCCCCCGTGTGCCCCACGACTCCCGCTCCCCGAGCTCCTCCCGTGGATGGATGCTCATCGGCTCTACAGCTTTCACCAAAGTTCGTGTTCTGTACAAATGTAGAAAATCACCAAGAGCCTCGGTGCCGCACGTTTGAGACTCGCCTTCGAGAACACATATTACGCTGGACGCGAGCACGAGCATCCTCGCTTCCTGACATGCGACGACGAAACCGGCGAAAAGTTTGTTTGGTGGAAGAAGAACCCTATGACGGACCACAGCGCAATATGCAGAACTTATGATGCACAACCACGATCTTCGTTGATCCCCCCTGCACAGCGCCATGACAGCGGTTCCGCAACCACATTGCAAAAGTTGCGGCTCAGCTCTATCTTGTCCCTGCCCCACATGCAGTTGAAGTAGAGGCGCTCAACGTCTCATCAGCCGCCCGCGCAATAATCACTGCTTGTCCAGCGTATTCGGACAGGGCGGACGGAGATCTGGCGAAGTTTGCAAGCCATCTCGCACGATATATTGAAACCTCGAATAACCGACTCGGCATGTCGTCCAAGCTCCACTATTGTGGTCTCTTCGCTCACCGATCTGCCTTGATCAAAGTGGCGACACTGCTTTGACGATGCGCGCGGATTTGAAAGCACGCATTTGATGCTGCCAGAGGGCATGTCCAGCTCCGACCCGTGTTCCGTCAATAAATATCCGCCCCATGTAAGTAATATTATGAAGAACGTATCATTCGCGAGCGCGAGCGCTACATTGTCCGGGATACGTATTATATCATTCACATCGTTCCATCCCCAACCTCTGTCGTAACGCGGTTTACTGACCTCCTTCGGCAGCCGGACAGATCCAGTCGGTCTCTAGCCTGGGAACATGGATGAATGCGACGCTGAATGTAGACTCGCGACGTCCGACATATCTCCTTCGTCGTGGCCCGCCATGGGTTCTTTGAGCAGCAGCGTAAGCTGGGCAGGAAATGTTACAGTCAGCGGCAGTAGAATATGATTATGCAGTTGACTTGCCTTCCTCGAAGTGAATTCTAATTGTACCAGCTCGCTGCAGGCGGGTCCGGTTTCCCGAAAGTTCAACCGTGAACTTGGACCGCTTGGAGTCAAAGATGAAATCGGGGAATGACGCGTGGTACCAGCAGATGAGGTCGTCCTTGGTGTATAGCACCGCATGGAGCTCGTGTACAACCAGCTGAATCGTCTCCTCTGTCGTCGCGTGGATTGTAGCAATATCGTGCAGTGGCGCGCTAATTTTATCGGAGAGGATGGAATGCAGAATTCCGAGGCGGGCGGCAAAATGGGCGTCTTCAAGATTACAGAAAGCTGTCCATAGAATCTGCTTGTAGAGCTCGTCGATTAGGAACACATTGCGGCTGTCGCTGGTCGACGATGGGTTGAGCAGCTTCTGAATCAGGTCAAGCTGCTCTGCTTTCGTCATTTTGGGACGAGGAGTGCTATACCGCACAGCGGTCGCAGCGTAGATGAAGAGCCCGTTGGAACGCTGGGCAAGCTTCTTGATCGCCGGTTCGTCCTTTAGAGCGGGGAGTTTGGCGTGGAGGAATGTAGTGATATCCTGATCCACATCGGCCATGTCCACTTCTTGCAATCGACAGACCACTTTCGGCGGAAGGGAGCCACAGAGGGCAACGATACCGGGATCTGGGCGGCTGGTGACAAGGAACTTCAAACCGAAAAGGTGGCCAGCATGAATCACCTGCAGAAGTTCTTGAAGAAAGATAGACCCTCCACCATCTATCTCGTCGAGCGCATCGATCACGACGAGAAGGGGCGGAACTCTGAACTGGCGTCTGCGCATGCACTCCTTCCACGGTTCGATCAGGAGCGCGTTCATCTGTTTATTGACTTCTTCGGGAGATTCGAATTGGTCGATGGCAATTAAGGCGCGGCGGAAGGAGCTGGAATGCCGGGCTAGTTGGTGCACGATGGAGGGAATGATATATTTGCGCGATCTCGTGTCTTCAAATTGTCCCGAGCAGAAGAAGTTGGCGGCCAACAGGTCGGAGTTTAGATCGTAGTGTTGTGAGATCGAGAATGCGATTGTGGATTTTCCGGACCCCGCATGGCCGGTCAACCAGAAAACGGGGGAACAATCCGGCGACGGATCCTCCACCCATTGTTTGATGTGGACCAATATTGAGACGCGCGTGTGAGGAGTGCATGCTTCGCGTGTGAGGAGGGTGCTATCGATATCAGCTCCGTATGTCGCGTGCTTCGAAAGTGGCCAGCTTTCCATTCGCATTGCCTGCGCGTGCGGATTCAAAATAAAAACTTACATGTGCGAAGAGAAAAGACGCACATTTAACTGTGCCCTCATATCTTCCGTGTTCCTTTCGATTGACATGATCACGTCGATCTGCAGTTTCGTTAAATAATTAGATACAGAGAAGCCGGGAGGCGTACCTGAAAGTCCTTCAGATACTGATCGATGCGAGTAACGACATCTATAATGGTCTTGACATCGTGATTGCTTTGGACAACCTTCTCCCAAGTTGGACGCTGCAGCAGCTCGTCAAGACTACCTGTTTCTCGCAGAAGAATTCTACACAAAGTTAATTAGGTCCCACCGTCTCAACCAAGACTGGATGCAGCCCACTGAATGAATTTGTAAACCCTCTCTTTCGCGTCATCGGATTGCGCTTTGATTAGGGCACTGTTGACGACGTCAAGCCGATGGGAGGTTTGTTCGAGCAGGTCCTTGACGGCGCTGTTGTTTCCCGAGACCGACTAATAATTTGGAAATTTAGACGGCGAGCCGCAGACGGAAAGAGAATTTCTAGGGGCGCACATTTGCCAGATCAATAAAAGCGTTGAGTGCCGCGATGGGGATTTTGAACGGGGTACCTTCTAGGCACGGTTCCACATTCTTCGCCAGAAGTTCAAAGCCTCGTTTGAGCATCCCTATGTACATCGGTATTTTGGATGGCGCCGCCGGGTCTTTGGACTGCGAGCCTGGTGAACAAATATTTCCGGGCGTCTCCAGAGCGGCGTCTTTCGGAAGCTCAGGAGCGTCTGCATCGGAGCTTAGACAGATGGAAGATAGAAAAACGGACGAATGGAGTACGTCTATGAACAGCAATAGAGGGATCGGCATTGGATCCATCCTGGTCGCCAGGAGTCTTTGTGGGAGGATCCTCATCGAGCGATTGAGGAGCTTGTGGTACTGGTGGAGATTCAATTTTAACCCAAGGGATCTCAGTGGCTGGGGGAGATAGCGTGGACGAGGAAGACATGGGAGGATCGGCAACAGGGCCGTCACGCCCTCCGCCGAGACAAGGGCATATGTGGCTGAGGAACCTGAGCATTCGGTCAGATTGCTTGCAGGGGTAGGAGTAGGAGAGAGAGGAAGGACTCAGGGCGAGGAGCTATAAGTTCGATGTCCATGAGAAAGCCATGCCTAAGCCGCGCGACGACACCGCCATTTGATCGAACCGCCTTGTCCTCGAATTAATTTTGACTGTGAACGTTGAGCACAGGAGAGAAATAGCAGAAGGCTCGAGTATTGGTACGTGCTTCAAGCGAGTAAAGGGGAAGCTGTACATCGCCGACAATGTTTTTTGAGATTTGCCCAGAGACGGAAATTCAAGACTTTATTCTTCAAATCGCATCTCGAATCACGGAGGAGCGGTATAGAGTAACCCCTAAGTTCCGGGATATCCAGTGGGTTCATCAACAATCCCATTGTGCTTTGGGAGGCAGAAGAACCTTGGAAGAACCACAAAAGAACCACGTGGCTTATTTACGTATGTTTTTCGCGATCGGACCGATCGGTAAGTTTCAACATGCCGCACGCCGAATCAACAGACGGTGGACCGGGAGACGCGTACAAATTCTAGCTGATGGATTTCAGGTCATAGCGAATTAAAGCTCTCCGTGAATGTATATATTATATTTATAATCAAGGTAGCCCGCTGCGCGGCAGGGCCCGCTATCTACCTATCACCACCCACCTGTAGCAACGTTTACAAAGTTCCGTTCACACCCTAACCATCTACCTACCGACGGATGGCTTTTGCCTCCGTCAGTTGCAATGTCAACACTTGCTGCGTTACACCGTGCAGCCCATGCAATTTATCTCAAGTCTTCTGCATTTACAATTTCATTTTGGAGCAGTCCGAGTCTATCACCAAGTGCCTTAAATCCTGACTCAACTGGCTATAAGTATTATGTGCAACCCAACTCATTGAGAATTCTTGAATCGACTGACAATGCGCGCCACTCGTCGCCGACCTTCGGTCGCTCCTCGTGGCGCGGGGTGGAATCCTCGAAAGTAATTGTTCAAGTGCAACTAAAATTCAGAGGCACATTTGAACCACTGATCACTGAGTTCAGTCGCTCATTGCAGCGTGCATAATCAATGGCAACCTGTCTCGCCCTGAATTCGAGTGCTAAGCGTGGACCCGCCCCGGCTTGAGAAAGACTTGGACTTCGGTTGGGGCATACCACCTTTCGTGCTGATCTTAGGCCGAATGGAAGACAGAGGCAATTCAGCAGTATATGCGCAAAAAATGAATGTAATTATGGAGCGGGATGCGCCCAGGAGGAATGCCAGTCTTGACAAACCTCGAAATCACGACAGTGGGGATCGAAAACTGTCTGTATTGTATTCAAGAAAATCATTGTCGGAGCGAAATAACTAGGAGAAAGTGCACTGTACCGTTCCAATTGACTGAGGTGCCACAGAATCACTCCAAAAAGTCAACTTGTCACCTTAACGGCTCGCCCGAGATCCCCGGATTCAAGCTCAACTTCGCCAACAAAAGATTAACCATGGGAACAAATATCTCTCACATATTGGAACAAACTCAGCCTGCTAGGCCCCATCCGGATCCCAAGAGGCACGCACTCTCCCAATAGGCCACATCCCTCGAATTTGACCCCAAGCACAACCTGCATATTTCTCGTGTTTCCTACCACTAGACATGTTGTACTGCCGGAGGTTACCTGTTTTAGAAATAGAACGTGTTCTCCATCTTCGCGACAGCAGTCGTAAGCCGGACGTGGTTCACCCCTCCATATATTCTTCAATTTCGTTTGATTTGGCACCGTCAATTAACCGCACTATGACTAAATCAAATCGGTTCGAGCCTGCGCGAGTCCCCGGGTTACCCTAAAATCGTGGCGAGGGACTCCCGATAGAGATCATCTATGCGGTATGTTTCAGAATCATTGGAACTGATTCAGAGGCAAGAATTAGAGAGGTAAGAGAGATAGAGGATTTAGTGAACATTTGTTTGGAATGATACGGACTGAGGGTAGGACACATGAAAATGGAAATGCTCTTCGGGAAAAGCACATCGATGCGGATGTGGATGTGTTCTAAATGTTTTTATATGCCGGATTCAGACGCCGCCAGATCCCATTCATTCGTTGAACTACGAAGCTCAGAGAGATGGGTATGTGCACACCTCAAGTGTACATACGATTCGTGCTCTGGAGCTTACAAAAAGACTTGGGCAACGGCCAGTCCGCCCCCTGGTATTCCTGGCCTTGTAAATTAGAAGCTCGACAGCTTGCCACAGTGAATTCTAAGCTGCAACTTACTCAGCCAGGACCCGAGGAGAGACTTCTGCTGACCCAGCTGTACCTAGTGAGCATATTGACAGGTAATGGTCTAGATAACCGTAGTGTGTTTTAGACGACCGAACGGAAACTGGGCAGAAGACGAGATCACAAACTCAATTCGCAACCATGCCTTAATAGCTAGGCCAAAGCCGCCGCCAAAGTAACGAGGTACACCGCTGCATTGGATGAAATTAGTGTGAGGATGGTGGAGGCCGAGAACTTGATAAACACAGGAGTCGCTGATAATGGGGCTGAGTCAGGATGTCCGGTATTCATATTGGGTAGCGGGACGTTAAGGGGTGCATCAAGGGATGATGGACATTCAGGAGGGCAGGAAATATAACCTTGTAAGGCAACAGAATTACCGAGAAAGGGAATAATAAATACAGGCAAGCAGAGACAAGTAAATATAAGCAAATGTGTGTGAAACTGCGCCAAAAATTTTTCAAACATGTTTTTTCAAACCCACTACAAAACCCACTACTAAAGATAGCGGGAATTACGAAAATAGCGTGATGATCCAATCTACTGAAAGCATGCCGCGAGCAGTATGCGGACTTATTCGATTCTAGCTACTTTCGATTATGGCCAGTAAGTTTAAATTAAAATCCGAATATGTACTATGTAGTTTCATAATAGTTGTCGGCTATAACAGAGGTGTCGACGAATAAGCCGGTAGCATAATCTAAAGAGTGTCTAATGATCAATAATCATCAAGATAAAAGCGGTCACTCACTGTCAATGACAACTGCCACCACTATGCCCCTCTATCGAACTGCGACTCAGATTCGGTTGAACAATATTATAACGTCCCTGGATGGTGTCTTGTCCACTGTAGAAGTTCTTGGCAAAAGTCTTCAAACACCGTTCTTGGAACCCATTTCGAACACAATACGATCTCTGTTGATTTCTGTCCAGGTAAGTATTACTGGTAGTGCATCCAATGAAACTCACAGTTTGGACAGACAATCAGGAAAAACAAGGATGATTGTACACAAATGTTGGAGCAAATCCACGAGCTCCTCTATGCAATCATCTCGCTTCATACCAATTCAGAGACTGGCGCGAAACTATCACCAGACATGTTCGATGGTCTGGGGAAATTCACTGAGTAATTTCTGCCTCATACCCACTGGCAATATGGCTGATACTGTCAAAGAACCCTCCATAAAATCCATACTTTTGTAGAAGCCCAGCATGAACAAAGCAGAATCAAGCAGTTCTTCCGTCAAGGTGAAATGAACACGTTGCTGAAAAGCTGCCATCTGGGACTTGAACAAGCACTCGACATGTTCAAGGTACAGTACTGGTGCTACCGGCATCAAATTATCAGTACTAGCAAACCTACAGATTCAGGGTTTTCGTTTGTTGAGTGAGGTGACAGACTTGGAACAATATGCCCAGAAGACCCATCAAGAAGTCCTGGAATTGGTCTCAGCCATATCAGATTGGAGTGACGGTGTTTCCTCTGTGTGTATTGCTTTATGACACTTTTTGAACTCGCTGATCTGATTTTCATTCACATTGTACAGCAGCTCAGCTGTGTCTCTTTCAGTTCCACCAATAGGTATGTGCCAGCATCAATTGTTTCTGTCAGCCCATCACAATTATCCAGCTCTGACTCACTTTCCTTGTTGCCATCTGAGCCAAAGATCTTCCATGGTCGGGAACCTGAAGTATCAGCCATCATTCAAACTTTCAGCCAGGGGATACCCAGGATAGCAATTTTGGGGGCAGGGGGAATGGGGAAAACAACCTTGGCACGAGTTGTTCTCCATCACCCCGAAATTATGGCCAAATATGACCAGCATCGTCTCTTCACTGCATGTGATGTTGCATCAACAAGTGGTGAACTTGCTGCCCTCATTGGAACCCATATAGGCCTGAAGCAAGGGAAAGATCTCACCCACCCAGCTATTCGATATTTCTCCAGCCACCCTCCTTTCTTGTTGATTTGGACAATCTGGAGACCATATGGGAGCCTAGAGAAACCCGCAAGGACTTGGAACAGTTCTTGTCCTTGCTCACAGATGTAGATCATCTGGCATTGATTGTAAGCATGGAACTTAATTCGAGTCTTGTACTAAAACTTGGTTTAGATCACAATGCATGGAGCTGAAAGGCCAGCCAATGTCCGATGGACTCGGCCATTTCTGGAACCATTAAAACCCCTGAGGCAGGAGGCTGCCCGAAAAACATTCATTGACATTGTGGATGAAGGTCACACTGGTGGAAGATTTCAAGTTTTTGAGTGAAAAAATTGGTGAAAAATGTTTTGAGTTTTACAGGAGTTTTTTGCCAAAAATGTAGGTAAAAAACTTGAATCATTTTCAAAAGTTTTCCAACTTTAGGTGAAATTTTCGAAATAAAATGGAAAACTGCTGAAAAACTCTTGAGTTTTTCACCTACATTTTTGGCAAAAAACTTGTGTAAAACCCAAACTAATTTTCACCAATTTTTTCACTCAAAAACTCGAAATCTTCCACCAGTGTCATGCTACTGAAGACATTGATAAAGCTCTGCTCCTGGCTGATAACATGCCTCTGGCAATTGATCTCATCGCACATTTGGTGGATTATGAGGGCTTCTCCAGTGTCTTGAACCGGTGGGAGACTGAGAGGACCTCACTCCTCTCTGAAGGCCATGATAAAAGATCAAATCTAGATCTATCAATTTCGCTTTCCCTTGAAAGCCCTCGGCTGGATTCAGTGCCCCACTCGCGCGATCTCCTGAGCCTTCTCTCCATGCTCCCTGATGGGCTTTCAGATATAGAGCTCCTTCAAGCCCGCCTTCCCATTGATAATATTCTAGCCTGCAAAGCCACTCTCCTTAGCACTTCTCTGGCCAATACTGATGATCGCCGACGCCTCAAGGCATTGGTACCAATTCGGGAATATGTCGGCAAAATTTCCCCTCCTACAGTGCACCTTGTTCAACCTCTCCAAAATCATTTTCAACAGTCATTGAGAATTTATGATGTATATGGTGCCACTGTGTCAAGTGCTTGAATAGTGGCTCAAATTACATCAAACTTTGCAAACATTCAGAATCTCCTGGTATCAGGGTTAAAGAAAGACAACCCTGATCTGCATAATAATATCTACTATGCTTGCATTTTCCACCAATTCACTTTGATAGCTGGACATCAGATCCCATTACTCAGCCAGATTGCAAATGCTCTTCCTGACCCGCGGGACCCCAGGCTAGAGGTTCAATTTATGGTGCAGCGTTTAGCAGAGATGCCCCACTCCAAGTTTCCAGATGCTCCCACCTTAGTGGCTCGGGCTTTGGAATATTTTCCAGGCTTTGATGATCCAGATCTTAAATGTGAGTGGTTCATCATTACTGTTTCTTCCAATACTCAAAAATACCCATTAGGCAAATTCTTTAACAATGTAGCAAGGTATCATGGCAGCAATAGTGATCTTGCTCAAGCCACACATTTTGCTCAAACTGGACTAACACTCTCAATTTTTGCTGGGAACACTAGAAGACAGACTGATTCATTGGCTATGTTGGCAGCCATGAAGTGGCAGGCTGGTGAGTATTCTGCAGGGCAGAAACATGCATGTGAATCACAGAGGCTGGCAAATATTTCTGCATGTATGTACCGAGAAGCCTGGGCCCTGAGAATTGAATCCATGTGCTGGTGAGCCCTTGGTAGCTATCAAAATAGTGTCCCCCTACTTGCCAGGGCGCAGGTGCTCCTTGGTCTTTGTGGCATGTCTGGTAGTACACTTGATTATTCTCTCATTACCTCTCAGGCAGAGGCCCCCCGAGTCAAATCAGAATACGTGGAAGCTCGGACCCTCTATGAACAGATCATTCGCGATGTATATCCTGAGCAAGATCCATACCAGCATGCCTGGGCCTTGAGCAACAGTACAGAAATTGATGTTCTAACTCGTACATCACAACATCAAGACATACAAACCAACCTTAATATAGCAAAATCCATATTCAATTCAATGAAGATGTCAGTGCTAGGGTGTGACCCTGTTCAAACTGCTATATATCTGCAAACAGGAGATTTGCTGGCAGCACAGACACTTCTCCAAAAATGTCTCGGATGTGCTTGGGGCCACAATGTAGCAGCTACAATCTCATGCCTACAATGGCTTGGTGATGTCAGTCGCTGGGGCACAACAAATCACACCTCATCTACTTGGACAATGACACTCTTGGCCTACAGCCTTAAGCTCAAACAGAAGCTACAAATCCATACAGCTCTCCAATTCCTCGGAGATGTGTTCCTAGCAAAACTGAATTATGATACAGCTATTAGCCTTTTCACTGTTGCCTTGGAAGGGTTCACACAGATGGATGTTCACTCTAGCAGAGCAGAGTGCATGATATGCCTTGGAGATATTGCAAAAATGCATGGGGAGTTACAGAAAGGAGTAGAACTTTGGAAGACAGCAAGATCATTGTTTGAACGGTCATCACAGCCAAAACAAGTTGCTCATATTGATGCAAGACTTACTGGAATCGGTGACCTATCAGCAGATAATTTTGGTGTCTTGGCCCATCTCTCAAGCCTACATGCACCCAGTGGATGCATGGAAGAACTGAATGCTGGGCCATCAGCTACTGCTTGGTCCAAGATCAATGATATGGAGGATCTAGCCCTGGAGGATGACACAAACATTGTCCTGGTCCCAGCCTGATTGTGCCTGACATGGAATATATGATAGTGATGGGTTTATACACGGCATCGTCCATCATCTAAATCTGAACACTCTTTTCCCGAGACATTTAATTTGTTAGAAGTAATGGTGTTAATCACTTCCGATGTTTGAATGTATGTATGAAAGAGAAGTAACTAGAGCAGAGGACTTGAATGAATACTGGTGTCCGAGCCATGTGCATGAAGGACAAGAGGATTGTAAGTAGGTTGAACAGCGGAAATATGTATCATTGTTGTTGGAAATTTGACTTTGCACTACATCTAACATCTGGTGTGGCATCACTGCCCAATCTACCTTTACATGTCTGTAGTAAGCCGTAGTCAGTAAGAGACTCACCTGTGAACACGGAGACCTTCCGCCGTCCTCTCATGTTCCCTCCTCCTTGAGTTCCTCTATTTGTGTGCTTCACTCCTAAAGGACTCGAAGCCTCACATTACATTCTTAAACGAGTCACGTCACCTTGTAGCCATATAAATTTATGTACCAGTGTAGTAGACTCATCACCAGTCTGCCTACAAACGGCAACAATGTGGCGAGCACGTTGCCATAGGCAGACTGGTACAATTTGGAAGTGCCAATTGAGTTTGAAATTCTAGAGGGGTGCCGAAGACTTGCCGATCACCGGTTCCCGGTCCCTCGGACCGGAAAGTCACTTTCTCGATTAAATTCGGGGCCACGCTACGGCACCCCAGGGTGCCGTAAAATAAAATTTTGAGGAGACAAAAAGCAAGAAATTGTTATGAGATCCAACTCCTTAGCTTTGACCAAAATGAAATATGAAGATTTGAGCCCAGGGCGTGGTACACAAAAAGATTTAAACTCCGCGCCCGCTCTAATCAACTTTTCCGAATTGTACCAGTCTGCCCATGGCAACGTGCTTGCCACATTGTTGTTATTCATAGGCAGACTGGTAACGAGTCTACCAGTGTAGTATGGTTATCGATGTCTGGAAGTGCACCGAGTCATACTCGCTAGACAGTGGAATGGCATTATCGAGCCAGCAATGATGAGGCCCTGGGCCCACAACACTTTTCCTTTGCCCGAAAGTTCGGTAGAACAATACAGACGGCACGAAAAATATTGTGGTCAACACGAACAGGGTAAGTACACCATTTTACTGAGCCCGAGGAGAAGGTGTCGGACTTGTAGAGGCATTGACCTTTGGTTGTGTGGGCAATGGAACAATCATGGATCAGGAATGTAGATTGATCATTATAGAACTAACCTTAACTTTACATGAATCATGCACCGTGTCATTGCGAAGTTCCGCAGTGTGGTCTAAGCACAACTTCTTCAGTTTTTTGAGCTGATGATTCTTTCATGTTCTCATTCCCCTATAATTTGTCTACAAAAGAAAGTCGTGCGTGGTAGTCAGTTCTGGCATTGGTCTATTGCGTACTTCTACATATTGTTCCGCTGTAATGGCAGCAAACTGCATGGTCCCTAGGATCAAGGAGCGGGGGAAAATTCCAAAATGCGGATTATAAAGCCTCGAGCACTTTTTGTTCAGAGTGGTGGTTGAGCCAAGGAAATATTTAGCGGAAAGCAGTTGGGCAACGAATGACCCGGCGGCTGTTGCCGAGAGTGGCAGTACGGCTGACTAATCGGTTTAGCGCGCGCGGAGCGAGGGCGGCGAGACGACGTAAAGTTTGGTAAAAGTATAACGCCCCGATCGATCGTGTCGATTGAAGAGACTTGTATAATACAATACAGAGAGAGGTAAATTACGGCCCTGAGGGCAAAAAACGAGCTGGATGCTCGCCACCAAAGTAGATGTCGTTTGGGAATTTCCCTTTTTCGTACCGAGCATATGCATCTGGAGGGAAGGGCTCGTATAGGTGCTGTCAGGACTGCTGCGGTCCAATTGGTACAGCAGGGTGACTGAGAGGGCCAGCGGCAAACTTCGGCATTTGAAATGATGGAAAGTAGGAGTCGGGTGGTGAGTCGGACTGGAACCCTTATTGACGGGCTTTCCGGATGCGCTGAGGATGGCGGCTCCCTTCCGCGGCAGCCGGTTCGCTGCCCGATACACGGGACCTCTTAAGCGTTCTGCCATCCTATTGTAATTGCTTAGGCCCAGGATAGACAGCGTCGTGGGCAATGTACCTCGTCGTCATCTCGTCCTCGTTTCCCAACGCTAGCTGCCTCATTCAAAGCGTCCGTTCTAGTCTTCAAGACGTTATTAGAATTAGCCGAGACTCATCCCCGCATGTCAAATAACACACCATGGCCTTGGTTTTCTTGCTGGGCTTCGGAGGCGGCGCCCGATTGCCTTTCTGTGGGAACCATCAGCGCGCTACAAGAGATAAAAGGGGGAGCGAGCCGTTGCAGAGTTGTTCTTGCCTGGCTCCTTCCACGAAACATGAGTGCTGCATCGTTGGAGGGATCGGAAATGCGCACTATGGGATCCCCTTCGTCTTCAAGGGGCGACGCTAGATTGTCGTTCTGTGGGAACATCGGTGCTAGGCACTCGCAAGGAAGGAGAATGCGCACATCGGGGGCGCCTTCGCTACCTTCGTCTCCGCGGGGCGGCGCTCGATTGCCGGTCTGAGGGACCGATCAGTGCTGCGCATGCGAAAGGCAGGGGAATGCGCACTGTGACGGCTTCATCGCCAGCTTCATCATCGGGGAGCGCCGGTGTATTGCCCTTCTTCAAATAGAACGATCAGCTTTAGGCATTGTTGCCAAAGGGAGATACGCGCCTCTGTCTTCTTGTTCCTCTTGGCCTTCTTCTGGCGCTCTATTACGGACTTGGATTGACTCCCCTGGCAGATCAAGATTCCAGTTTGCTTACTAGACGGCTCGGCGAAGGTTCCTTGGTTAAAATTTGTAATGCTTTTGAAAGTCCCCCCGACGAATGAAAAGTGATGGGCGTTAGAGAAGAAAGCGCCCGCGGATCTGCGAGTGATGTGAGATCCCCGGCTTGGAACAAGCTGGATGAAGCACAGACTGATCATGTGAAGGGTAAGGGCCTGCCTCGGAGGATTCGTGCGTCGTGTCGGCCATTGGTGATGAGGGTAGCAAAGAGAGATGTATATGCGCTCAAATGCCACCAGGACCCACACTGCCAGTGTTCTAAATTAAGCTTCCCAAATTACCGGTTTATCGGCTCAGTGTGCAAATGGTGTGCCAGTCGGAACAGTGAGTTCCCTTGCTTTCTTGCTGCGTCGGAGCTCAGGCTCAAATTTCAAGCCTTTCACGTCGTTATCAGAGTCTGGAATGGACGCCGGAATCCCAGGACTCTGTTGAGGCTTGCTCGAGTACTCAAGCCTCAGGAGGCGGACATTGGACTTTACTTTGATGATTTTTTGAGGTTTTCAAGCGAGTAGGAGGTTCGTTGCTAATCCATTTCGCTCACCTAGGGCATTTCGGGCATGTTTAATAATATGAGCACTCAGATATTAGAAAGCCGACTTGAGGACAACGGCAAGGGCAAACAGGAGTAATGCAATCCACTGAATATTCGCCACCAACATTGTCGAAGTGAGGACTGCGAGTAGGGCAAGTCAGGCACACGTGGGGGCGAATGTACCTCAGGAGACGCACCTCGAAGTTGCAAATGACGGAATGTATGTGAGGAAAGTTCATCGGGAACGGATTGATCTGCTTCGGTATCACTGTCCACCGCTCAATACCAAAAATTAGTATGATCCACTTCAGGCTTTAGAGCGACTCACTGTCGGCAAAATAAGGTTCATCAGACAACTGAAACAGTCGGAGCCCTAGGTGTCTGGCAACGTCCTGGCTGTAAGGATCAAACCCCTTCACTTCATGAAATTCACGGAGCCCAGCATAGGTATTAGCATCCCATAACCATAGACGGGCCGTCATTTTCAACTCCATAGACGGAAATCCAAAATTTTGAGCGTCCTCGAGTCGCTCATCTCCTGATGGATCAAGGGACCAGTAACCTGGGCATTCGGGATACCGAAAGCGACTGGGGTCCTCCGAGCGAAAGCTTGCGAGAGGGCATAGAAAAAGATATGCCGAGGGGAGAGTATCAATTGGTCCAGAAAGTTTGAGCTCGTAGCTCACGCAGTCTACCCAGGCTGATGAACTGTCAGCAAGATTGTCAATAGATAGCGGCACTTGGCACACCATAATCCTCGAAGTTGGATGTTATGTCCGAACACTTGAATATGTGATTAGCCTGGCTGAGCCAATCCTCGGATAGGAAGCAATATATTGAGAGGTTGTATGTAGCATCAACTTCGGCCGAAGTTATGCTTCAATTTGCAAAGATATTGAGAAATATGCATTATGGGGAAACGGAAAGAGAACAAACACACCGAGTCCAACCATTTGCTAGCCTTAGTCCAGCTCTGATATCATTCCAACCAAAGTGGGACACTGGACAATCGGGATGAGATGCAATTTCCATTGAGCTTTCGAAACCAAGCCCCAAGAGGCGGTTGACTGTCCCCAGTTTCACTGTCGACTGTGTGGAAATTGATATGGAGCGGCACTCCGAGAGATAAAAGCAACAAAGGCGATGATAACCCGAAAGTGACATGGAGACAATGATTTTTGTGTCTTGGTTTGGTTCAAGAAGAGACTTCGGAGGGAACAAGGCAGATATTTCCTGTTCGGCAAGGATCCCCACAGAAAAGTCGTCGGGACTCAAGTCAACGCAGAGACTACCAGTTGACGGCCGTATCCAAAGCGTACAATCTTCGGGGTCCTGCAGGAAATAATAATGCACGTCACAATGGCTAAGAGGGGCGACTTACCGGCGATTTTCCAGACACCGAACGTAAATACTGTGCTACATCCTACAATCAAGAAGTCAGGCTCATCGAGAATATTTCAAAAGTCGTTGTCCTTACGTTGAATTGGGAGTCCTTCAAATAAATCAGCGAAGAGGGTGATTAGAAGTGGCGTCGCTCATACCAAGAAATGCAAAAAGTAGATAGTACTAATAGGTGAAAGACTGTACTTCTCTTCCAGCATTTGTTGAGCATGCACCAGCTCTACTATCATCAGTGACCTTATGTCGCTCCGAAGAGATGCTGACCGTCATGGAAAATTGCAGCCCACAGGCTTGAGGCTCTTGCTGTTCCAAAGAGTTGAATAATGCTCGGATGCCTGCAGCCAACTTGTCAAACACATGAGGCAGGACGTGTTGGCATTGTCGCTCACCGGAAGCTTGAATGTCGTGAAATGGCCTCGCGCCAGTTCTAGTAAGAGGACTGAATTTCAGTGGAAATTTAACGAAGGAAATATTAAACACCCCTCTTCCGCGTTGGCGCCCTCATAAATGGCCACGGTCATCTGGGATTTACTCCCGTGAATACGGGCAGAGTATATCCGTCGGACGGGACCCCGCCCCTGGCGGGAATGAACCGCACCCGTTCCAGAGTCCAATCATATTTGGCGACGCAGATCGAGGTCTCCAATTGGGAGCATTCGGAAGTCTAGTGTCACCATGCGTAAGTGCGGGTCCGGGGAAATGCTCAGTTTCTTCACCAGCGGGCTCGACGGGTGCCGCATGGTAAATATTCGTGTCGCTCTTGAATGCTCCCCCAGCGACCACAAAATTCTGTGCGTTAGGGAAAAAAGCGCCCGTGCATCTACGCTATCAGATACCCGGCTCGTAACCAAAGTGAGTGAAGTACGAACAGGTCACGGGAAGGTCCTGCGTCACGAAGTGTTGTTTCCGAGTCCGCGATGGACTCATCCTTTTGATGAGTGGTGTCGGCCATCGGTCGTGAGGGTAGGAAGGAGGCCCGATGACACATCGATCAATATGCCATGTTGGCCCGGGTGTTTACATTTATTTAGGCTCGAATCCAGCCTGTCTACCCGAAAGTAAACTGTCGGTAGGCAGGCTGAGTTTAAATTTGAGTTTAAATTAAAGCGTCGAGCGAGTTACCATATAAGGTTATTCCGGACCGCATGTCCGAGCGTGCACAAACAAAGACAAAACTTGCCCGACAGCTTCCACTGGACTCAATATTTGGGATCTTGCTGTCGGGTTAACACAGTTAGATTCAGACTCAAAATCTGAGTGTCTTTGCCTCAGAGACCTAAGGATTTTGAGGCGTGGTTGTGGAACCCGTGAGTAACCTTATTTGGCAAGCCGCTTGATCCATCAATTTAAACTCAGATCGCCCAGTCTGTCTATCGACAGTTCCATAGACAGGCGGTCACCGGTCTAACATTTATTTAAGAGCTGTTATGATCGTTGGGCTCGCTTGGAGAAATCCATAGAGCTTTCAGATAGAGCTCTCTGTAAACCACTGAATTTTTGGACAGGATATCGCCCATACCCAGAATTCGGCGATTGAATAATGGTTCAGTATTACTGAGGCTCCGAGATCAGGATTCACTCAATAAATAATATGCTGAGCGGCATAAATGTTTTGCACCATTTATGGATGGAAGACACTGCGGGACAGGCACGAAAGATACTCGAAAGTCTCCACAGCCTTCATGCGCCGCAAGGTCGGGGTTTCGGCTCAGTTCACTTCCCCACATCAACTCGATCGATCCATATACCACCATGGTACAACTGTACTATGCGCTGCACCATGAAAAAGTGTATTCTCAGCACCCAATTCTGTCGATGAATATATTTGAAAAGCTGCAACAGCTACGTTGGCTTCGAGAAATCCACCGAGAACTCAGAGCTACCTGTTCCAGAATTTCATTGCTCGGTGAGACTACTGATTGAGACACTTAAAATGCATGTCTCTGCGAACCATAGAACCATCCATCCCACCTCTAATTGATTATCTCCCAATGTTGCACCATACAAGGGTGTGGGAGGTGTGTTGATAAACTTTCTCATAGTGAGCTCGGTTCAAAGGTCCTTCAATCTGAACCGGGCACCGGCGCGAAGTTCATGACTTCCGCGCCTTGGACATATCGTCGACTCGGAGGAAATATAGAACACAACAAGGCTACCGTCGGGCATCTCGGCGATGTTCGCCTCTACGCTTCCCGGACCCGAATTCTTCAGTCATGTCCTATTCAACTAGTAAATTTGATGCATCTCCCCAGACTATGCCTCCCATAAATAGCCCACATGTCGTCGCGATTGGGACTCTTGACTAAACAAGCCCGCCACAGTGTGGAACACAACAAAAAATTATTTAGGCTGCATGTCGGGAATCTCGTGGATGTTCACGTTTCCGCTTCCCTGCTTTCTTCAATCTCTTCTGCCATATATTACTTAACTAGTGAATTTAGCGCATTCCCAATGTCCCACGCTAAGTCAGATGTTTACACATACCTCAGGCGAGGTACACTAGATAAGTTGCGCTTGGGTCGCGCACAAGCCATCGAGCCATCAGATGGTTTTTGAGGATTGAGGTGATGAATAGTATCATCAACTTCGGCGGAAGTTACGATTCGGGTTGTAAAGATACGGTACTGCAGGGAAAGGGGAACAGAACAAACACGCCGAGTCCACCCGTTCACTAGCCTCAATCCAGGTTGGGGAGCATGGTAGCAGATAGTTCTACCATCATGCCCAATTAAACTTGCGAAGCGGGCAATGAGGAATAAATGCGACTTCCATTGAGGATTCATTGTCAGGCCCCGGCAGGCGGGTGACTGCGCCCAGCGTCACGGAGGAATGTGTTGGAATTGAAAAACTGCGTTTCAGCGAAAGACGAGCGAAACAAGTGTAGTGATAATCGGAAAGTGACATTGAAGCGACGATTTGTGCGTCGTGGGTTGGTTCAAGAACGGCGGAGTGATCGTGAAAGCGGATGCGATATGAACCGAAGGGAAGTTCGCGGAAGTAGTCATCGAGCCCGGGGCTGAGGTCAACGCACAAACTACCAGTCGACGGTCGTATCCAAAGTGTGCACTGTTCAGGGCACTACGGCAAGGAGTTAGTTGAATAGAAATTAGCGAAACAGTTGATTCACCAGGTATCGTTGAGATATAGGAGATATGAAATTGCTGGCATCCTGAAATGAAGTCAGGATCGAGCTAAATCTCGTTTCAAAAGTCCCGGTCCGTACAACAAATCTGTCTTCCTGTAAAGAAATTAATGACAATGGCTCCAAGTACATATACGCGTGTGCTGCGTCATACCAAAAAACCCCAGAAGTAGACGGTAGCCATTGGTGTAACATTGTACTTCTCTTCAAACATTTGCTTCGCAGGGATGAGTTCTTAATATCGTTGTGATCACCAATGAGCATGCTTCGCGTCACAGGGGGAACTGACCATCGTGGAAAATTGCAGCATATACTTATCCTCGAGGCTCTCGCTGTGCCAAAGAGCTGAATAATGCTCGGGTGTCTGCAGCTGATCTAACATGGGGCACGGAACACAGATCAGGACCCACCGGAAGTTCGAGTATCGTGAAATAGCCTCGCGCCAGTCCTGGCAATAGTATTTAATTTGGAAGGGTCCAGGAGTTTAGCATAAATGCATGTTTCACACACCTGCTCAGCGTTTTCTCCCTCGTAAATAGCCACGGTCATTTGGATCTACTCCCATAGATGCGAGCGGAGTGCATCCTTCGTACGAGGCGGCGATCAACCACACCAGTCACAGAGTTCAATCTTATTTCAGAGGTCAATTAACGCGGCGTGGTAGCCTTCCGGACGCTCTCGATGGGAGACCTGGATCTGCGGCGTGAAATAAACGTAAACAACTCACTAGGAGGCTCCGCGGGCGCTGCATGATGGATGTTGGTGATGCTCTTTCCACCGGTGAATGAAAAGTGGTGCGCATTAGGGAAAAAAGCGCCCGTGAATTTACGGGCGCTAAGAGACACCCAGGCTCGGAACTATGCGAGTGAAGCACGAACTGATCACGCAAAGGGCCGGGGTCTTGAATTATTGTCTCCGCTGTGAACTCGGGATCCTGTGGGGTGGCGTCGTCCATGGGTGGTGAGGGTAGGAAGGAGAGGAGCGAAGCGCTCAACGAGACGCCAGGTATTAATATGCCAACCATGTGGCCGCGGTCCTCGGTTCTAATTGAGAAGCTGTATGAGAGAACGGTCTCGAAGAATCCGTTTAGCTGGGTTCTAGAACCTAAGCGTTCTCCACCGGTCACGGCACAGGAAATGTACTTGCTCGATCGCCCAGCCAATGTACCTCCTTCACCAATAACGAAGCATCGGCACATCAATCCCTATAGCGCCTGGAAGATCTGGTTCTAGTCAGGTCCGAGATCCTAACGCTGAGAAATATCGATAATCGAGAGAATTCCTGGAGAATAGGTCGCCGAGGCCGGCAGATGGAATGTACATGTAAATGCATCACCCATACAGAGACTGCCCCATCGCATTGCCGGTGCATAAATAATATGTATCCGCTGAGAGCGGGTGGGCTTGCGCAGCCGAATGAACCCTCAGTTTCAACCCTTTTCGGACACACCCAAGTTCTGCATATTTCGTCGAATGTAGAACACCAGCCAAACCGCCGGAACCCCATCCGGCGGAATCGTCCGTTTCTCGATATACCAAGACCTGATGAGCAAAGTAGCCGGTGGTTAATTTGCGGGAGGGGCGCGCCGGGTACACACCTCCTCGCATAAGGCGCAGAATGGCAGCTGCCAGTATCCAGGACGCCTTTGCGAGACGGTACAAATTTCACGTCCTACGGCGCGCGACTTCGCAGCGGAGACTGGAGACGGGAGGGGACAGGGCGGAGGCGGAGCGGAGCATCAAAGAGAAGGAAGGAAGGCACCCTCCACTGCGTGCATCCGTGCGTCCGAGAACCATGTACGCTCGCCAGTCGGCCACTGGCCAGACTAGGGAGTGCGTAGGCCGCGACGCGAACACGACGAAGGCGCGTGCGCTGATAGCTGTGCACCGAGCACGGGCCGTTTCGCGCGCGCGCCGAATCTCGAATTTCGCGTCCCAAATGCCCTCCACAGTATGTTCGCTACCGGTGGGCGGCGGAGTGCAGGCCGTAGTGGGGAGATGATTTAATACGAGGGGAGCAACAAGTCCCGGTTGGTACGACGCGCGAGCGATGGAGGGGTGTGGGCGTGGCGCAGGAACGGCACAAGTTCAGTCCCGCACGCAGGCCAGCAATGGATAGATGTAGCCTGTGCACGGGACCGCCGGGAGGAGTGGAGACTGCGCGCGGCACGGTGGGGGAGGTGGAGTGGAGACGGGGGGGGAGGGCTAGTGTAGAGCGTGTGGAATAAGATGTGGTGTGAGATAGGGAGATGGGGGGGGGGGGGGGGCAGACGTGGGTGCTGCGTGCGCCGGTGGGCGAAAGGAGAGAACGGCGGACCATAACTCAGCCGACAGAGCGGAGAAGCATGAATAAAAAGCGTATGCGCACAGCAGGCAGTCTAGTCATAATCGATCCACTCCTCCTTTTTGGGCGGCGGCGGCGGCGGCTCCTTCTTATCCGCCTCCTCCTTGCTCTTGTGCACCTTCTTGCGGCGCGTTGCGGCGGCCTTGAAAATGTCGGTGATGGACACGCCGCCGATGGAAGACATCTCGTGCTTCCAGTCGACGACGATGGGCCACGCAAGCGCGGCGGGGTCGCGCGCAGCGAGGGCGGCGAGGGCGGCGGGGCCCGTGGGCCAATGGGTGCTGTCTGCGGGGAGGAACGAATGAAAGGAAGGCTCCGGGAGGAACGTGGCGATCGCGCGGAACTCCTCCGTCGTGGGCGCGCGCTCTTCGATCTTCAGCTCGAGCTTGAGCGGGCCGCGGAAGATGAATGAGTCGCGCGCAGTGGGCTTGGACCCCGCTGCGGGGTAGCACTCGCGCGCGGCGGTGATTTTGGCGAGGACACGGGCGGAGGTCTTGTCGTCGGGCTTGTGGAAGACGGTGAGGGTGGTGGGCTCGACGCTCGCCCACTGTTCGTCCGTCAGCGGGTGGAGCTTGCCATCGATGTGCCCTTTCGGCCCAGTACCGGGGTCGCGTCGCAGTACCGCTGTAGCTTGAAACGCGTGGTACCACCGCCGGCATCCAGAGCGCAGCATCGCCGTTTACGTTTTTTTACAAGGAGGAGGAGGATTAGATGCGAGTGTTTGGCAACGGCGTCTTGTGTGCCGAGACGGCACGCCCCCGAGATGCCGGGATGTTGTCTGTCGCACGCCTGTAAAAACCGCGACCCACCTCATCCAGCTCGCATCCTCGGGATAGACTACAAGTATTCTTTTGGTCCCGAAGTTGAGATACAGATCTTCAAATCATCATGACGCACCAGTTCAATTTTTGAAGTTCAGTAAACTCGTGCATGATTCTGAGGGCCCTCCTTCTGTTCAAATTCGACTTTATAGCTTGCATCCTTTGCGAAAAATGTGCAGGAAATCATACCATGTGGAGAAGGCTATCCGTTGGCAGGGGTGAACAAAGCCCAAGTTCTAGATGCAGTGTCCTCCGTTCGCTCTTGCCCGGCTGCCTGGACTCGTTACCAGTCTGCGCAACGTGCTCGCCACGTGTTACGAGTCTACCGGCCGCCGAGACTCGTGTACATGTTTGTATCTATGGCCGAGCATTGAGCGGAAGGAAGCATTTAAGCATTTATAATGGAATTTTCAAGTCGCGCGGGAAGACATGTGGGTGTTCAAGTTGGATGTTTTAACTTTCACTGGGACTTGCGCTTCACGGCGCCTCACGAGGGGTACTTGTACTTCCCTAATTGAAGCCGTCGGCCTCGTCGACTCACTCGTAAAGCTTGTATGAATGAAGCAGCCTGCCTGTGCCCAAAAGTCGTGCGGGTTTGCATCACTGCGGCGACCAAAAAATATTACCCCGAGAAAACGGCCCGGAACTATTTTATTCGATTTTCTGCCCAAATATCACCTTGAATAAAATTTGGGAAATAGCCAGAATTTTCTTACCAAATTTCCGTGAGTAGAAAAAATACTTTTATAAAAGAAGACGTGTTTGACGCGCCAAACACGGTCTATGCAAACGAGGCGCACACGACGCGTACGCGTCGCGTCTTTTCCCCATTCAGATTCCTTTGTCCGGACATATATATATATATCCTCTTTCATCTTTTTGGCTCTTCGTCCTCATCTTCTACCTACACTCACACAGCTCGATAGGTACTGGCTTCGTTTGGGCTTCGTCCTCATCTTCTACCTACACTCACACAGCTCGATAGACTAGATTTTTCTTTCTGTCTTTGAGGACATCGAGCACAATTGCCCATTGGACAACCCAGCCTCGTTCCGGCGGTCGTTTTGCGCGCCGACCACCTCCTTCCTTGCCCGCGCCACCTGCATCCTCCCCGGAGTCGTCCCCTGTCGCGTCCCTCGCTCCGTCGCCTGTCCCGTCCCGTGCTCCGTCGCCATCAGCGGATCAAAGCGCGGACTCTTTGATCGACGATCTCTCTTTCAGCCTCGACAGTTTCCACCTCGACATCGACATGTCCGACCAAGGCACCCCCGCAACCCCCGTGGCCCTTGCAGCCCTCACGCCGGAGACGCTAGCCGCCATTGCGGCGTTTGCCTCCGCATTTGCGCAGCAGCAGAATCAGCCCGCGCCAGCGCCTGCGGCGCCTGTCGTTCCGCCTTTCACAGGCTCTGGGGGAACTTCGGAATTTGGAAGTAAGTCATTACCTGCTCTATTCCCCTCCGTCGAGTCCAAGATTATTCTGGACATCGTTTCGCACGCGTTCGCGCCGCTGGACTTGCCCCGCTTGCTGTCACCACTTGCCGCTCGCCAGGACTATGTCGCCCCGCCGTCGTCTGCCCCATCCGCCGAGCACACCCTTGCTCTGAAACACTTCCCCTCGTTCCACTCCCTCCTGCGCCCCCTGCTCAAGTACTTCGAGGTGCTCGGAGCTTTCGCCGCATCGTCCGGCAAGCCCTGGGAGGTCTTTGCGATTACGCGTTCCCTGTCGGACTACATTTCGCACCTCACGGAGCTGCACCAGCAGTACAAATGGTCTGCTGTCGTGATCTACCACGTCGAGTTCCACACCACCCGGCTTTGGGACATGAAAGCCGGGGATTATTCGGCGTGGGGTCGCCCCGACCTCAATCTACTCTCGCGCATCGTCTTCATGCATCCCCTCCCCCAGCCCTCGTCCAACTCCCATCCTACCAGCCCGCCGTCCAACACCAAAGGCGCCTCTTCAAAGCCTAAGAAGATGCCGCTGCCGGTGGATCAGCAGGTCTGCTACGACTACAATAGCGGGATTTGCAAGACGTCGCCCTGCCCAGCGAAGCGCCGGCACGTCTGCCGCACGTGCGATGGAGAACACCCGGTCTCTGCCTGCAAGAAGACCTAGGTCTTCGGCAGAGCGAGCCGTCGAGCTCGCGCCCATGCTGCTCGGCTCGCTCGCTCGGGCCAGCAGTCCCCGGTTTATCCCCCCGTCCCCGTAGCTCCGTCTAGGCCATCCCCCATCTTCGAGTCCTGCCTTCCGCATCAGCTCCTCTTCCCTTCCCTTCCCCCGCCGCCACCGCGCCCCAATACATCTCCGCGCTGCAATGCTCCTCTACCCCCTAATCACGGCCAGCCGCGCGTGTCCTCCGTTCTTAAGCGGAGCGCTTGGGAATTTTACTTAGAAGACTATCCCGACCGCACTTTTGTATCCTCTTTACTCCAAATAATTGATTTCGGTTGCAACATTGGATTTTCTGGCCCCGAACTCAGCCAACCGGTCAAAAATCTCCAGTCTGCTCAGGAGCACTCTCACTTCCTGTCGGATGCGTTGTCTACCTTAACTGCGAAGGGCGCCGCCGCCGGTCCTTTCCCACTCCCACCTCTTCCCGACCTCCGTTGTTCACCTCTGGGTGTCGTTGAGCGAAAGCGTAAGCCTGGCAAGCTTCGCATGATCAACCACCTCTCCTGGCCGCGTGGCTCCTCCGTCAATGACGGTATTCCAGACGTTGAAGCTCACATATCCTATGATATGTTTGAGCGCGCCGTCGCTGACCTTCGCCTTTCCGGCCAAGGTTCCTTGATGGTCAAGTTAGACCTCAAGGATGCATTCCGCCATGTCCCTATTCGGGCTGCGGACCACCACCACATGGGCATGTTCTGGGACGGTGCGTTCTATTACGCCATCGTTCTCATGTTCGGCCTTCGCTCTGCTCCATACATCTTCAATCTTTTCTCTGAAGCTCTGCACTGGATCATCTCTCATCACATCCCGGCGCGTCTTCGCCACTACCTCGATGACTTCTGGCTGGTCTTTCACCCGGACACTGACCCCGCTGTCGCGCGTGCAGCGGTGGAGTGGATCCTTGCTCTCGGGGAAGAGCTTGGTCTCCATTTCCAGGGTGATAAGACATTTTGGCCATGCACCCTCCTCGACTTCCTCGGTCTCGATCTAGACTCGGACGCGATGGAAGCACGCTTGCCCGAGGACAAGCTTTCATACCTTCGCGATTTGCTGGACCATTGGAGCCGCAAGCGCACCTGTTCCTTGGGGGAGGTGCAGGAGCTTGTCGGTTTTCTCTACTTCAGCTCGCAAGTTATCCCTCGCTCTCGCGCCTTTATTCGGCGCTTGATTGACTTCTCAATGAAGTTTTCCTCTCCTTTCGAACGTCGGCACATCCCTTCTGGAGCGCGCTCCGACATCGGTTGGTGGTCGGCGCTCGGTTCCTACTGGAACGGCGTCCGATTAATCCAGCCTACTCGCCCCGAAATCATTGTTGCGACCGATGCGAGCGGACGCAAAGGTCTCGGCGGAGTTTGGGGCGATCTCTGGTTCTCCTCGCGGTGTCCCAGGTGCTATCGCACCTGCGACATTCAGTTCAAGGAGATTTTTGCGATCCTACAGGCAATTTTACGTTGGGGCGACGCGTGGTTTGGCACCCATGTCGTTTTCCAGTGTGACAACCAAGCGGTGGTCCAGTGGCTGACTTGCGACACGGGGCGATCCGCTCCGGGCATGGGCGTGTTGCGGCAGATTATTCTGCTCTCCTCCGTTCTGCATTTCATTTTTTCTGCTGTTTGGATTCCCACACACGAGAACTCGCTCGCTGACGCTGCCTCTCGCTTCCAGTACAACCGCCTGTTCCAGCTGGCTCCACGCCTCTGCCGAATCTCCTCCACTCCGCAGTCCCGGATCAGTGGTATGCGACACACTCTCACCTCCCTCGAGAAGTCGCATTTTTCCTCTGGCACGGCCTTGCTTCCTCCACCCGGAGCACATATTCCTCCGCGCAAAAATCTTTCCTCGAGTTCATTCAGCTCAATCCCCAGCATGCCATCGCTCCCGGGCAACTCCTCCCAGCCACTGAGCTCGGACTTATGGCCTGGGCAGCTCATCTCGCGAGTAAGGATCGCCCCATCCTCCACAAATCTATTAAGGGCTACCTCTCCGGTGTTCGTTCCCTCCACATCGACTCTGGCCTTCCTTTCGACGCCTGCAGCTCCCCCGCGCTACAGCGCGTGATTCGGGGTATCAAGCGTTTTCAAGGCGAGCGGGCTCGCAAGCCCAAGCTCCCCATCACGCTTGACATCCACCTCCGTCTCGGACTTGTCGCTGGCGATCTCGAGGACATCGACAACGCTATTTTCGAAGCGGCCAAGAATATGGCTTGGGCGGGACTTCTCCGATGTGGTGAATTCACCGTTGCTGATCGCGCCAGGTTTGATGCTGCCGTCAACCTTTCCCGGGACTCCATTCGGTTCTTCGAGGAGGGCGGTGTCGAGTACATGGAGGTAACTATTCCCGCCTCCAAGACCGACCCGTTCCGCGGTGGCGTCACCATTGTCATGGCCGCTGCTCCAAATTCTCCTTCGACCTGCCCAGTTCGCGCAATGAAGCACCTATTCGCCATTCATCCCCTCCCTCCCTCTGCTCCACTCTTCGCAAAAGCCGACTCTTCTCCCCTTCACCGCACAGAATTTATCCGCACCTTGAAGGAGCGCCTTACTACCATCGGTCTCGACCAGTCTGGTTACTCGGGTCACAGTTTCCGGCGTGGCGCCGCTACGGCAGCTGCCATCGCTGGGTACGCTGATTTCGAGATTCAGCTGCTCGGGCGCTGGCGTAGCGACGCCTACAAACTCTACCTCGACGTTCCAAAGAACCGTCTTCTGAGCCTGTCTGCTCGTCTTCATGTGGCCGCTGCTCCTCCTGCAGTCTCTTGAGCCGCTGGCTCTCCGCTGCATCCCCTTGGCTCGAGCGCGGTCCCTTACGGGCCGAGCGAGAGAGCTCTGGCGACCAAATCGATTCATCGTTTGTTCCCAATCACTCTCTCTCTCCCCCAGCAACGAGCAAGGCATAGAAGACGTGTTTGACGCGCCAAACACGGTCTATGCAAACGAGGCGCACACGACGCGTACGCGTCGCGTCTTTTCCCCATTCAGATTCCTTTGTCCGGACATATATATATATATCCTCTTTCATCTTTTTGGCTCTTCGTCCTCATCTTCTACCTACACTCACACAGCTCGATAGGTACTGGCTTCGTTTGGGCTTCGTCCTCATCTTCTACCTACACTCACACAGCTCGATAGACTAGATTTTTCTTTCTCCCACCCTTCGCCGCTTTCCTACTTACATTTTGTTTTGTTTCTCGCCGAGGCCGGCTCGAGCGCGGTCCCTTACGGGCCGAGCGAGAGAGCTCTGGCGACCAAATCGATTCATCGTTTGTTCCCAATCACTCTCTCTCTCCCCCAGCAACGAGCAAGGCATAGATTGACTTTACCCGGGGATTTTCTTGGGTGAAAGAACTTCTTTTACCTCAGGTGATTTTTGGGAAAAAGCCCGGCGATCTCCTCAGATTTTTCCTCAGGATATTTTAAGCGGCCGCGCGTGGGCCGTGGAGCGCCCACTAAGGCCGGCGCACGCAGCTTCAAGCGCCCGCGTGCAGCTTCGAGCGCCCCCCTGCGGGCTCGACGCGCCTTGGGCGCGGGCCCGGCGGGGCATGGCGCATGCAATGTCGTTCATTACCAATCTTCAGTAGTATTAGCTAATTTAATAGACGGGGTCGTACCTCAACGTCTTGATTTCGGCGACAACTTTGAGGTAGACAGCTTTTTTGTTGACACTATGGACTTCACACCTTAGGCAGAGCCAATTGTAAGCCCACAACTTGAACTTCTCAGTGACATGGGAGGCATGTTACGATCGGCGCCGTGACCAAACGCGTATATATGAGCTTTCAACACACGTGAGGTACGAGCGTCGTACGTGTTGAAGCGTCTGTCTAGGAGAGACTAATATGAGCTGGCCAAACATGCGCAAAGTATGATTCAATTCCATATCCTGTGCGTCTCGGCCACCTGGAACTATATGGAATATTTCAAGCACTCTTCCATACCCATAAACATTCCTGTAATTATTTATGGTGTCGAGTGACGTGGGTGAATTGATATTATCCGTTTCAGTTAGTTTCAACGCCCGTTTGCCCTTCCGAGCCTAGCCTATACAAATTCAACACACTACTGCTTCCAATGATTCAGAAACACCAGGAGAAGGTTATCCCGCTTTCAGCCTCCTGGCAGCAGTCCTCCCACTGTTGAAACATGGACTGGACCATGAAAACACTGTCCTTAACACCGCATTCAGCGTCTATGGAGCCCCTCAGTTAGTCACCGCCTCTGCGTGACAGTCGGCAAGGTCGATTTGACACTTCAATATGTAGTTTTTCGCTCAATTACATTGCTTTCTCAATCATCTGCACTCATGGCACGCTCTAAGAAACAAAAAAGCGACGCCGAAGTGGAAATTGGGCCCATGACCTAAGACGCTTGAGGGGGCATCAAAAGCAAAATTAATCAAGTTGCATGGCACCCGAACACGTCAGATTGGCTACTTGAAGGAAGTACACGGCATGGTCCCGCTCAGGCCGGGCCCAGGGATCCGGAGCAACTAACTCTGCCCCTGGACTTCTGAGACTAGTATGTATATATGTACAAGATATGCCTACGCTCCGCTTCGGCACTAGCACGGGTTGGGCACGGGACATCTCGAGGCCTAAGAAAATTATACTTGCGGATGAAAGGTAGTTTTTTTTCCCACCTCGCTCTCAAATAAAAAAAACACGTGTTTGGAGAGACTAAGATGAAAGGCGGATGAAAGACAGTTTTTTGGATTGCGGGCAATGTAAGGAATGAATGTGGAAGCAAAATTAACGAAAGAACCTGAAGGGAAAGCAGGAATTAGGTTATAATTGCCTCGGCCACCGAAGAATATGGTTCCCAGGATCGCCGCGGCTTGGCTGATAGAATTTGCTCGTTCGATAACATTGACAGCTAAGCAAGCAGTGCCAGAAAATTCAGCGCCGCAAAGATGGGTCGTGCAGGTGGTTGAAAAAAACTAGGACATCCGGAGGCAACATGAGCCATTAGAATTGAAATATTGATAAATTCTGCTTGATCCAACATTCTTGAAGGAGGATTTTCAATTTGACGCTGGTGGAAAAAGAAGACATGGCAGAAGCTGGGGAGGAAAAGCTACTAACGACGTCTGCTTTATGACCGCAGTGGGAAGAATGTGACTCGGGCATATTTGGATGTGTTCAACAGCAGTTGAACCCCGTGTTGCATCTGCTATGCACGATCAGCTCAATTCGGACTAATTCCACAGCACCCGCTTCGATACAGGAACCACGGCAAGTATTCATCACCTCGGCTGAACTGAATTGGACAGCTCAACAGCTTTTTGCATCCGGAATGGAAAAACGAATGAGAATTGATGGGAAACAGAACAGCAAAAGGCTGTACAAATGAAGCTGTAGAGTAGAGGCAACGAGATGGAGGTAGCCGAAGGGGATAGGGCCAAACAGTCGCCAACGAATTGGGCACATAATCGTTAATATCTTCAGACTGGCCCTGGCAGCGGTCCCCCGCAATTAAATAGCTCAAGAACGGTGAAAACATCGCAATTCACATGGAAAAGAGGGTAGCTCAAGGCTGTACGTGCTTGCTAGTGCAAGAGAGATAGACCACCCCTGGTTTGTAGGGACCCCATAGTCAGGGCATCGATATTCGATGGTGGAGTGTATTACCCCGCCCTAATCACATTTGAAACAGTGAAGCGAAGGCTGTTCGCGCGGAATATCCCACCATCAAATTCGTATCCGTCTTCTTATTGCTACCTACCTACCTACCTACCTACCTACCTACCCGCCGTTTGCTGATACCTGATGCCTTACTTCATCAACATCCATGATCATCAGGTGTCGATTGCTGTACCGGATCATTACTTAACGGAAGCTGTGCACTGCCTATATATAAGGAGCTTCCAAAGGGACGTGTCGCCCACTGATCTCGTCTCAACATGGAAAAGCAGCAACTGGCTCCTGATCCCGGACCTCAACGGCGAAAGTCCAAGCCCGTCAGCTCTTTGGGATGGCTGCGCGCTGTGCTGGTTGTCTTTGGTGCATCGGGCGTCCTCCTGGCCGTGTGGATCGCTGGAAAGATTGGTCTGCAGTTTGTGGACAAATTGAAGCCGCCACACCTGGCTCTCTATCAGAACGAAACTTGGGATCAAGTTACCAACCGCAGTGCTGTTGTGAGACCACTCGTTTCTGGAGACGACAGGTTCGACATTATTGCCACTGTGTGGCTGCGTGGAAATGCCTCACAGCAGGCGGCCTATCAGGGGGATCGGTACCCGGATGCAGCAAGTGAGCTGGTGGAAGACTCAAAAGACACCCATTTCCACAGGGAAATCCGTATACCCAACATCGGCAACCTGTCAGTGTGGTCTGACGAGGGAGTCAGGCCCACTAAGGCACAGGATGACATCTTCGAAGTTGCACTGTATTCCGGAGTTATCATTCAGAACGCCACCTTATCCGACAAGGGTCTTACAGCGGAAATTCCATTGGAATTTCCGCTTGGAGTTTTGTGAGAGCTTCCTCCATTTTCGGGTGCCAGAGATTGACTTGGCGAACCAGCTTGGAGCAGAACCTCACCGCAGAACACCTGCGCGCATCCTTCGTCGTTTCGCCGTCCGTGAAGATGGATCACCTTCGAAATTTCTCTTCATGGATGCCAGACTATGTGTTGGAAACTCAGTGGCGTTCTCGAGCTGCATCGTAAGCGTCGCGCTTTCTGTAAATCCGGCAACACCCTTATCTACATATGCCCAGACCTACCGAACAGAAGTCGCTGATTGATAGGGCTATTGACTCATTTTCCCTTTCTGTCCCTATGATTGAATTCCATCCGATCATGAGCCACTGCGATGCAATACTCAACGCCGCTGGTTTCACTACTACTACACCGGCACACAATCAACCCTGGGGCTCAAATGCAAGGCGGCATCCTCATGTAACATCACGGTGAGTATTTCGATCCTCTCTCGCTCTCCATTTCGATTGTTCATCTACAGACTTCACCTGCGGATCCTCAACGAGCAACATTTATTCAATTTGGAGGCATACAATACCGTTCACGATAAACTGCGAAGGACCTCGGTGAGTTACCTCTGTCCCATGGAAGGACTCCTTTCAATGTATAGTCCAAGTGCGGACTAGGATACAATCTCGGGAAAGCATTGCCCCATCGCTCAGTCTGCTCGCGCACTTATGAACAAGTGGGCCCGATGGAGACGCGTCTGGAGTTTTCTGATTCGCGCCATGGGGAAACTGAATGGGCATATGCGCCTTTCCTGTCCGCAGCTCTCAATGCAGCAGGGCCTCTCGTATGTCGTTGCTAACTTGCCATCTTATATCTCCTCATGCAGCAATAGGATTACATACCTGTTCCGGTCAACCGGGTAAATTGCAGTGCCCAGGCATCTTACAACTCTACAAATTTACCTGTCCTCGAGCCATCTCTCCTGAATGGTACGTCATAGAGCAACGAATGCATACTGCTGTGACGGACGGCCAAATCAGACACGATGAAAGTGATCTGGCACGTTTCTTTCTCTGGGCGAACTCCCCGCAAGATGCTTTTCAGCGATTTGACTGCATTTGCTCCTGCAATAAATGCCAGTCAGAGCGAACTGGAACGAATCGAGGCACAGGTCCAGTTTGAGCACCAAAGTGAGCCGGCTTCCCTTTGGCTTTCTGTATTGATAATTCTATGACTATGATGCAGATACGCTTCGTTCCCACAGATTCCATGTTGATTCGCACCCCAGACGAAGATTGGTTGCGTACACTCTTGGGTATGTTATATTAAGGCGTGGTTTAGCATGTTATTGACACTCTCTGATGGTAGCTCCCTATCCGGCCTGCTCGCGTTCCTTCTGCACATTGTGTACTACCGGAGACTTATATTGACCGTTGGAATTTCCATCCGGGGACAGTGGCTCTCCATTGCAAGTTTCCTTGCCTGGACAGTGGAGCTGATGTTTAATTCCTCTGATTCCGCGGAGAAGATAGTGCTAGGCTGCTTCTACATTTTTCTCTCGGTGATTCCTCTATTTGCCATTACTCGGATGGAATTTAGCTGGCGCGGATTCACACGGCTGCCCGCCACCTTTGCGCATGCAACTCATACGGAGCGTGCAAGTTCTCGTATAGATGCGAAGTCCAGTTGGAGATTCATTGGAACGGTTAGTACAGCCTTCACTGAAGTGGAAAAAAGCTCTTCACTTACTGTTTCTTCAGTCCATACTCATCTTGGCGATGTGCCTCTTCTTGGCCGATCCTTTCCAACGCGACCTCATTCCATCCCCTTTACCGGCGGATCCTGAAGCGACAGCACGCTCAACTGCTGAAAATATTTTCTCCGCCAGTGTCGCTGCAGCATATTGCATGTCGGAGGTTCTTCAATTGCTCATGAACCATCGTGCGCGAACATTTGGAGGGATGTACAAAGCCGCCGTATGGTTGATGGTGGCGGAGCGAGTTCTTCACTTCATAGTATACTTGCCTGCGATCCTTGGCCACATCCCGGACAGAGCGCCACTCTCCTTGGGCACGGTCATCGCAGTTCTGCCACTCTTAGTGCAGGCGTGGCAGGCATGGACGTTACCCGCAGCCAAAACGGAGGAAGAGGAAGAACACGAGAACTGAGGTTTTGGATTCCTCGATCACAAAAGTATTTGAAGCTCTATTAAGGAGTCTGAAGTACTGCTTACCGGCTTTCTATAAGGTTCATGATGTAATCATGACTACACCTGATATATATTTCCACGCGCGGTTACGAGGAGCTGGGTTGGATGGTGGTGTCCGAGCATTTTCAATTTTTTGTCCGAACCTTTGCCCTTAAAATGCATTTTTTTTTGTCCGGTCACTGATCTTTTTGGGCTGACAATGCATGGGCGGGGAGTCAAATCCCGAAGCAGCTTCGCAGACGTCTCTTCAAATTTATTTCTGTACTGTGTGTAAAGTGCACCACCCACGCTTTCTTCCCCCATTGAAAACTTGAACATGTGGGCTCGAACACGTCAGTAGTTCTATGATTGAAATATTGCCCGGCCCATTTTGCCCGAGTTAATTATTGCACAAAAAATACTATGAAGCTCATTTGGAGTAAAGCATTCGTCTACGCTATCTTGGCACCCAGCTTTATACGGAAAATCAGGCACAGTGATGTGAGTGGTCAACAACATCATTGATGGGAAACCCCGTTCAGAGGGGTTTCTCTGGGAAACCAATCCTGATTTGGTTCAAGAAGATGGGCATGGACTTGTATTTCTCATAGATTCGAAGGAGGCACTCGTTGTCAGCCTGCGGTTGACTCCTCATGGCAGACAGGTGCCGCATCGCTGATCGGCAAATTCTGACGGTATACTATCGATCGGGGTGATCTGCAAAAAAGTTTTGTAGCGACCTCAATTCTTTCTCAATCCCTTAGATAAAATACAGTTGATCTTTTACATACTCCACAACCGCACAGGTAAATTATCTTTTCTGTAAATGGGTAGACCACCCCGAAATAAAATCGAAACCTCTCAAAATCAGGCTCAAACAGGTACAAACCCATCCGCCTTTTAATACCTCCCGCTACACCCACACTGGGGGCAGCCACCAGTGCATTCACTCTGACATGCATTACACGCATGTTGGGCGCAGGCAGAAATAAGAACACCCAGAAGGGGCATTTCCACCTGCGCCCAACATGCGTGTAACGCATGTCGGAGTGAATGCACTGGTGGCTGCCCCCAGTGCCAATGTCTAGACTCCAAAAAAATGGAGCTTGACTGTTGAGGTCTCCTCTATATGAAGGTATTTTTTGTTCAATGAGAAGCGGTTTCTGGTTGTGTCCGACCATCGTTTTCAACGCGTGACAAAAGCAAAGCGGAATTCAAACTCCGCTCGGCATCATCTCTTTCCTCTTCTCGCGACGCGCTCAAGTCGCGCTAGGTCGACACCCTGTGTCGCATCTTCGCGCGTCCGTCGAGACAGTGGTGTTGACCTTCTTTCCACATACCCCTCCCGTTCATGATACCACAATTCCTCAAATCCCTCATAATACGGCGAAACTGGGCGAAAATGCCACGACAGGCGTGAAGCGCGCTGGGCTGAAGCTGAAGAAGAAGGAGGAAAAGGTGCAAGAGGCCATAGCAGGCATTCGCTTAGGCACATACAGGAACGCGCGCGCGGCGGCAGAAGCGCTGCAGATTCCTCAGCAGCAGGCAACCATTCATCGGCGCCTCAAGGGCACAGTAAAGACGAGGATCGCGGCCCACGGTGCATTCCAACGTCTGACGCCAGGCAAGGAGCGCGTCCTAGTCGAGTGGGTAAAGCTCTATGGGTTCGCGGGACTTCCCTTGTCCAGGACGACCATTGCCGGCAAGGTCTTCGAGTTGTGCGGCCAGATGCCTGGTCGCGACTGGCTGGATTGTTTCCTTCGCCGCCATCCCGACTGGTCCATCGGTCGTCCTTCTGGGCTCGACCCACAGCGCGCCAAAGCCTTCAATCCCGCGAACGTGAAGGCACATTTCGACTTGCTCAAGACGGAGTTTGCCAACAATGGGAAGCCCATCCCAGCACGGAACATCTACAACATGGACGAAGTAGGAATTCAGCGTGGTGGAGGTCATAAGGGCACACCCGAGCAGTTCCTCTTCTCGTCCGCTGACAAGGCTCGCTACAACCTCAAAAGCGATGAGCTGGAGCTGACGACAATCTACGAGTGTGTCTGCCTCAACGGGTCCTCTACTGTCCCTCCAGGATTTGTATTTGCTGGTACCTTGATGTCATGGTTCGATGTACAAGACGATATTGTGTGCGTGGTATCAAACTCAGACTGTATATTTTAATTCTGACACAATATGTAGGATCTGCACGACCGAAACAGGGTGGACAAACGACCCCGCGTTCACAATGTGGTTTGAGAAGGGCTTTATGCCGGCTGCCATCGCCCACAGCGACCCGGACTTCCCCATATTCCTTCTCGCCGACAGCCACATCTCGCACGAGCAGCTCGCGGTCATTGACCTCGCCATCGCCAACAACATCAAGATTGGGCTGATGGGTTCGCATCAGGCCCACCGTCTACAACCGTGCGACGTTGGTGCTTTCGGACCATCCAAGACGCACTGGCGCGCGCGGTGCGACGAGGTTCTACACACAACCGGCGAAACGATCCCAATCTCCGACATTGTAAGGGAGTAGGTGGGCGTCCGTGAGAAATCCTTCCAGGTCAACACGATCAAGCAGGCCTGGTTCAAGTCCGGTATTCACCTCGACGTGAGCGGCCTCTTCCCGTGGCTCACGTCGGAGATCTTTACCTCCGCCGACTTCGCACCCAGCATCTCGACTTCGACGCTGCTCCATCTTCCAGATAGCTTCCCCACGGACCTGTCCGAATCCCTCGGCTCTCCTCCTCCTTCACCCTCGTCACCGCAACCCTCCGCTGCTGATAGCTTTGTCATCGATACTGAACAGCCTCCCGCCGACCTCTCGGGCTCAGCACTGGCCGAATACTACATAGTGCTCGCACTCAAGCTCGCCGCTGAGCGCGATGTGGCCAAGGCGCACGCTGTTCTCGCTGGCTCGCATACACTTCAGATGCAGCTCAACGCGAAAGGCAAGAGGAAGTGCGGCAGCAACGAGCGTACCTTATCCACAATGGCTCGTATGCTCACCTCGGCGGAGGGGAGAGCGTTCGCGGAGGAGAAGCGGACGGCGCAGCTGGAGAAGAAGACGAAGGACGACGAAAACCGGATGCAACGTCTCCTGGCCGACACGGAGGTCATCAAGCGTTGTGCCGAGCTGGGCAGACATGGGATGGAGTTTACCGGCAAGATCAAGATGCTGAAGGCTCCCCAGCTGAAGGATCTTGCCTGGTCGCTAGAGCTGGACGAGGTTGGGACACGTGAGGTGTTCATCGAATGCATCCTCGACCATTTTGCCGCTGCACCTAACGAGCACCTCAAACGCGACAAGTGTTATGCCGAACTGTGGCGTGAAGGCCGTCGCCGTCGTGCTGCAGGTGTCCCGGCGCCGTCGGTGGACGAGACTGTGGACGAGACTGAGCTGCCAATGGTGGATGTGCGCGACGCGCTCACCAACATAGAGAACGTCGCCAGCGGCTCTGGCTCTTCCCATTCACAGCATTACATGCCCCTTCCCTCTCCTCCTGATGCGCCGTATACTTTCCAGGACTCATGGCTACCCCCTCAGCCCCACATTTCCTATGAGCATCCTATCGACCACCCTCCGCCATTTACACAGCAATTTCACGCGTACCCACCGCCCGACATGCAATACATGCGCTACCCACAACTCGACCGTTAGCTCTCCGCTCTTTACGCGATGCTCTCCTACAAAGGTCTTTACAAGACACCACCGCAACACTTTGTTACGCTTTTTACGCACTTCTAATTACTCAGTGCCTTAGATTTTGGACTCGTCGTTGGTGTGTCATCCGAAATACAGCATTGACGCTTCAAAACAGAAACTTGTCGAGTGGGACTTGAGGGGAGCCATTATGTGGAGCGTAGGGTATATTGTGGATGCACTAAAGGATAGCTGCATGGACGGATGATAATGAGCCAGTTGAAATACTGTTGAGGAATTAAACATATCCGAGAAGCCCGAAGAGGTATGAGCTTTGTTTGTTGAAGCGTCTGTCTACGAGAGACTAAGCCCAACCACACAGGTTATGTAGGCACTGGAAGGTTTCCCGATCGTGTGTTCTACGTTTGAATTTTCGCAATGATTCTTTCGGATTTTATCTATTTATCGAGTGATCGAGGAAAGTTCTAGGTGTCGGTCCAGGAGAATCAACGATGCGCCGATGCCCCATCAATCCTGCCCAATATCGAAAAAAGTATGCCGCGCTGTATATGCGACCGCTTCTGCCGCCTTCTAGAAGAGAAAGCTGTGGGGTCTTGGATGATTTCTTAACAGCTTCTCAAATAAACAATAACATGAGGCGCGCGGATTGATCAGGGTCATCGAGCGCTTCGCGCCTCTCTTCCTTCCCTCACCATTGATGGACGACACCACTCACCAGGAGGCCGAGTTCGTATCTGAGACAACACTTCAAGACCCTGGCCCTCCAAACGATCAGTCCGTGCTTCACTTGCCTTGTTTCCGGCCGGGGTATCTAATGGCGCCCGTAGATTCGCGGGCGCCTTTTTCCCAAATGCGCACCACTTTTCATTCATTGGGGGGAGATTTAAGAGCATCACAAATATCCACCACGTAGTACCCGCCGAGCATCCTGGTGAGCATCCTGGTGAGCAAATTGGGCAACCAAACTTACGCACGGTGACATGAGAGTTCCGAATGATCCCGATGGGAGACCTCGACCTGCGGTACCAAATACGAATGGATTCGAGAACGGACGCTGTTCACCGCCACCATGTTCGAGCTTTCGTGCGACGAATGTACTCGGCCCGCATTCATGGTGCTAAATCCAGGATGACCGTGGCTATTTACGAGGGGGGCAACGCTGAAGAGGTGCGTTAAGATACATTTTCTTCGTCAAGTTCCATCTCAAGTCAAATGCTCTTTCCAGGAATGGCGCGAAGCTATCTCACGACATTCAAACTTACGGTAATCGACCATCAGTGTTATTTGCTCTGTTGATTGAGCAGTTGCAGGCATCCCAACATTTTGCAACTCTTTGGCACAGCGAGAACCTCTGGAATACATGCGGCGATTTTCCATGGTGGTGAGTAGCTCTCGAAACAGTAGGCCCTTAAATAATGATTTTGGGTATAATTAGACCTAATACTGGCCCAACAAATGCTTAAGGACAAGTATCATGTTTCACCCATTTGCACCGTCTACTTTTGGCATTTTCTGGTGCGAGCGCACGTTGTGGTTCCCTTTCTACTCAGCATTGAGTTGGTTGCAGGGAACCAAGTTCCGAGTAGGTATCACCACTGTTAACGCTATTTCCTCGCTCAAGGAGCCTCGCTTATTGCCAGGATGTCGGGGACGATTTATGCTCTGTGGTTGGAGGCTGGCTGGTGAATCCGTCATCTCAGTAGTTGCTGTGCATCTGATTCTATGTTGCAGGATGATGAAGATTGTACACTGTGGATACGAGCGTCGGCTGATGATCTCTGCATTGACTTGACTCCCGATGACTTTCGTATCGCACTTACTTTTGAAAGTCTAGCATATGATTCTGTCTCCCGGGGTTCACTTATTCAACCAAACCAGGAATCACAAATCATTGCATCAATGTTGTTGAGCGGGTACCATCATATTTGCTCCTTGTGTCTCTTGCAACGCCACTGGTTATCAATCTCCCCACAGTCCTCGGTTACGGTGGGGACACTCCGCCGCCTCTCAGGGCCTGACTACGAAAGTTCCATTGAAATCGCATTTATTCCTGATTCCAACTTGTACCACGGCGCTTGGTGCGGTGGCGGCCGCCATACATGGATAGTTTTGGACAATGGATGGACTCGGTGTGCTTGTCCCCCATTTCCCGTCAATGCATCCTTCTGACCTGACAAATCGAAGGTTAACTTCAGCCGAAGTTGACGCCGATACATACACTGTGAACATCCGCAGCTACCATTCACTCGAAGTTTGGTTGAGCCAGGCCAACCACATTTTGAAGCGTGCCAGTATTGCATCCAGCTATGAGGTTTATGGTGTGTACATGCCGTCATGCGCCTAGCAAATCTGCCACATCGTCATCAGCCATCTTAGACGAAGTCCAGTATCAGTTGAAGCTTTCCGGACCAATCGATCGTCTTCCACCTGGATATCTCTTTTTATGTCCCCGCACAGATTTTGAATCGGATGACCCCATTCAGTTTCGCCATCCCGACTGCCCTGCTTATTGGTCTCTTGACTCATCTGGACTTGGGCGACTCACCGCTGAAGAGACTATTAAGCTGGGATTTCCACCAATCGAGGTGCAAGTGCGTGCCCGCGGATATTCCTGGGACTCGACTGTCTATTCTGGGCTCCGCCAATTTCACGAAGCAAAGGGTTTTGACCCTTATAGTCAGGATGTTGCTCAACACCTGGGGGACAGACTGTTCCAATTGTCTGATGGGCCGAAAGATTCATTTGCATACGGTCAGCGATTAAGCTTCGGTCGAACTCGACGATCCAATTAATTCTGCATGGAACAGTGCAAGAGATGGATACTGAGAGCGGACCTGATGAAACAATTCCCCATGTACTCCCCACAGGTATTTCCTGCGACTTTAAACTTCGGTGATGCTATACTGACATTGTTCATAGTGCAATATTCTCCCCCCTGGGTGCCTCCTACTTACACGTCCCCCGGCGACCATGGCTCCGTCAATACTTTGACGGAAACAAGGAGCCGATATGCCCTGCATTCTATGCACCCACAGGCATCTCATCTTGATTTAATCCAACCCGGTAAGCATTTCTGATTTTACTGTGTGCGCGGGCATCGGCATTGAACATTGAACCAGCCGATTTGTGGTATAACACCGCTTTCTACTCGGCGGGTTTCATGGAGCCGTTGGGCCCAGGAGTCTTTCCCGACGTCGCAATGCCACCTGAGTCCGATTTCCGAACTTTGGGGTTCACGCCTGTGTCCGGCTTGGATTGGGGCCGCAATGTGGATTTCCTTTACACCAGCCCTGCGGACTTCGCTCCCTCGTCTCAGTATATCTGGCAACACCTCTTTCAATCCTTTGGCCAGTCCATCGTCCACTTTGTCTTTTCCTTCATTCTGGCTCCCCTCGTCCACGGCACCAAGAGCTTGGGATATTCTCACGTCCGAATCCCCTGACTCTGGGCCACAAAGAAAGAGAAAACGAGATACGGAGAAGTATATTTCAGAGCTGCCTAAGAAGAAATCGAGGAACGTTTCTTGATTTCATTCGCTTCAACTGTCCCCTTATTTACTCTCCTTTCTTAGGCTTCACTTCGACGTCGTCGGCGGCGGGTAGGACGGTGCGGGTTTCCCGTCACGCAGTCTTCAACTTATAGTTCTATGCATTATACGAAACATTGATTTTTCTTGTACATCTACCTGTTATTGAACAAACCACCATTTTTTAGCTTGGAAGCAAGATACCACCTCCTCAAGTGCACCAGGATATCTTGGCGGGCGCCTCCAGCCAGCGCCGACGAAAGGTCGCGAGCTTTGTTCGTGCTAAATAAGACAGCCTTGGGCCTGATTACCTGTCCTAAATTTGTGGATTGCTTGCACTCAGCCTCGCCACCTTGTCTCTTCCAAGCCTCGTCGTTGCAGGTGGCTTTTTTTCCATCCAATATTAACTTCAGGGAGACTAACATCAATGCCGGACGTGCCGGGCGATGCCGAACGAAGACCCGCCAAACACGCTTCTCCATCTTGTGTCTTTTTGTGTCCCGTCAATATTTTTAGCTAATTCCGATGTTGTAAACTGCTAAACGCGGTCACGAGAGCCTCTGACTCGGACTAGCTTGAACTTGAGTTGTCGTTTCGTTTCGGCCGCAACTGCTCTGTCGAAGAATCGACCACGAAAGATAGGCACTGATCTTGGGAATGCCAGCAAAATGTTGGCAAAATGCCAAACTGCAAGCTAAAGTTAGAAGTCGTAGGGCGTCAGATGCCCGATTGTTCCTGAGATCTGAGAGTTGACGTCGACAGGCATTTAACAGACGTTTTGATCATCAGGATGTTTGACAAAGTTCATATCCCATTCGGGCGCATAAAATCTCCGCCTTTCATTCCCAGTATGCCCTCCCGTCTGCCTCGGGAATCATCGATATTGCGTTGATTGGACAGCGTACGTTTCACCGTTGACAGGATGGGAGCAGCCCATTCGGTGTGTGCGGGTGCCTGACACCTGACACCACAGTCGCAGTCGCGTTTACATAAAATATGCGCTGGGCTCGGGAGCAACAGTGTCGACCATATTCAAAGCACGAATGTATTAGTACAGTCTTGAAGATGTCTTTTGAGCAAATTGGCCCAGATACACGAGGTGCAGCTCACATTAGGTGTCCGGTTTCCGAGCATCGTCTGCAATGCCGGTGATCACCCGGTTCCCACTCTGTCTTGCAAAGGTCCAGATATCCGTGCAGACATGGTCGACGGTGCCGATGATCCGAAACTCCTATGGTGTCCATGCCATCGCAATATCGCGATCTACCATAATGGTGGGCTGGCCAGAGATGGGCATTAAAATATGGCATTATAAGAAAGTGGAGCAAGGACAAACACACCGAGTCCAACTGTTCGGTAGCCTCAGGAACTGGCTGCTACCATTCCAACCGAACTGGTGCACCGCGCAATTGGGAATAAATGCACTTTCAATTGAGCTCTTGTCGTGAGGCCCGGAGAAGCGTTTGAGTGTCCCCAGTTTCATCGAAGACTGCGGGGAAATTGAGAACCGGTGGCCGGGCGAAATATGCAAAGCACAAATGCTATGATAACCATGAAGTGACATTGCGGACCACGGGAGTCTGATGGTAGTAGTACTAATATTCGGTAGTACCTATCTGCGGAGTCTCCCCTGCAGCTGGACGTCGGATTAACATCACACCTCTGGCTTGAGGGCTCGGGCATCTCGGGGATGTTTGTTCACCCCTCTAAACTGAGAGCCTCTTCGGCATAGTAGGACTTCCCACACATATGGGATGCAAGCTATGAATTCGAATTTGAACATAAGCCGGGCCCTCAGAAATCATGCACGAGTTTACTGAACTTCAGAAATTGAACTGGTGCATGATTCGCAGAAGATTTGTGTCCTAACTTCTTCGGGGAGGAACGAGTACTTGGGAAGCATCGCGCGAGTATCTATGCGAGCTGGTGGGAGGCACAGTGACCCGCGTTATCTGCCGGATTTTCCAGGCGAGGGCTCAAGACAATATCTCGGCATCTCGGCAGGCTTGCCGTCTCGGCATACCAGACGCTGCTGCCAAGCACTCGCATTCAATCCTCCTCTCCTCCTTGTTTAGAAAACACGGCGATGCTGCGCTCTGGATTCCGGCGTTGATACTACGCGCTTTAAACGACAGCGCTATTGCGGCGCGACCCGCCCGGGAGTCACGCCGAATTGAAAGGGCACATCGATGGCAAGCGATACCTGCGCCCGCTGACGGACCGCAGTGGGCATGCGTCGAGCCCACCACTCTCACCGTCTTCCACAAGCCCGATGACAAGAACTCCGCTCTCGTCCTCGCCAAAATCATCGCCGCGCGCGAGTGCTACCCCACGACTGCACCCCACACCTCTGCGCGACTCGTTCATCTTCCGCGGCCCGCTCAAGCTCGAGCTGAAGATCGAGGAACGCGCGCCGACGATGGAGGGGTTCCGTGCGATCGCCGCGTTCCTCCAGGTGCCTTCCTTTCATTCGTTCCTCCCCACACGCAGCACCCATTGGCCCACGGGCGCCGCCGCGTTCGCCGCCGCCGCGCTCGCGTGACCCATCGTCGTCGACTGGGAGCACAAGATGTCTTCAATCGGCGGCGCGTCCATCCACGATATCCTCAAGGCTACCGCAGAGCGCCGCAGGCAGGGGCGCAAGAGCAAGGAGGAGCCGGTGAGGGAAGAGGCGCCGCACCGGCCGCCCAAAACGGAGGAGTGGGTCGATTATGCAGATGGGCTGTTGTACGCTCTTCCTTTCTCTCTTCTGTCGGCTAAGTTACGGTCCGCCGTTCTCTCCCTTCGCCCCCCGGCGCACGCAGCACACAAGTCTGCCACTCCATCTCCGCGCGTCCCATGTCCCATATCCTGCACCTGTCTTGCCCCGCAGCCCGCGCCATCTCTACTGCACCTTCCTCCCGCGGACTGAACACTCGGCGCTCGAACTTATGCCGGTCGCGCGCTGGACTTTATCCGCGTCATCTCGTTCGTACGGAGGGACCGTCGACCGTGCGTTGCGCGGCGGTCCCAGTGGCCGTCTTCGGTGTGCACCCACGGACCTACCCTCCGCCCGGCAATCGGCATTGGCTCGGAACAGGCGAGGCGGCGTTCGACTAGGCGCAGGCGCCGGACTACGCGCAGATTTGTCCGTACCTAAGATATGACTCCCTTACGCCTTGCGATGTCCCCTCCGTACTCCGTCTGGAATAAATGAATCAACGCGGACTCCGTCGTCTTTATCCTCGTCGCCCGCGAGCAAGACCCATTGGGATATAGCGCGCTTGGGACTGAAGGGCTGCACCCACGATAGCTCGTACCGCCGCGGCACGTCTGCGGCGTCCCTATGTCTGAGACGCGAGCGTTGAAGCTCCAGTCGGCATGCACCGCGGCCGATGTCAATGTCTAATGCGGCTTCGGATTTGGGACGTCTCTGCTGTTATGTGTGGGAGCCCGCGCACACCTCGTTCGTCGCAAACTCGAGGTCCGCCAGCGGAGCGATGCGTGCTCGAAAGGCGGCGGATCACCGCGTTTTGTGTTGTTCTTCCGCAGGCCACTGACGCGGGCGCGGCGACACGTTGACATCCCGGCGTCGATTACGGCGCTCGCCCATTTGGAACCGTCCGCCCCGTGGGATTCCCGCAGAAACGCGGGCGGTGTGCCCTCTTATATCGGTGCTGCTATTCATGCATACGCTCCTGAATGAGGCGGTGTCCGCTCCCCCTTCGCTTCGAACGATGCCCGGCGGGAAGCGCTATGTCGTCCCGCCCGCCCGAGGCCGGGTACCTCGTCCTCCATACGCAACGCGGGACCGGAGCTGAATGAGTGATAGCGCCGGTGCCATCGATTAACCCATTCGCTGTTTATTGATTCGACTAGTATGCATGAATAAGAGGCTCCGAAATTCCTGCCGCCGTCCTGGATGTCGTAATTACACTCTGGGTGTCGCCGAGAGGCGGCTATTTTTGAACATGTTCGCTTGGGTTGATCGTGTAGGCCCACCGTCCACATTTTGCACAGCGCAGTACAGTGGGGCTTGACCTGCGTGCATAGATATTTGGTTAAGTAACAATAAGAAAGTTAAAAGAGTAATATTGTGTGCGAAGTGAACATCTCCGAGAAGCCCGGGTACGTCACCGAGCTTTTCCACTGGACCGCCGCTGCATTCCGCGAAGGATATGGTGGACACAATATTAATTTGCAGACTGCCTCGCAGTTACAAAAGATGGATAGTGCGGGCGAAGCCGATGTACCCTTTCACGATGAACTCCCACCAAAGAAGTTGTCCGCGACTTCGAGGTAAGTACACTTGATGAGCTACACGCGTTCCACCGTTGCCTCACTGAATCGCACAGGTCTGACTCCGGTATCGACTGTGGCGAATTCTGCTACTTTTAGTGGTCCTTACTATCGCAGTCCTCCGGTGGTCCTTCTAGTATCTGCCAGGCTATAGCGGCCACTGGCAATACCGTTAACTTCCGCGTTGTTCGCGGGGCATTGACTTCACCCTTGGAAATCTTGTCGCTGTCGTTGACGTGCCGAATTCGAGAATACGTACCAAAGCTATGAGGTCTGGGAGGATTTCTCCAAGCCAGTACAGCTATCATAACAGCTTCTTAAATTAGAACCTAACACAGTGAGGCACATCGATTGATCGGTCGTCGAGCGCTTCGCGCCTCTCTTCCTACCCTCACCATCCGTGGACGCAACTCAGCAGGATCCCAAATTCACATCAGAGACAACACTTCAAGACCCCGGGCCATCACGCGAGCAGTTTGTGTTTCACTTGCCTTGTTTCTTGCGGAGTATCTGACTTTACGCCCGTAGATTCACGGACGCTTTTTTCCCTAATGCACAGCACTTTACCTTCACTGGGGGGACGTTCAAGAGCATCAACAACATTCAGCAAGACGCGCCCGCGGAACCTCCTGGTGAGTAACATGGTGCGTTCATTCGGGTACATGCCGTCATGCGCCTAGCAAAATCTGCCACGTCGTCCTTAGCCATCTTAGACGCAGTCCAGTATCAGTTGAAGCTTTGTGGACCAACCGATGATCTTCCACCTGGATATCTCTTTTATGTCCTCGCGTAGATTTTGAATCGGATGACCCCATCCAGTTTAGCTATCCGCACTGCCCTGCTTATTGGTCTCTTGACTCGTCTGGACTTGGGCGACGTGCTGCTGAAGAGGCTATTGAGCAGGGATTTCCGCCTATCGAGGTGCAAGTGCATGTCCGCGGATATTCTTGGGACTGGAGTGTCTATTCGGATATCCGCCAATTTCGCGAAGCAAAGAGTTTTGACACTTACAGTCAGGATGTCGCTTAACACTTGGGGGACGGACTGTTCCAATTGTCTGATGGGCCGAAAGATTCATTTGCATACGGTACGCGATTGAACTTCGGTTGAATTCGAAGATCCAATTAAATCTGCATCGAACAGTGCAAGAGATGGATACTGAGAGCGAAGGCAATGAAGCAGTCCCCTATGCACTCCCCACAGGTATTTCACGCCATTTTAAACTTCGGTGGTGGGTGCCTCCTACCTGGTCGAATAACACGTTCCCCTGGGACCATGGCTTTGTCAACACTTTTACGGAACCAAGGAGCCAATATGCTTGGCATTCCATGCACCCACAGGCATCTCAGCTTAATTTCATCCAACCCGGTAAGCATTTCTGATTTTACTGTGGGCGCGGGCATCGGCATTTAAAATAGAAGCAGCCGATTCGTGGCATAGCCCCCCTTTCTACTCGGCGGGTTTCATGGAGCCGTTGCTCCCAGGGGCATTACCAGACGTCGCAACACCACCTGTCCGATTTCCAAACTTTTGGGCTCACGCTTATGTCCGGCTTGGATTGGGGCCGCAATGCGGATTTTCCTTACACCGGCCCTGCGGACCTTCCGCTCGCTCACTCGTCTCAGTATATATCTGGCCACACCTCTTTCAATCTTTTGGCCAGTCCTTCGTCCACTTTGTCTTTTCCTTCACTCGGGTTGCCCTCCACGGCACCAAGAGCTTTGGATATTCTCACGTCCGAATCCCCTGACTCCGGGTCTCCAAGAAAGAGAAAACGGGATACGGGGGAGCAGATTTCGCAGCTGCTGAAGAAGAAATCGAGGAACGTTTCTTAATTTCATTCGCTTCAACTTTCCCCTTGTTTACCCTCCTTTTTTAGGCTTCACTTCAACGTCATCGGCGGCGGGTAGAATAGTGCGGGTTTCCTGTCACGCAATCCTCAAGTTACCCTTCTGTTACTTGTTATTGAACAAACCAACATGCCCGAGATTCCCGAAGATACCCAAAATAAGTGGAATGGAGGTGCCTTACGTCGATTACCACTCGCCGAACCATGTGTAGAGCTTAGAAGCAAGATATTACCTCTCCAAGTGCACCAGGATATCTTGGCAGGGGCCTCAAGTCAGCAGGTCGCGAGCTTTGTCCGTGCTAAATTACTTCTAATAGTACTGAGACAATGTGCCTTCTGCTAGATAACCTGTCCGAAATTTACAGATTCCTTGCATTCGAGCTCGCCACCTTGGATCTTGTCCACGCCGCGCCGTCCTTGTAGACGCCCAGCAAAGAGAGACCGTTCGAGAATACCCGAAGCCGTCAATGCCGGGCGTGCCGGGCGATGCCGAACGAGGGCCGGCTCGAATGAAGTGTTGTCCTTTGGTTGTCCTGGCCTTTTGTCCCCCGTCAATGTTTTTAACCTGGCCCAACTAATTACTCAGTAATTCCGATGTTGTAAACAACTAAACACGGTCACGAGATGCCCTCTGACTAACTTGAACTTGAGTTGTCGTTTCGTTTCGGCCGCAACGGCTCTGTCCAAGAATCGGCCACGAAAGATAGGCATTGATCTTGTTGGCAAAATGCCAGACTGCTAGGCCCCCGGTCACTCAGGCCTCAGCCGGTCCGCTGTAAGGTAAATCAACGCTCAAAATTTGCCTTCTCTACGTCCGTTTGTAAGGTTCATCAACGGTCAGGACGTCCACAGTACGTCCGTCGTAAGGTAAATCGGGCGGAGACTGAGTAAAAATTTTGAACACAGCACCTACTGGCCTGCCAAAATTAAGTCCAAAATGCGGACTCTGCCTTGAGGAATGCGCGCAGGGCAGCAGTGAAGCGCCTGACCAGACGGGAAAGCAGCGAGGGGCGAAAAACGAGAAAAATTGGCCCTCGCACCAATTTTTAGCGCAGAAGTCGGTCCAAAGTCGGTCCGAGGTAAGGTAAATCAACGTCGAGGAGCCCAAAAATTGTAAGCTAAATCAACCAAAAATTGGGCTCTCCAGCGGACCGGCTGAGGCCTGAGTGACCGGGGGCCTAGACTGCTGCAAAGTTAAAGTTAGAAGTCGTCAGGTGCCTGACTGTTCCTGAGGGTTGACGTTGACAGGCATTTAACAGACGTTTTGATCATCAGGGTGTTTGACAAAGTTCATGCCCCATTCGGGCGCATAAAATCTCCGCCTTTCCGAAAATTCTGTCATACAGTTTTCCCTGCCGTCTTGTCTTGCCTTGGGGAACCATCGATGCTGCGTTGATTGGATAGAGTACGTTTCACCGTCGAAAGGATGGGAGCAGCCCACTCGGTGCGTGAGGTGCCTGACACCACAGTCGCAGTCGCATTCACGCAAAATATATGCTGGACTCGGGGGCAATAGTGGCGATCATATTCAAAGCGCGAGTGTATTAAGTATGTATAAGTAGTACAGTCTTGACGATGTCTTTTAAGCAAATTGGTCCAGATACACAAGATGCAGCTCACATTAGGTGCCCGGTGCGCGAGCATCGTCTGCAACACCGGTGATTACCCAGTTCGAACTCCCACTCTGTCTTGCAAAGGTCCAGATATCCGTGCCGACATGGTCGACGGTGCCGTTGATCCAAAACTCGTATGGCGTCCATGCCATCGCAATATCGTGATCCACCATGATGGTGGGCTGGCCAGAGATGACTTCCGCCATTGTTCCGGGGGCGGTGAAGGGGATGCGTTGAACGAGGCCCGTGAGCGTGGTGAGTATCTCGGTCCCATTCCGAAGCAGTGCCGCCCCACCCGAGGGAAGGACTTGTGCGAGCATCAGATTTGGGTCGCGCGTCCCTATGCCCTTCAGGAACGTTTCCGCCACCGCCAGTATCGCGAGCTGGTCTTTCGAGAAACCGGCGGTGCTATATGTCGTCTGGTCCGCTGGTGAATCGCCCTTCAGATAGCATAAGTTAGGTATCAGCCATGGACGTGAAACGAAAATATATTTACTCTGGCGGAGCTGGCGACAGCAGATGCAGCGGTGCCAGTGGCGAGCGCGAAAATTGCGAGCACGATGGTGTTCAAGAAGCGCATGGTATGGTGTCTGGGTCGTGGTAGTTGGTTGGGCTCCAGGATTATCTTTGCAACGCCGGTCTTATATATATCTTTTTAACCCCACGGAGGTATTCGCGACGGTGTAACATATCGACATTAGCGCAGAGTGCACCCGCATCATTTTTAGCTCGTCGAATAGTAGAGGTTAAATTGGAATATTGCCGCATGGCGATTGAAGGGGAAGGAAGGTATAATTAGGCCTGAGGAAGATGTGCCTGGCCGAATGTCCGACTCAGGTTCAGTGCGTGTACTACGAATGCGCCTCCGCTGTCACGGTTGCTACAACGTAGATCACTGTCGGATCCATCAGCCGGTAGCCGCGTGGACAAAAGAGCAAAGCCTAATCAAGCAGTGGCAAGCACGCATAATTCCCCTCGTAGCTTTTGCCCTCGGCCCCCTTTTTGCGGCCGGCGTTAATGCCAACATCTGGGCTATATTTTCTGCTCCTTGCCGCCGGAACACCGTGTCTAGTGTTTCGTGTTCGGTGCATCTGTAAACCTGGACAACTAGCGCCTATCCGCCAGGATCACCTTCTCTGTCTTTCCAACGTCTTCACACCAAATTTTCTCAGCCCAAACGATCAGCTCACCCATATATCCTACGCCATTCCACAATCTTTCCTGAGAATCTCTACACATTTTTAGCAATACGGCCCTTGGGAGCGAACGGTACAGTCAGTGGCAGGCGCTATCAATCCTCAATTCTCAAGTCCGAGTTGGGTCCGAGTTAACACGCGCCGCTCCGTGCGGATCTAAGCTGGGTCCAATAAATCAATCTGGCGTCTGTCCGGCCGGCGCCGTCGTCTACCCGACAGCATCACCATCTATCCGATTCGATGCATCCCCACTCTATTTGTTGATTGAAGTCTAATCCTGGACGGCAACGGAATCTGGCTCCTCCGATCTTAATTAACGAAGCTTTACCGATTATCCGAATCCCTTCGTATGTTACGACACAACGATTCTGAGCGGGCGACTCTAGGAGATTCAATTCTCATTGGGACTTGGGAACTGTGTTGAAACTGAGGACAGACTGAGGTCTTGCCTGTACAATTGAAACCCAACGACCCAGACCCTCATTTTCTCGCTCGGAGCTAGGTCGGACATGCTTGCCATGCACTAGTCCTCGGGTCCAAAGACTTCGGTCTATGGCTGGCGAGGATCTTATTTCCATAGATGGGAAGCTCGAGACACCATGGGCCCCCGTTCCTCTGCGGGCCGCGGCAGACACTGGAGCAGATCTTGGTGGATTTCATTACAATGGCATTTCCTTACCGCCGAGACCACAATACTGATCCGGAATGCTGAGGGATTTAGCCTCTCCTGCCCCAGGTAGGTTGAATTTCTGGCTATCTAGGTTCGTTTTGCACAGGTACCTCGTCTCATCAGGTCCGGCATGCACCCGACAGCTTACATGGTAGCACTCTTGTACTTCAAACGCCGTAGTGACCGGACTGCGCAGCTTACCGGTCCCTGGATCTATCTGGTCAAACCTTACAGTCAGAACGTCACCCCAAACGTTGAGCATCAGCTCTGCCAGTTGTCTTTTGGCCGCAGACTTCATTCGCCCGCGGTAAGCGGACAGAACTTCGTCGTTTAACAGACTAATTCTTGACATTGATCAGTGCAAGAGGTTGACAGTCCGATTGACCATGAAACCGGTGAAACCGTTCACGACGGACTCTCTACAGATACATTCCAGTATTTGGGCCTTCGAAGTTCGGAGGTACCTTCATCAGGTCGTTCAACGTTGAGTTTCACGTTGCCTTACTCGTACCACGTAGACTTGACGTTGCCATTGACGGTGGCGAATTTTCTGGGGATGGCGCAACTTCTAGTTTCCCTAATCGTAGTCCTCAAGTTGTCCTTCTCTTATTCGAGGATGAATCACAACAAGTACTTTGATTTACCTGTTATTCATGGGGTATTGACTCTAACACTTTGAAAAATTTGCTCTAGGTGTTACAACATGCCCGAGACGCCTAAGAATAGGTTGGGTCTGGTCACAAACCCTCCAGGAGCCAGGTAGTCGCAGGAGGATGTGCCGTGGTCAAAATAATAAAATGAATCTAGAGGGAGTGAATACATATGTCCGAGAAGCCCGGTCGTGCGACGTCGATAGGCGGTGGAGATTTTCAAGTTTGTTTCTCGCGCTTCCGCCTGTTTGTTACATGCGGAATGTGAGAATGTGGTCAAAATACCTGTGCATAGCCTGTTCGCAATTGGATCCCAGAGACTGAGGGAAATCTTGAGCGGTAATTATAATCCTACCAGAATAATGAGAATGGAGTAAATATGCTGTAGCAGGTGTCATTGTTGACTTGCCGCAACTTCGAGGTACGCTTCATGAGTTCGGACCTGTGGTCGTTGCCTAACTTACCACTGTCGCATAAAATATGTCCATATTGACGGTTGTCAATGTTCAATGGATGGCGCTACTTCGGGTTTCCCTTACCATAGTCCTTAAATTATCCTTCTAATATCGAAATATTCATTTCACGGATACATGGACATTATATTTTTGGCCAGTCACTTCTACCTCGGAACTGTTTTCACTTTTGGCAGTCACCATGAATTTTCAATATGTCCGAGATCCCCGAGGATCAGTCTCCCCAGGCTCGGAGTTTCAGTTGGCGGGGCGTGAAGAAGGCTCCCTCCCCTGTGCAGATTGGGCTCCCAGTTCGACGGCAAAGGTATTAGTCCAAAAGCGCAGCATGGTTTGTGCGGAGAAGCCACGGACGAGATGGTCTGGCGACATCAGATCGACACAACTGTGCCATCGTGTTCCGCAAGACTGTTGTCGTTCGTAGATACACTCATCAATATCTCTCCCGCCTGGACATGTTTGTGCCCATCGCAGGGATGTCATGCCCACGTTCGAGGAATTCAGCGAGGCTGTAGATATCAATGCACGTTTTCCAAGCACATCTTGCTCCCAGGTCCTCCTTGTAGGTTCAACAAGCCCTCCTGAATTTATATTGTCGTACGCTATGGGTATTGTATGTCCGGTCTACGGCAAAGGGCGCTGAGTACTGAGCAAAAAAAAACTATTGCCGTTGGACGGTGGTTCCCTTCGGTGGAGTTGTCAAGTCTGAGTGAGGGCTGGCGTGCGCACGGGACCGATGGCGTCCGAACGGGCAGTGGGAGATCAGGTTGAAAGCCGGGACCCGTCCAAACTGGATGAGCCGGTTGGAACCCAATTAGGTCGAACGTAGAAATTCTCAGGGCGATTATTTGCACGCTGAACAAATCTCCAAACAGGCCGTCATGCACGCGAAACACGCTGCGATTGAGAGGCACACAGTCTAGACCAGCACCAAATTCCAGTAAGTTGGGATGGACGGAGAGGGGAAAAGTGGAAGCCGACCTCTCGTTTGGCCTTCTTTAGAGCCTTTTGGTCGATCTCTTCTGCCTGTTTAGGCTCGACATTGGCGACTGGGAAATATCAAGTTAGAATTGGTCAAAGTTCAAATGACCGGACGCACCCATGGGCTGTGTCGGCGCGGGCTGAGCTGGGTTGGACATCGGGGTGAAAGATTTGAGTGGGAGAGAAAATGAGCTAGGAGACGTGAGAAGTTTATATGGGCTGTGCCATCGGAGGTTTGGCCCAACCGCATCGGAGAGAAAAACTGCCGGAGCCAAGCCTTGCTACCGATTGGCTTGGCAATTGATTTGTGCTGTCCAGTGGCACACAAAGCGGAGTTTGAATCTGGTCGAATGACCTTGTGGAGGCGCTAACTTCTGTGTTGTGCCCTTGTAGACTCACAGGCACTTGGAAAAAGATCTCGGTACCATACAGATACTCAGCTCTAATTTAAATTACTAATTATCCCCCAAACTCTTCGCCGACGTTAAGTTAAGACAACCCCGGTTGATGCCATCATCACCCAAGTTTGATGAAGTAAGGCTTTTTTTTTCGGAGCCGTTTGAACCGCGTCATGGAAAAACTTAATCTTCCGGCTTGAGTTCGGCGGATACGAATCCAAGATTTTTTTGGAGGTGCTACCTGGCGCGTGTGGTGTTACGAATTTAAAATCTGATATGTATGATAGCTTGGTTCCATGACCAAGTAGGGGACAAGGGCCGCGCCTGTTATCTTTACAGCGGGAATATTGATAAAAAATCGATGATTTCTTGTCGCGATTTCACCAGTGCACTGGCCGTGCGCTCAATGCATAAGTTGTGTCATATATGTAGCCGCAGGACTTGACGTCGATGATGCGCCTCGCATTCTAAGACTTTTCGTCGGAGCAGTCAACCGCAAATGGCTGCAGTAAATGTCCTCAGGGGACCCACTTCAGAAGACCGAATTCGGTAGTAACACGCTGTGAGTTCTCGGTGAAGTCCTGGAATCAGCACTGTTATCATAACAGCTTCTTAATTTAGAACAGCCACACGAAGCGAGATGTGGCATTTGAGCGCTTAAACACCTTGCCTTCTTACCCTCACCAGCGATGGACGACACCACTCACAAGGGGCCAGAATCCATGTCTGAGACAAAACTCCACGACTCTAGCCCTCCAAACAATCAGTCCGCATTTTCAGCCACCTTGTTACGACCTGGTATCTGATAGCACCTGTAGAGTCCCGGGCGCTTTTTTCCCTAATGCACAAAACTTTGTCGTTGCTGGTGGGACATTCAAGAGCGTCACAAATATTCGCCGGGCAATGCCCGCCGAGCCTCCTGGTAAGGAAAACAATGATATCTTGAGGCCATCTTATCGCCCGGGAGTAGACTTCCAGATCGTTTCGATGGGAGACCTCAATCTCCGTCATGAAATACGATTGAACGCCGAAACTGGTATACCTAATCTCCGCCCGCAGTGCGGTCCTTCACGACGGGTTTACTCTGCTCGCATTCACGGCTTCAAATCAAAGATGACTGTGGCTATTTATGAAGGGGATAACGCCGAGGAAGTATGTTCTAAATCTTTCCTTCCCGGAATCCACCTCTATGGCCTCCACTAGGACTGGCGGGAGACTATTTTGCGATATTCAAACTTCCGGTGAGTCACTATCCGTACAGCTTGCTATGTTGATGGATTAGCCACAGCCATCCGAACATTATTCAGCTGTTTGGCATCGTGAGAGCTTCTACCAATATGATACATGCTACCATATTCCATGATGGTCAGTGTATCTCTGCGACGGAGTAACTTGGCTGAGAGGTGCAATGATAATTAGAGCTGATACCTGCTCGCCAAATGCTGCAGGAGAGGTATCGCGTTTCAACTCTCGGTACGATATACTTTTGGCATTTTCTGGTATGTTGACGCACCTAGGGCGCTACTTCTGTCTTCAATGATTTATTTTCAGGGCTCCAAATTTAACGTAAGGACTTAAACTTTGAAATGGTCCAACAGTCTGATTTGATTTCAGGATGCAAGATGGTATATGTACTCTGTTTCTGGAAAGTGGCCGGTGAATCAATTGCTATGGTAATTCGTGCATATCTTATTCTTGCGTTAGAAGAGGGGAGATTGCACACTGTGGATACGAATGTCAACCCGTGATTTCTGTGTTGACTTTAGCCCCAGTGACTTTTCCTCTGGAATTTTTCTGGGACGGGTATTATTGACAGTTGATCCTGCCTCTCACGGTTCCTTGCTTCTTGATGCAAAACAGGACACAAAAATGGTTGCTTCAATGTCGCTTCGGGATTATCATCGCATTTGTCGCCATAACCTCTCGCTGCACCGCTGGTTCTTAATTTCCACGGAGTCGTCCGTAAGACCGGGGACAGTCAACCGCTTCTCGAAACTTGAATACAGCAGTCCAATTGAAATCGCATTTATTCCTGATTGGCGTGTTATCCATCGCGAGTGGAATGTTGGCAAAAAAAGGGTGATTCTGGAAAATGGTTGGACTCGGTGCGTTTAGTTTCCATTTCCCAATATTGTGTTTTCCTAATCACTAAACAAGCATAACTTCTGCCGAAGTCCAGGATACGTATTGTTGCACCATGTGGTGCCACAGTTGGTCAGCCCAAGAATGGCTGAGCCAGGCCAACCACGTTTTCAACTGTCTTGATATAGAGACGGACTATGAGGAGTATGGTGCGTGCCAGGGCTCTCCCATCTGCTTGACAATGTTGGTGTTCATTTTCATCAGCATTCGTAGAGCGCGTGTGGTATCAGCTGAGGCTTTCTGGCCGATTTAATACCCATGCACGTGGGTACCTCTTTCTCTGCCCCCTCCAAGATCTTCAGGCGGATGAGCCTGCTCGATTTCGACATCCAGATTGCCCGGCCTTTTGGTCCCTCGACCCATCTGGAGCTCAACGCCTTCGGACGGAAGAGGCTGGAAACCTTGGGTTTCCGTTTCTTGAGCTAGAAATGATGGCCTGGGGATATTGCTGGGATACCAGGGTCTATGCCGGACTCCGACAATTCCATAAAGCGAAGGGCTTTGAGCCTTGCAGCCAGGACCTCGCCCGCCACCTCGGGCACCCACTGTTCCAGTTGTCTAGTGGAGTCGAAGCTCCGTTTGTTTACGGTGAGCCGATGGAACTCCGTCGTTGCTCCCCCTGATTCCTGGTATTGAGCAGCACAAGAAATAGGCAGTTCGAGCGACGTCATCGAATCCCTTCACGACGAACCCATTCATGAGTTCACCACGAATAAATTCCGTTATTTGCAGCTTCTGGGTATTTTCAGCAGGTATATCCCCACTGTTGCCTGACTTACTCCGATTTTGCAGGGCTGACTTCGCTAACGAAAGTCCAATGGATGGTCCTTCTTTTAGTTTCACTCAGTGTATTCTTAAAGTTATGGTTGTAATGTACGCCCACTGGGGCTGGATAGTACTTTTACTCCAACGATTCATCCGCGAGCAAGTACTGAGATACTTATATTTCGCCTTTGTCTCCTCGGCCTTTTATTGTTCAAGCTATCTGTTATATATTATACACCTTGTTGGTTGAGCTCACGCACGGCGTTGGCATGAGAGCTCAAGGTTAAGCTTGTTGTGTTGCCCAGAGGTGCCTTGTTCAGAATAAGTTGAGTTGTTCTTCTGACAGCGTGTGAAGCGGAAGCAAATTTTGACCGCATGGGAAAAAACGGAAGCAAATTAGCCGAGAGGATCCTTGTCCTCTTTCCCCTTCATGTTACAACGGTTTCCAAAACCAGCTGGTATGTTTCCACTGAAATTACGCTACACGATACAACGTATGAACATTTGTCTTGTTTTTCCCTAGCAACGTATGGTATGCTGGCCGCCCGGCGATGATAATACAGATCCAAGCAAGATCCAATACTCAATGCTGCCCTGAGCCGCAGAAATTGGCTTCACGGCATGAGCTATTGTTCTCGGGCTGTGGCTTACGACGCTATGTACGTAACCTCTTAAGTGGGTCCACTTGGGTTTCGCCTGAGCACCCCAGCCTGATGGAACCGCCCGCCTGCCGAACTCAGTGGGAAGCCTTCATTAACCCGCACGGTACAGTTTACTACACTTACGACGCCCACCGCCTCTTGACAACGGATGACATACGCGATCCGGCGACAGCGGATCGAGTGCTGGAGGCGTACGACGAGTGGAACGAACTGCTCGAGGAGATCAACGGCAGCAGCACGCGCGTCCATGACGCCGAGATGTTCGTCTTCCACGAGGACGAGGACCCATACATCAGATTTGCGTCGTGGACCCGGGGGCGGACATACGAGTTCCAGCCAGAGGGCGGTATGGATGTAGCACATCTTACATCGCGTGCTCGGGTGCTGATATCTCCTGCCACAGGCATCGCCCCCGGAGAAGCAACCCGGTTTTGGGACTACGCGTGGCAGTTTACGGCGCACCGCACGTATTTCCCAGCCTTTATGGAGACGCAATTCATGAGCGCGCTGGCCTTCGGCACCGATGGTGCGTGAACTACGTGCACACGGGTGGCACCCACTAAGCCTCCTCAGAGCGTGCCCACAATGCAAAGCATGCGACATTTCCATTCGACGCTGACGAGATTAGCCGCCTCATAGACGAATACAGACAATTGCGAGGTCAGTGCTAACGCCGTCTCATTCTTTCCCACTGAAGGCTTTTCCGTTTAGGCGGTGAACGGTTCATCCCCGCACACAACGTGTCCGGACTGTGCTATCACGTCAGTCACGCGATGTTCACCATCGAGGCAGCGCGCGCAACTGCTGGGCCAGCAAGAAGCGATGGAGTCGGGGACCAATTGGAAGATCAATTAGAGCATGACATGGAAAATATGGTCTTAGAATAACATAGATCTCATTTTTGACTAGCGACTGACACTTTATGTATCTTCTTCGCGACTTTGCATGGAGTGCACTTTGTTGGAGCATCGATGAGCACAAATGTGGTTCAATTACAGTGTTATTCCCGATTTATAGTACAAATGCGTCGTCTAAGTATATCAGCGAATTTTAAGCTCTTTCGCTGCCATGTATTTTCTTGGACTGCCTCAAGCTTTCTCTGTGTTTCCGGATGGAGTTAGCCCTTTGAAACTTGACCTTGTTCTGTCGAGCGCGTGCGAAAGCGGAAGCAAATTTTGACGTGTGCGAGAAAAACGGAAGCAAATTAGACGGCGATCTGAAGCCCTTGTTCTTGTCCCGCGTCATATCTACAATGATTTCCAGACAGCTCGTATGTTTACGCTACTCTATACAATGTGGTGTACATTGCTCTTTGTTTTTCCTTAGCAACGAATGGCAGGCACATTGGCCGAACAGAACTCCATTGAATGTTTCCAGCCGCCACGGATGTAACTCACAGAAAGTTGGTGCTTTACGGCACGAGCTATTCTTTACATCCTGGAGCTTGCGACGCTGCACTACCTCTTAAATGCGTACGCCGACCCTTCTGTGCCCCTGACTCGATGGAATCGCTCTCCGGGACTCAAGCTAACGTCTCCTCCGGGCCAGCGCTGGCAGCGGCCACCTCAAGGATGAGGTATTCGGCAGCCCGTCTCCCGCCAACTCTGAGCACTGACACAGGCCATTGTGATAGCTCTCTCCCTGTCGGATGGGAAATGTTCACCAACCTGCACGGCGCAGTGTACTACGCTTACGACGACTGCCGCCTCTTGACAACCAACGACATGCACGACCCGGAGATGGTGGCTAGCGTGCTCGATGTGTACGATGAGTGGAGCGCTGTCCTTGACGACATCAACGCGATGAGCACGCAAGTCGATGACGCCGAGATGTTCGTCTTCCACGCAGGCGAGGAAGCGCTCCTTCGATTTGCGTCGTGGAGCCGAGGACGGACGTACGATGTCCAGGAGGAGGGCGATGCCTGTACGTCACGCGCTGCCCATTGTTCGGGTGCTGATATTGCGCCCCAGACATCGCGCCCGGGCAACCGGAGCGGTTTTGGGACTACGTGTGGCAGCTCACGGCGCACCGCACGTATTTCCCGAAATTCATGGAGAAGCAGTTTGTGAGCGCACTGGCCTTCGGCGCCAATGGTGGGTGACCGCCGTTCAGTAGGAACGCCCGCTGAGCTCCGAGCCCCCACCAGAGTGTACTCTCGATGTGAAACACACGACGATTCCGTTCGATGCCGACCAGATCAAACGCCTCATGCGTGTGTACAGGCAGTTGCGAGGTCAGTGCCTGCCGCGTCATTGGTCCTCGCTGACGGATACCGGTTCAGGCAAAGGGAGGGACACCCCCGAGCACATCGTGCCCGCGTTGTCCTATCACGTCTGTCGTGCGATGTTCAACATCGAAGCAGCACGCGCGACCGCTAGCGTGCGACTCACTCGCGCCCCCAGGCCCCCGACGTTGACGGGTTGGCCAGCCGCGATATGCGATATCGCTCTCGGGATCTTGTTATGCGGAACGCACACCGTCTATCGGACGCGGCTGGAACTCGCGGTACCCAACGGCGCGTTCTCGGTCTCTGAGTTCCGGCGCTTGATGGAGGATGTAGTGATGGAGTGGGCAGGTACGCCCGCTAGGCGCTGTTTTTGAGCAGATGAACTGAAGGCCGCGGTAGACTCCAACCTTGTCGCGACCCTCCTCGTTTCGTGCGTGCTTTCTCGTAGCAGTCTGTAAACCCCCCGCTGACGGCGCGCAGCGTCAACGTCGGGTTCCTCTCGCTCCAGGTAACGCCCTACCGGATTCAGCTCAGTCTCAATGAATGCTCACGTACATATCCCAGGACCTCACGCACCTGCAGCGCACCTCCGCGTTGGCGTCCACCCTCCTCGCTGCCGCAAGCCTTGCCACCGGCTTGCATCACGTCTGGCAACACCGCGCACGGCACGATGCCGACAGCGACGACATTGTACGTCCCTCACCATTTACATGGATCCCCGCTTGACAAACCCGCCTGCTAGCACCGCTACCTCTTCTACCCCTCACTCTGGAGGCGTGAAGCATCAACGTCGCATCCAGAGGTACCCACGGCACGCGACCTTATCCCCACCGCGTGCCTCCTCGCACTCCCGCGCGCGGGGCTGCGGTGGGCCGTCCTCGCCTTCGCGCTGGCGACGGGGCGATCGCTCCTCATTCTCCTCGTGCCCGGCGCATTCGTTCTGTTCTGGGCGATCTGGTCCGACTCTAGTACGTGGCGGGAGAGGCTCCGGGCAGGGAGTTCCTGGAAAGGCAGGAATTGGAATCAGAATGGCAGGCTGCGGGAGATTCTGCGTATGGACAGTATGGGGCGGGCGGGAGACACGGTGTAGCCTGGATCTGGATTCGTTACTCGCTCATTATGCAGAGAGTGATACGTACTTCGAGTGAGGAGAGCGCAGAAACGAATTGGGGATTCGGCGATGCAGGAATCCATTCCAGTGTCCACTGGCCCCAGATGTGGACGGAAACGCAGGGGAGCCATGGTGATAAAGATTTCCTCGAACATTAACGGTGGACACCTGCAAGCTGCGAATGGACTGGTGGACACGATGAAGGTTCGGACAAAGAGGTTTGTGCCGAGTGGCTGTACATGTTGCCGCATTGATAAGCCATCATCTCCCGAACTGATCCTCAGCGGCGAACGACGCTGTCTTTGTCCGGCCTGAAGAAGCCGCATTTTCCGCCGGATGCGCTTCTGCAGTACATCAGATTTCCTGATCCGGCTGTCAAAAGCTGGCCTTGCCGTCCCAAGTCCGTTACCCGAGCAAGACCCCCGAGGCCGCTGCCGTTCCCGGAGGCCAATGATAATCCAATGGCATAATACGATAGTTGAAGTTGCATTTTATTGCCTTCCCGGCATGTCTTTTGGACGCCGATAGACGCCGGTGTTCTTTCTTCAAGACTTTACTGGTTCAACCTGTCTGATGTACGGACATATACTTCAACATACTTCGCTTATTAGCACACAATAAAACCGCGATATGCATAATGTGCGCGAGGACATTGAACAATCCTCATTACGACGCATTCTTGGGAGGAGGAACGACTCAGACTTTGATGGTCTGAATCCCTGAATAGATGACCCCTCTATTGACAAGTCGCCGTGGAATCAAAATAATAATTGGACTGCCAAGCAACTGCGTGCACGAAGCGGGCACCTCCGGTGTGAGACTCACGACCGGGTGCAGTATCTCATAGTATTTTACCCACCTTAATTTCCATGCCAAGAACCCGTTAAACGCCAAGGATCGGCGGGTGCACATCTAGGAATTCTTTGGATCTTCGCCGGATATCGAAACAAGGCCACGGCCAAGCCCGGGTGTGCCTGAGAGGGAAAATTCGAAGCGTCGAGGGCGCGCAGAACCGGCAACAAGATCAAGGTTTTCCCAAAGCAATTTAAGCTGGGGCCAACCATTTATGTTATCGGCGATACCGGTGGCGTCCATATCCGCCGGTTTGTACCCACGGTTTTAAGGTCTCTCCACGATGGCTGCGGAGCTGGACAGTGGAGAATGCTTCCCTTGAGTTCCATGGGAGTCGGACACAGCCTACATACTTACTCTAAATGAATTTACCATGGCTGTACATAAACTGTGGAGCGTTGATTCGGCCCACTGGTATGCTTTATTTCAGATTGTCAAATTTCGGACCGTTGTTCGAGTCTTCAAGTCTATCGCTCTTGTCACTTATTCACACTCGGCACATGTTGAGGTATCTTACATCGCTGGGAGAGGACAATGTACTTGAATTCGCCGAGCCTCCAAGACTTTCCCAAAACAATTTAAGCTGGGTGTGAACTATTCTTGTCGTGGGTCGCCGTTACTGGCGTGTCTATATCCGAATCTCGCTACCCATGGTCTCAGGAATCCCCTCCGCGCCAAGGGGCAGCGAACACGAGGACAGCTTACTTGGCGGTCGAGAATGCTTCGCTGTAATTCCACTAGCGGCAACTTACATACTTAAATATGCCAAGGCTGTAGTACATGTAAGAGAATTGATTAAAACGACCATAGATCCCTTCGAATTCTCCCTTGGCGCGAATCGGAGCGTCTTCGAATTACTGGGCGTCGTCCGGGTCTTGATTGTGGTCTTGGTGGTTATTCGCACCATTCACTCGGCGCTGGTCTTGAGTAGATACATAGCTGGGAGAGAAAAATGTGTATAAATCTACCGAGGAAAAATTCTCTAAAGCAATGTATGCTCACTCGCGCAGGGAGTGGCCGTTGATCAGGCCCGTGCAAGTTGAACATTGGAAGATGAGGGCGTTGTCGCCGGGTCGGGCCACCAGCGATGACGACTGGTGTGGCGATGGCGATGCGGCAGCCGGCAGGCGTCGAGGGGATCCCGCACAAGGCGCGGTAGCCGAGCGGATTAAGCCCGGTATCTATCATTATATGCGCCGACGTCTGACGCCGCATTCCCACCCGTCCGGCAGGTCGTTGGAGCCCGGGTCGCCGGTGTCTGCGCTCAAAATATTGCTTGTCATGTATCCGCATTACTGGCACCGTGTAGCAGTGAAATTTTGGTCGCATATTCAGCTCTATTCAGGGTCTTGTGAATTTTCTTTGGGTGCTGCCGACATCGGCTCCATGTGATTTGAAACTCCATGCTTCAAACTCCGCTGCCATCAACGCCTAGGCCCTCTTGTCTCTCCATGACACCGAAGCCGAAACGCGCAAAGCTCTTCTATTCACCCACCTTGAACCTCCATACTTTCGCAGCAGCCGGGGCGCGTCCCTTCATGTCATGTTCGAAAGCTCGTTCTGGATTCGTCAAAATTGGACTCCCGACCCTATTCACCCCAGGGACGCGTAACGCGACAGCGGCCTGAGTACGAGCACCTTTACCCTTCTCTAACGACCCCATTTCTACCCGAAAGTCAGAGCTCCGTATCATCTCGTTTCGGGCTACGTGCCGCGAGAATAGCGTACGCTCTTTCCTTTGACCTACGCCATCCTAGGCTTCTCTTCGTCACGTCCCTCTGCGCGCCGGCTTATCCACGCTCAATGCTGCGTTTCTGGCATGGCTGGAGATTTCCCCTCCCGCGGTTCCTGCGCCAATACGGCCAATTCGGAGCGTCCCAAGTGATGTGGAAGTTCCCGGTGAGCGCGACGCGTTGGTGGGAAAGTAATCGACGTGTTAATTCGTGGGTGATGCGCAGAACGCATGCAAAGTTGGTCGAGTGCTCAAGTCGAGAGGTGCGCGATCTCGGAAGGTCTTGTGGATGCGCCCCACGTTCTCCGAAGTGATGAGGACGATGAGCTTATTTCCCAATATCCTGACAGTATCTGGTCAATATCTGGCCAAAACACATTGCGTTTGCCCCATTATGGCCGCCGTGAATTCGCTTCAAATTCTTGTGGGACCGTCCCGGACTGGTGGTTCGCGGACTTGAGTTGGCGCTCGTGTTTGTTTTGTTCAGCTGACGTAGGAACCAGGGGTGGGTCTGTGCGAGACGCGCCCGCCATCTATGTCCCACTCACTCTTGGCTCCATAGCAGGTCCTCGTCATTGCACACGACTGCTGGGATTGGGCTACTGGGCCAGCAGCCCCGACACTCGGTGTGGTACCGCCTGCTACGTCAGCTCCACCCCTCAGAAGCTTATTCGCTACCACCCCTCTAGGTATAAAGCTCCACCGATAACGCGAGGTGTGCCGATGGCACCATTCCATCTGTAACGTACTCCGCGTCGGGTCGAGACCTGAAGCGTTTACCGGATTGAATGCGCGGGCGTGAACGACTCCGAAAACAGCTGTGCGTCCCACGTGATGCCAGTCGGCAACCTGTTTTCCGCCATCACCAAGCGGACGGGTACCACTTTACCGCCTCGCCCGAGTCTCGAGAAATGGACACGCTGAGGCACCGTGTCATATTAATGGCCGCCCCATATGCCCCCTCTCACGTTTCCCCAGATTCCCTGCGTCTAGCCCTGCTCCATCGCTTGTCCATCGCTGCAAGCTCCTCGTCGTTCTAGGTTGAAATGAGGCCAGTTGTATCCTGCATTTCGTCGCTCGCGCTCAATCGATGTCGCCACCTCACAGTCGTCATGCCCGCTTTAGCTACGCCGTCCTATTCCTCCTTCTCTGGCCCGCCGCCCACGGCGCACAAGTCAATGTCACCCTCGATGACGCCGACCCATCGATCGCCTATGCGCCCCCAGGGTCGTGGAACTCGAGCGCGGTGGTGTGCGCCGCGGCGGCGTGCGAGGACCCGCCCGTGCTGCTGGCGCTGGGGCAGACATACCACAAGGGTGTGTACGTCATTGCCACCAACGCGAACGACACCGTACCCACCACCGCGCCGCCGACGCCGACCCCGTCGCCGGAGCCCACGACCTCGTCGAAGCCCACCTCATCCTCTGTCCCTTCCCCATCGCCGCAGCCCACCCCTTCGCCGAAGCCGGCGCCGGCGCCCCCGCCTGACGACGACCCAAATACACCGCCTGGGACGCCGGATGACGACCACGACGCAGACGACACATCGAATAAAAAATCAAAATCGAAACCAGGTAGACGCGGCGCTGATCGTCTACCACGGCTGGATGTCGATGTGGACACGCCCGTGTTCGCGCAAGTCAACTTTAGCGGTGCGTCTATTTTGTTCTCTCAGCGTCTCCTCCAACTTATTAATAAATACCACCGCCCCAGGCACCGCTGTCTACGTCTACGCCATCCAGTCCCTCCTTCTCTCCGTTCCTCCCGCGCCGCCCTCCCTCATGAATATCACCATCTTGCTCGACGGCGTCGCCGCGGGGTCCTTCGTGCACCAGGCCGCCGCCTCTTCATCAAGCGTGTCTACCGTAAACGTGTCAAGCACCTTTGCCCCCAACATCAACATCTTCGCAGCACAAGGTCTCCCCGACGGGCCACACGCGCTCTCGCTGCGCCTCGCACCAAACTCGGCCCTCGTGCTCGATTATGTGCTCGTTACAAAGAATGTCGATGTCGTGCAGTACGTTTTGCCTCCCTCCGACCCACCTCTTATCTCATTAACCTCAATGCTCGAATTATAGGACACCCAGCGCCGCGGCAGCCCAGCTATCTTCCCCGAGCGCGACTTCCGCAGAGTACGCTTTCCTCTCCGACCCATTGTCCCCATGCTCACTTGATTTTTATTTCCCCAGCACAGCGACAAAAGACAACCCCACCTCCTTCGCCGGCGCCCTCGCCGGCTCTCTCGGCGTCCTCGGCATTATCTGCTTCGGGACTGCGGGGAGCCTCGTGTGGCGTCGCCGGCGTGCTGCGAGGCGTGAACGGGGGGCCCTGCTGCGTGAGCCACGGCCCCCGATGTCCACGGCTCAGGCTGGCGGCGCCTTTGTACCAAGGTACTTCCCCGGGACTGTCGTTCCCCCGGCATACGCACCCTCCTCCGCATCTTCTTCGTCGCACGGAGGATCAGAGCCGTTGTTGCATCAGGCGGACGGAGAGGATTCGGAGCGCTCATACGCCGACATCCCGCCACCGCTTGAGGACCTCGCGCCACCGCCGTTCGGCGTAGCGCTCACGTCGCCTGCGGTGCGGATCGTGCCGATGAGGAGTGTGAGCGGGCAGTCCGGGGTGCAAATCGTCCAAGCGGTACCCAGCAGCAGGCCTCCGAGTTGGGCCGCCGACATGGTGCCGCTGCCTCCATCGCGCGCGGGGTCGATCTTCACCTCCTCCGATAGACATGACGAGGGGGATGACGGGGATCACCATGTGTGATTTCTGGCCGGACATATATTGACTACAATCGCGTCCTTCGTTACATAGGTAATGGTTACCCTGTTAGACGTCAATGCACGACCCATCTTGCACCCATCAGCATTCATGCACACTCACAGCGCTTAAAATGAGTACGAGATGTTGATCAAGAACACGAAGGCTGGCTGGAAATTGCTCGTGACGAGTGGGCTTCGAAGGATTTAGTGAATCTCTAATCCTTCACTGGGCGAACGTGCTTTTAGATAGATGCGGCGACTAGGGCCACCACTCTGCACGGCTCTGGTTTCAAATGCCGTGGTTTCAACTTGTAGTTTAAACGATAGTGAAATAACCGGTACCGTCGGGGGCAAGGCCTTCCTAGGTAAAAAGCTTAGAACCTCTGGAATAGGTTCTGGTATTCACTACTGAGGAATTCGGAATTCCGAAGCCGATTTTCCAGGAGTTTGTTCCAGCAGATCTGGTAAGGACGTTCGAAGTTGGTCGAGCAGAGGTGTTTTCTTGTTCAGAACTCCTCTAGGATGAATCCTTACAGCCCTTTCAGAATCCTTCGTGGATCTTTTCACGCCCTGCAAACTTTGATCAAGGATTGCCGGACAGCTGCTGCCAGCTCAGCTCTTCCTCCCGCGAAAGGTAGATTTGGGCCTCGGCACATATACGCCAAAACTTCATCACTTCGTGTCAGCATGAAATATCGGGACGGAAATTCGTCGCACGCCCCTGAGCTCGGCTAGGCTCACCAACCAACAAAGCCCAATCAGGCAATCCTTGTTAATTCAGAAATTTTGTATTTCAACATTTCGACCTACAATCAAAAAAGAACCCAATCAAGGAATAATTCGCGAGCCCAGTGTTTCTTGCTTACAGGCCGAGCCGAAAGGTCACCCGTGCCGTGGTTGAAAAATGTTTCGCAGGGACCACCTGTTCTACTAGTGGGAGCTCCGTGCTGCCGTGGCGGGAGTCAGCCTCGAACAAATCTCTTGAAAGTCTCCATGATGGAATTGGTCAAGACTGATATATGAACTACATTTAGCCCAGTCTGTTGGCCGGCTTGCACTGGCGGTTGGTAAGCTGTCATCCAACATCAATGATATTACTATCTATAGACCTTTAATACGGATTGCTATCATCTTCTAGATCATGCCAGAAGCGAGTAAATAGTATATAAGGGCTCGCCTCATCTCACGGAGCCCTCGGCCTCCCTTCCCAAAATAGCTGATCATGGAAATGGCAAAATCTGGACCAGTAAGTGGGTAAATATGGTCTGGATCAACAGGGCTGACAATTGAGCCAGAACGAAGATGGACAAGGGGACAATAAGGTAAATGACCATAAGACATGGAACTTTTTGTTATTTAGGAGGTGGAGGAATCTTTTACAGTGACTGAGCTGCAGAAAATCGTTGTGGCCACTCCAGTTGGGCACAATGATCTTGGAGAATGGCTTGCACAGCTGGCGATGGCTTTCACAGACAGGTACCGAAGCTCGGGAAATTTGTCAGACCTGGAGGCCGCTCTTCAGAATGACAGAGCTGCTGTAAAAGCAACACCCTTGGACCATCCAGACTTGCTTAAACGGATGCACAATCTGGGCATCTCGTTAACAGACAGATACCAGAGGTTTGGTGATCTTAAGGATCTTGAAGATGCTATCCAAAATAAGACCAAGTCTATGGAAATCACACCTGCAAATGATCCATACCTTCCCAAACGAATGCAGAGTTTGGCTTTATCTCTCCTGGACAGATACTACAGAATAGGCAATTACAATGACCTGGAGACAGCTCTACAACATCATCTTGATTCAGTTAAAATGACTCCGATTGGTCATCCAGAGCTTCCAGGACGCCTAGGATGCTTAGCAACAACTCTCACTGCAAAATATGAAAGATTTGGGGACATCCAAGACCTTGAAGCTGTCCTGATGTACAAGAGAGCTGCATTGTCTGGAACTCCCGAAGGTCATCCAGAGCTTGCTCAGCATATGCAAAGTTTAGCATTATCTTTGAGGGATCGGTTTGGTAGATTGGGTGATATTAAAGATTTGGACAGTGCTCTTCAATTGGACCAAGATGCACTCTTAGAGATATCAGATGATGATCCAGACATGTTTGATTATCTGGCTAGTTTGACAGAGTCATTCATGAACAAATACCAAAGATTTGGAGAGACAAGAGATCTTGAATCAGCTCTGCAGAATGCCAGAGCTGCAGTAACAGCAACACCTGATACTCATCCTCATTTCCCTGCAGTTCTACAGAATCTTGCTCATGCTCTCACAGTTCGATATGACAGATTCGGTGATCTGCATGATCTCGAGGAATCCATGATCAAAAAAGAATTAGCTGTCAATCTTACACCAAAGGATCACCCAGATCGATTTGTGCACCTGGAGAGCCTTGCTGTGTCCTTGATAAAAAGATACACAAGATTGGGGGACTTGAAAGATCTTCAAAATGCTCTCAGTCATGAACAAGCAGTTGTAGATGCCACACCCAGAGATGATCCTGACCTTTCCCATCGCCTGTATAACTTGGGAGAATCTTTCCAGACTCTATATCATTTATTGGGAAATCTAGGAGATCTTGAATCATCAATGCAAAAATTCAAAGCTGCCTTGGCAGCCATTTCAGATGATGATCCCAACTATGCACGGTATTTACAGGGCCTAAGTGCATGCTTCAACGATAGATACCACCGATTTCAAGATTTGAAGGATCTTGAAACAGCACTGCAGCTCTACCAACAGGCTGTAGCAGCAACCCCGGATGATCATCTGCATATGCCTCACCATCTCCAGAATATCGCTAAAATTTATATTGATCGACATAAACGACTGGGAGACATGAATGATCTTGAGTGGGCTTTGGAGAATGAACGAGCAGCAATAACAAAGATATCTGAAGATGATCCAGCGTTGTCTGGTCACCTCAACCACTTGGCTCTTTGCCTCTCCTACCGATACCTTAAACTGGGAATTCCTGAAGACCTGGAGGCAGCAATTGAGAATAGTCAAACTGCGATCAAGATCATTCCCGATGATCATCCTGATCTGCCTGGTCGTTTATACAACCTGGCCGGATTGTTTAAGGACAGATATAACAGAACAATGGATAAGAATGATCTAAATGCAGCACTCAAAACCAATCAAGATGCTGTAGCTGGAACACCTGAAGGGCACCCAAAGCTTCCAGCTATTTTACAGAGCTTAGCTGTTTTACAGGTTAACCAGTATGGAATAACTCAAGATCCTGCTCATCTTGAAGCTGCATTTAATGCCTTCAGTTCCTCCTTTAAGTCTATCATCCTGGAACCAGAGTCATGCTGGGAAGCAGCAATTGAATGGGCACAATTAGCTGAACTGATGAACTCATCTGATTGTATTAAGGCATATTCAGTTGCTTTCTCTCTTCTCCCAGATGTACTTTGGATTGGGCATACTCTCCATGCTCATCATGATGCCACTTCACGAATTGATATTGCAGGAACAGTTTCAGATGCCATCAGCGCTTGTATTGATTTTGGAGATCTTTTTCTGGCAATCAAATTTTTGGAGCAAGGACTGGCTACCACGTTCCAACAATTGCTAGAACTAAGAGCTGATCTCAAGGTGCTGGCCAAGGATGATGCTGACAAGCTGCATTGGCTCTCAACCCAGCTGTATGGAAAAACATCTGATGATCTCAAAGGGACTGCAATTGAGAGGGACAATTTATTGAAGAAGATACGAAATAAACCTGGTCTTGAATATTTCCTCTTTCCCAAGCCATATGAGCATCTATGCAATGCTGCCCGAAATGGTCCAATCATTATACTCAATTCAAATGTGAATCACTGTGATGCTATTATCCTCTTGAATCCAACATCAGATCCACTCCATATCCCTCTTCCAACTGTAACACTTGATGCACTGGAGTCTCAGAGATTTGTTCTCAGAGAAGTACTTGGATGGGCCAACATTTCAACTAGGACTTCTCAATCCACTCGACTTTTTGGAAGACAGGAGAGGTTTACATCCAAATCTTCGGACGAATGCTTTGGTGATCTCTTGGAATGGCTCTGGTGCAACATCATTGAAAAGATTTATAAAGTGTTGGAATATGTAAGCTTCTTTCCTTACTTTATTGAAAGATCCAAGTGGTCTGATAACACTATCCAGCACCAGATTTTAGATGGGAGGCTATGGTGGTGTCCAACAGGTGCCTTTACTAGTCTCCCGCTTCATGCTGCGGCACCCACCGATAAATTTATCCAATCCTATACATCAACTCTGTCAGCTCTTCTGGAGGCGAGTTCAAAGCAACCTGCTATGTGTCAGCCAACGGTTGGGGTCATTGGAGTCACATACAGTGGACCCAACAGACATGCAAATCTCCCTGCAGTCGCTCAAGAGATAAAAAAAATTGTGGGCATTGTAGGACAGGAAAATGTCCGAACCATCATTTCCGAGCAAGCCACACCAGACTCCGTGAAATCCCAGCTTCAAGACTGTCCGTGGATTCATCTAGCTTGTCATGCAAAGCAGGATTTGGACGATCCCCCGAAAAGTTATCTTCGGTTATACGGTGGAAATCTGGAACTGGAAACTATTCTCAAAAGTCCCCTGCCCAATGCAGAGTTTGTTTTTCTTTCTGCATGCCAGACAGCGATGGGTGATGCACAATTAACCAATGAATCATTTCATTTGGCTGGGGGGCTTATCACGGCAGGATTTCGCGGAGCAATTGCAACCATGTGGTCTATACTTGATTCAGATGGCCCAGTTGTTGCTGAAGCAGTCTACACTAACTTGTTCGGCAATGGTCGACAGCCTCAAGCAGCTGATGCAGCTAAAGCACTACAAGGGGCCGTGAGGAAGATGAGGGACAATGGAGTTGCATATGAACGTTGGTTACCCTTTATCCACATTGGAGTTTGATTTCAGGCAAGGAACTGTATTCGGTATACATCTGTGCCTCGAGCATGTCTGTCAGATGGCTGGGAAATAGGAAATAGGTTATGTTCTTCTTGATTTTTCAAATTTAAGATGTTAGTGTACACGTGAAAGGAAGGAATCATAGTTGTTCATCTGTGAAAACTATGTGTTTAGGTATACTTCGTGTTGTAAGATATCCAAAAGATGCATTACAGGAGAGTGGACAAAACAAGCCCTGAGTACAGGCCAGTCTATTGTAGGCAGACACTACAACAGGAAGCTCATGCCTCACATGTGTACTCTGTGGGATGATGCTCGTGGATCTAGATCTCTCGCTAGTGTGTGTTGGGGGAGAATCTGTAAACACCATCAGTCACACGTGTTCATTCGAACTTCTTAGCATGCAGTGTCTCACGTTGACCTCTGCTGTCCTACACATTACTAGTGCTGCTGAAGCTTCAGTACCCAGAAGTCTACTGAAAGGAAAACCCGGGCTGAACCTGCAGGGTATGAGGAGTTTGAGAGAATAGAGTCAGTGATTCCTTCCTGCTAACATCAAAGCAAGATTATACACAAACCGGAGGACAATGATGTTGCAAAAGTTATGGTGAACAGACTCCAGAGCATGGCTCAGCGGTAAGGCTGACTAAGATTATGATTATATTCCATTATATATTGTAGTGCTAAAATTATGATTAAGTATGGCCTGGGCATATAATGCAATCCTAGTACATTCAATTACATTCAATCAGGTCAGAATGTTGGCAGAGACACCTTCGGGGCTGCCCTCCGCATTATATTTGGGTCTCTTCATCATCATGCATTGAGGAAATTACTGAAGGCGTTGGAATACATAGAAGGGCCTGATCGGGTGCACTAGAAAAATTTCCCAGAATCTGATAGAATCTTGTCAATATGTCCATTTCTCACACAACTCGTCCCTAAACCATCCTACAATGGGAAATACATATGTTTCCTCAAATATGGACAAGACGAAGTGGAAGGGAAGACAAGGGTTCAAAATATTCACACATTCTAGAGTTGAACTTCGAATCTGTTGCACCATCCGAGAATCTCGTTGAAAATTTTACACCACATTTTTTCTCCCATTCCCGGTGCTCAAGTGTTCGTAGAATGGCCGTATTAGAGATTCTAGGATGAAATCTATATACATACAAGATTCTAGAAAAAATTGTAGAAAAGTTTCTATGCACCCGATCAGGCCCTAATACATACATTTCAATGCAAGTTTGGTGCTGTTTGGTAAGTTGTGGGCGACGCGAATGATCACGTGGCTTGATGTAGGCTTTAAATATGTTTCTGGTGTTATCTCCTCGATCATTCAAGGTGATTCCTCGGGTATCAGTGGGGAAGACGGAGCTCTATAGAGCGACAGTGATGGCTGCAGAATTAAGATTCATAAAGTAAGATTAAATACGATTAAGTACAGTTGGATTGCATACCGTCGGTGGACGCCAAACCCGATGCATTATGAGAAATATGCATTATGAAACACCTCTGCAGTGCCAAAAGTGAGCCCAAATCCTCCCAAATCCTATGTGTTATGAGCCATTATGCATCATGACCTTATGCATTATGACAGATCCAACTGTAATTCTTTGCTTGGAAAGCGAACACGATGCTCGTGTGAAACAAGTTTAACAGCAATGTTGAACTAGATGTTCAACAGTCTATGGTGAGTGTCATTGATATCTCGTTACTGCCCCTCGGAGACGTTCTGATAGTTGCGTGTTTCCGTGTGACATTCGCGGTGCATTGCACATTTCTTTTACTTCCTTCTAACTTATACACATTGTACAGCATCATGTACCCTTCTGAGCAACGTTCCATCCAGAAAATTAGCTATGCGCTCCCTATAGTAAACTGAAGTTCATGACTCATGACGACCTCTCGCAAAACCTACTCCCTACTCCCATTGAAATTCAACCGACCCTCGCCGCAACAAAGGCCGCTGCGTCTCCCACATTCATGGCATAGTTCCTAGAGACATCTAGGTCTGGTCTTCGTCAGAGAATCCACTCACAGATGCTCTACAGCAGTCAGGGCGATAAAAGGAAGGCCGAGGAAGTCTCCGATTCGACAGACCGCGTCTTTGGCGTGGCATATGATATCCGTCGCAGAGGCGGGGACTCCCTGGACGGGGTTTCCATTGTCGGGATCGCCCTTGAATGCCATGATGAATAAATACAGTAGTAGATCCTGAGCGAGACGTACGAAAATCACGATCACCTTGATACGGGCGGTGACGTCTGGAGTCAAACTCTTTGCCGACTTGTGAGTTAATTGGCCGCGCCTGGCTATAGCCGGATGGCACAAGGGATGCTTGTATGTATGTGGTATCAGAGTAAGCAAGTATTTGTCGGAAAATAATAATAATATGAACATTCGGGCACAACCTCGCTACGCCAGTCAGCTGGCAGAAGGGGGAAAATATGATTCTCGTAGTCAACCGACGGATCGCTTACGAGCCGCACCATTTCAGCAGATCCTGGCTGGTTACCCAATGGCTACTAAGGTACCCCCCATCCACCTTCGACGAACATCACGTGGTCTTTGTGATAACTTCCTCTCTCGGACGAGCCCAGTAGATAATTCTATAAAATAATTACTAGACCACATTGAGCCAAATCCTTCGACCAGATTCTAGATATGGACCTGATAATCCTTCCCAATCAATGATACGTGGTCTAAATCCCTGATTTGGGCCCGGAATTAGCAAATCTGTCAAAGAATTGGGCCAAATCAGATGCCACGCTGGCAGTCATCGCTAGCACACCGTAAGCGCGATCGATGGGAACGCACTCGAAGGCCCGCAAGACCCGGGCAGCCAATCTTCTACAGAATCTGACCAATATTGGCTCGAAGACGAAACGCGCATGGGAAGAGCTTAGTCCCAAAAAGCTTCAGAAGTGGTTATCCCCGAGGAAAAAGCATAAGGAAAATCCAGTGCGTGGAGAAAGCAGAACAGCTACACTTGTATTGGCTGACGATGCACTACTAGGTCACTTTGGGCGCGTCTGATGCCCCTATTCACGCGTTTGACGCGTCGGACGACGCGTCTGATGACCCATTTACCGCGTCAAGCCCATCATTCCCTATCCCCGGATTCGCCCCGGAGTCTCCTTCCGCCGCGCCGGCAAGCCGTACTTTCACATGGAAACTTCCGAAAGCCACTGTAGAGGAGGTTGAAGATGAGGATGACCAGTCCACATACACCTTTTGCCCTCCTGTCGAGCCTCGGCCTTTTATCCCGCCATGCCCTCCCACTTTTGGCTCCGAGAATTTAACCGATGATCCGCTGGACTTTATTGATGTTCCGGAGCACGATGATGAACTCCTCGCGTCGTCACCTTCTCACGACGACGAGTACCCGAGACCATGTGCATCCCGCACGTTTCTGGAACGTATGCATAAACAGGCAACACGCGCGGGAGCCCGCCGCCAGGCGCCCAATCTTGGAGAGGCAAAAACGGCTTTGGAATGTTTGCAGAGATATCTGCGCGGGGAATTACGAGGTACTGATCTCTGGGGCCGCCGAGGCGTCGGGTACAAGGATCCCGACATCAGCGCATTCACACGAAACCGGTTGATCGGCATCCACACCCTCTTGAACTTTTATGTTACTCCGGTAGAGGGTGGTACTTATGCGCACTGGGGTGCTTCTGCACGCTTGGCTGCCCATGGTCTTGGACGAGGGAAGCACTGCGCGCGTGTACTGGCTGCTCTTGCACGGGAATTTATTCACACGCGGGAAGTTTTGGATGTCAACCCATATGGAGAATGGAATGACAGTATGCTCGCTGATGAGGATCTTGCAAACGACATTCGACTTTATTTGCAGTCCCTCGGGAAGGAAATCACTGCCAACAAACTTGTCCAATATTTGAACAGTCCGGAAGTACGGGTAGAACATGGCATCGACAAACCCGTGTCGTTAACTACAGCACGTCGATATCTGGATGAGTTGGGATACAGGTCAGTAATTCTAGTTTAACACCCGATGCAGGCTAAAATTTCTTAGATTTACCTCTTCGAAGAAAGGTCAATACGTCGATGGACATGAGCGCCCGGATGTTGTCTATTATAGAGACAACGTCTATCTCCCACGGTTATTTGACCTCCACCACCACGTCCTTGTCTATGACAATGATGGTAACCCCATCTATACCCCATTTACGAGGTCCGGACGTCGTGTCATCGTCTGGTATCATGACGAGAGTATTTTCTATGCACACGACCGGCGGCGCGAGACATGGTATCACAAAGATGCACCAGCGACCCCCTATCGAAAGGGAGAGGGTCATTCGTTTATGGTCGCGGACTATTTCTCCTCCGATTTTGGCTGGCTACGTGATCCAAATAACCCCACTCGGAATGCGCGCCGTTGCATGCGACCAGGGAAGGGCCGTGATGGCTACTTTACCTCCGTTGAGGTGCTCGAACAAGCAGCAGCAGCGCGCGCACTCGTCAAGGAGCTCTGGCCTGAATTTGATCATGTCTTTGTCTACGACAATGCCACAACTCACAAGAAGCGTCCGGAAGGCTCTCTTTCTGCCCGCGCCATGCCGAAAGGCCCATCTGGGACTCGGACAGGTCATGAGTCGGCAAACTTCCTTGTCGAGGTTAACAAGCGGGACACAGAAGGGAAACCGGTTTATGATTCCAAAGGTAATCTCGTGAAAGAGAAAATTAAAATGACAGGGGCACACTTCAATGGCGCACCGCAAGACCTCTACTTCCCTGACAACCACCCGCATCACCCCGGCAAATTCAAGGGCATGAAACAAATCTTGGAAGAGCGTGGGATGCACGAACATGCCAATTTACGTGCCGAGTGCCCGGGTTTCAAGTGCACAGATCCGAGCGACATCTCGACATGCTGCTGCCGCCGTGTGGTATTTAATCTGCCAGATTTCGCCGCAGCAAAGTCTATTCTGGAGGCGGAGTGTGAAGATGATGGTGTCGAGGTTTTGTTTCTGCCGAAATTCCACTGCGAGCTGAACCCCATTGAGATGGTGTGGGGTTACGCCAAGCGGATTTATCGGCTGAAACCGGAGTCGTCGCGTGAAGATCATCTTGAAAAGAACACAATGGACTCCTTGGATGCAGTACCCCTGTTATTTATGCAACGTATGGAAACCCGGAGAATCACGCTTTTCTAGCGAGCGTCGGCAGGATGCCGGTTGATGCCAAGTGATCTCGGCTGCCGTTTTCGGTTGTAAGACCCCGGAACCACACATACGTGAAGCTCCAGCCGCCACTCCTTAACGCATCTCACTCTTCAGGTGACGGAAATTTCCCAAGTTCTTCCCAATCAACACCTTATGTTCACCCTTGAAATTAACTCCTTCTCAATCATTCCGAGGCACACGAGGTCCTCAATGGGTGTTAACGACCACATAACATTTCTCCCACCTTTCCTCCACCCACTCTTCACTCCTAAATCATTCCTCAGGCTACTCCAAACCGCCCCCGACCGCTATTACGCGCCGGTGTCGCGCAGAACCGTGTTCCATCAAGGTCACGTGCCTGTGCATCAAACGTCGCGTCGCGAGCGAAACCTGTCGACGCGGTGGGTACTCGGTGCGGGCGTATATTTTCCACAATCTTAATGTCCAATACTTCCTTTATACCATACTTCTACATCCCACCATGTCAAATTTCCTGTGACACAATACACACTTACCTGCCGACTGTGAACCGAGTCTTAAAACAAATCAACGCCCGGAGCTTCATCCTGAGCCCCAAGCTAGGTTCTCATAAGTCCCCTGCTCCTATTCTACGGGTACAGGTACTAACTTGCGCTTCTAGGTCTTCTTCAGCTGGGCAAGTTATGCGGAGGGCCAATCGGAGAAGTGGTTCAAGAACAGAAACCCATCCATACTCCAGCAGGATTGTATCATAATCATAGATTATATTCATAGGGCATATTGCATAGGATGTAAATGAATGTATTAGGAGTCATTCACACCAGAGACCTTCATGGACGGCAGTTCGAACCACTCGCAGTACTGATTGCAGATATGCTGCTTCGGGAATTCAACGAAAACCTTGCCAACATTCCCCTCACCGAAGATATCCGTGCCATTTGCAATCTCCCTAAAAATTCACTCAGCTAAAACCGATTTACAGCGAAGAAGAAGGGATCCGTACGGTGAGGTCATGATTTGCGGATCTGTGAGCAAAGTCTGCGAGCCTAGTTTGCAATCAGACCTTGGCACACTTCGTGTTCAAAAGGAGCAATTATATCATACCTTGCAAGTCAGACAAAAATACGGCACCACCGCTCTTGAAGTACTGAACATGTTGTGTGAAGCACAGGAACTCTGCAATCCCGTAAAGTGGGTCGTCAGGAGGCAGCAGCGGCACAGCATCCCCATTGTGAATGAATTTAACGAATTCTTGGGGCTCTGTTCCAGTGTTGATGAATTCCTCTACCAAATATGTCCGCCGAACAGAGGACATGTTGGCAACATTGGTTCCATTAACCTGTTCATGCACAACCGCCACACCTGCATGAACAAATCGCAATTCCGGAATTGTGAAAGGGGGTTCCTCTGTAGCGTGGGATATGAAGTGGCGGATGAATGAATAGGTGAAAGCCATGATAGATGCCCCCCAGAACAGAAGGTTTGCCTCCTGGAGAATCTTCACATACTCGTCTGGGGCCGAAAATCTGCGGAGCTTTGGAGTGTCGGAGCTGTTGGCCTTCTGGTCGCGTTTGTAATACAGTCGTTTAACCGCCACCAAGTCGTTCTGCCTTGTCCCAAGCCCATATGTTGCCAGGTGGGTCAACGTCAAGTGTCCGATATGAGCAGTTTTGAACGTCCCAAGACCGATGTTGACTGAGAGCTCAACGGCAAGGAAGCCGGGAGCGGCGTGCTGAGGGTCACATGTGAAAAAACGCACCCCATTTGCCTCCGTAGGGTGAAGAAGCTCTTGCAGCGAACATTCAGTGAGTGGGAAAAATTCAATGCGTTCCGAGATTGGAGGCTCTGAGGATATATATTAGTACTGAATGAGAGTTGAAAATAATTGCCTACTGGATGAATTGATAATGTCGGAGGAACCGCCCTCAGCTAATGCCTGACACAGTCTTTTGCGATCCGGAGACACATAAGCTGCAACACTGCGCTTCTTTGATGGAGGCGGTGTGGATGATCTATTCAACAATTCCTGGAGGAGGCAAGTTAGTGTTATAAACCGGGGAGTTCACTCAGTTCTTACCGTATCCGGGCTCCGCTGGCGCATGTGTGACCCAAATTCCTCCCAGTCATCCGTGGCCAGCGGGTGAGCACGGTCCTGGATTTGATATTAGAGACTGCAACAGACCTCAGGAAAGAAAAACGGCTTACACTCCAGGACGCAGGCAATAGTTTTGCACTGCCAGGCACATTTGAACGTAAAGAGCGAGAGGACATCGCCAATGAAGAGTCAGTGGCATGGCTTCTTGACTTGCGTGTCTTTGACACCTGTGACAATTGTGAGGATGCCCCATGACTCTCCGGTTCCACCTGACAATTTAGAAATATAAACCATTAGATACAAAATCACACGATGAGCGCGAAACTTACATCAAGGTTGGCAGTATACTCCAGGTATTCGTCCCAATGGTCAGCGTCAATAACAGCAGCGACCATGAATGGGTTTTTCGGTCGCTTGAAAGTGCGACCTTTGTCCTTGTTCTTCGAGGAGGGGGTTACAAGACAACGTTCATAATAAAAAGGTTGGTGCGGATTTTCCCCAGCAAGGTCAGTCCAGGTAGCGAAATCCCGGACAACCACATGATTCCAGTCGAATCGGAATCCTTGTGATATCTCCAGGAGTCTGGGCTCCATACACTCCCGGACGAAGTTCATAATATACGGTGGTGTTGAATTAGCTGGTATATTTTTCCCTTCGCTGAAATTCTATATTTGGAATTAATCCCTGTGCGACAAGAAGAAATGGACATTACGAGCCTTTACTATGGGACCTTTGGTCTTTCCAGGAATATTACGACGGATTTCCATGAGAATGCCGATCATCTCGCCCGTGCTGCTATATGCCTTTTTAGCCCATGCCTCGCGCTGCGATCCGTAGTGCGCATGAGCTTGGGAATATCCCTTGGAATACCCATAGTGTGATGTTCCGTTCCACTGCGAAAGACCAGGAGGTGGGAGCGTGAACGAGGCGCCCCAATAGTTCGGAACTTCAACGTGAGGATAGCCTACACACAACCCTTCATTAAATAAAGAAGATGGCGGAGCATCAAATCTAGCTTACCCGGAGGGGGTGGTGGAGGCTTTGATCTGGAGTATGATGGCATTGAGGATGGCCCACCTGTTCGAACAAAATGAGCAGGATCCTAACCAGAAGGTGAGCGAAGTCATACCTTGAAATTGAGGGTATTGAGCAAGCGGTGTCACACGACGCTGTGAGTTGGTGGCTCCTGCGAAATCTTAGGCCATCGAACAGCGGTTGAAAAGAATTACTGGCCTTTGTTGCGAGCATCTATAACATCCCGCCGGACATCCTTAGCTTGAGTCTCAAGTCCAGGAGGCTGCGGAGGGTCATGAGGATCACGTCGACCTTTAAAGATATCAGTTTTTCAATTTAATCAATGATTAAGCGGCAACTTTCGAGTTGTTGGTTGAGCCAGATAGTAGCGGTAACAGTTGTCGCATACAATCTTGGTCCGTTTGGTCGGATTCTGATTCCCAATTTTGTGACGGGGGTCGCCCGGATTTATCGTCCGACTGCAGTCTTGGCGTCCACATGTGATTGGCTGACTGTCAGCTATGTCTTCAGTGAACACGACCAAAGCTTCGACCCCCGAATCCATTGAACAGATGAGAAGCTCGGGAAGAAAGGATGGGTAAAATTTCGGGGACGGTAGCACATTTTTTAAGTACAAGATCTAGTTCATTATTCTTGTATCATGAAGCACAGCAAGGCACAGCGACGCTGATGACGGAGATCCGAGTCCGCATTCCCCTCCGTGCGATTCTCAGTTAATTTGCGTTTCAAGAACCATGAGTCACCCAGCGCCAGCCACATGCTTTGTCCCCGACGGCTTGCGAATGATGCGCCTGGCAACAGCCATAGATGCGGTGTATGATGAGGCAGTGCAAGTTGAACCGTGGGAACGTCAACTAGAACTTTAACGCACTCAAATCAACGTAGATTCCTCGATAACCACTCCATCGAGCGAGTTTGGCGCACCTGAGGAAGTCATTCTTATTGTTCTGATAATTAATTTCGCAAAATAGCAAGGCAATCACTCCTACAGTTATCGTCGGTTGTCAGGAGGGATCATTTCAAATTCGCCTCCCCCGGAACTCACTGGGAATGGCTGTACGTGAAGTCGAAACAGGGAAGCACTCGGGCTCCAGTGCACCGCACAGGATAATACCCGGTAGGAATCTAAATCCGTGTCTCTTTGTGGAGCCATATTACTGCTGGCGGGTACGTCTCGGCACTGGCCGACCGTGCGCGTAGTTTGCACTGCAGCACCTGAAACTGTAACAGGAGAGTGGTTGTCAACTGCACTGTTTACCCAATCACTGGACTTCGCATTTGGAACCGCTACTCCTCCGTTAAGCTCTCGAAGCCAGTCAGGTCTATAAAAGCTCCGCCGTCAGTATGTTTTTCCTCACCTCCCATCTCTCAAGAACGCAATGGGCGCGAATCAACATAAACCCAACCGTAAGTAACCCAGACAATCGCTTTAAATTTGATCTGATCTCTGGCCATAGCACCACTTGAAGAGATTGCTCCACATATTCAGCACTATTGGAAGATGCAGAAAAACGACAAGGAGATCGTGCGTCTCCTGAATGCACACCACATTGATAGTTCAAAATATGGCCTTGGGTACCCGCCCTTCCCTTCACGCTCCCGTACAGCAATTGACGCCCGTTCATAGGCTTACCAGATTCCGAAAGATTCGCGAGTCCCTTGGCCTCTTCAGGTCCCGGAAAGAAGGCCATGATGTGGAGAGCATCAGGCCAGCACTGCTTCGTCTCCGGGAACAATATCCAAAAGCAGGAGCAAGGGAAATTGTTAGTCTTCTGTTCCATGAGGAGAACATGAACGTTTCGAGGTAAGTCAATGCTATTCTCGCTCTTGCCATCTCTAATGGGGGACAGAAATATTGTAACAGATTATTTCTCCATTTATGAACCGGAATTGGTGAAGGAGCGCCGCAAAAATCGTTTGCGGCGCAAACGTTTCTGGGCTGCGGGCGTCAATGATCTCTGGGCTGTAGATCAGCACGACAAATGGAAGTATAAATTTGGCTTGGCTTTGCATTCTGGCATCGATCCCTTTATTGGCCGGATCCATTGGATGAAAATATGGTGGACTAACAGTAATCCACGGCTCATTTTGAGCTATTACTTGGACGCAGTGGAAGAATTGGGACGTAAGTTGTTTTCTTACGCTGGTACACAGGAACTCATGGCATTCTCAGTGATGCCCCTTGTGTCTCAGAGCGATCCCGGGTCAGAGAACTTCGGACTGGCTAACGGGCACACCCTCCTGCGCCATCTGCATGACCCAGACCTGAAGGGCACCCTCCAGCATCGTTGGATGCGGGAAAAGAAGAATGTTATGCCGGAGATTGGTTGGTCTCAATTGCGCCATCGGTTTACCCCAGGCTTTGAGGATATCCTCGATGTGGGTGTAAACAATGGATGGTATGATCCGCATAATCTTGTCGAAGCGTATGTGATTATTTCGGCTTGGAGTATATGATCCTCAACTGACACAATTATTTAGATTAGTATTTCGTTGGGTGTTCATCCCGTGGCTCCAGAAAGAGCTTGACTCTTACTGTGATCGTGTCAACAATACAGCAAAACGCGCGGACCGTAACAAGATTCTTCCTCACGGGGTGCCAAATCACATGTTTGAACATCCTGGAGATTACGGCGTGTTGGACTTCAAAGCACGACCAATTTCTTTCTTGAAAGATAATCAGTAACTAACAACCACTTTAGATACAAGTTCAGTCAGGGGCGATCAAAGAAGTTCGCGACCTGTATGCGCCGCAAGATCACGAAGTTTTTCAGCTAGTGCCACCCGATTTCAACGAAATAATTGTTGGGATGTATGCAGAAATTGGGAAGCCTCCCGTGACCCGCGAATCTTGCTGGGACATATACTTGCAGCTTCTCAATGATTTCCGTGCTCTTGATGAGGCGCACAATGTTCCACACGATCTCGATGCGGAATGGGGATATGCATTGGCGATGGCCGGGGACGAACATGCAGAGAAAATGGAACTGATCCCTGATTTGCAGCCACTGTGCAATGGGGATAGCGTAGTAGGACCTAGTGGGTCTTACTACATGGGAGGAGTTAATAACGGGCAAGGACTAGGTAAGCACTGGCTTCCAACCACACTACGAAGCTTTCATTTTTGACCAATGATTGCACAGATGTCGAACAATCAGATCAGCTCAACCGAATGATTGATGAAGACGAGCCCAGGGGGCAGGATGATATGGATGAGGATGTGGAACTCTTTGCTTGGTTCTCGGACGAAGAGTTTGCAGGGGGATCTGACATCGATGAATGGCAGTTTTCAAACTGAGGATCAATAACTATGATCATTATTTTACATGACATCACCCTTGATTGGGATTCAGTCGGAGAACTACCATTAGGCGGACTGACACTGGAGGCCCAAATGCGTGTGTGAACGGTGACTGGACGGGCGCGCATGTCTAGTTCCGGGGTCTTACAACCGAAAACGGCAGCCGAGATCACTTGGCATCAACCGGCATCCTGCCGACGCTCGCTAAAAAAGCGTGATTCTCCGGGTTTCCATAGCAACGGTACGCTGATTCTGGCTTCGTTTTCAACTACGCTGACCTAAATGCAAACTGTCAGATATGTCAATCGTTGTTATCGGTTCGGGGATGCCTACCTCAACCACAACCTAACTGGACCGCAGGCTGCATGGGCTGCGAAACGATATCCCGGCCATAGAACATACCCCGAGTCCATTTTGGAAGAGCTCGACTCTGCGGGCATTCACTAATAGCTGTTTTCTTGTGTAAAATTATAATCATTGCTTAATTGACTAGTGTAGAGAGGCCAAAGAGCCATAATTATTTTATCCATACCTACCTTGAATGTATATGCATAATCTGGTCGAGTGGATTTGCCCCGGAAGCCCTCGTTGGTTCAAAATAAAATGTTTTGTCTATCTAAACCGGAAACGGAAGTGTGACCGTAACGACACGTGATGTTCGTCGAAGGTGGATGGGGGGTACCTTACCCAAGAGGAAGCCGATAAGCCCCACAGGATAATTGACGCCGATGAACGCCAAGGTTTTATTAGCTAACGCCGCTTGAAGCGCAGCGTTGAATGGCGGACAGACCGAGCTCCCGATGGGCTGTGGCTCCCCTGTTCCGCGAGCAAATATCACCTGCGGTCAAGATTTGCACTCGGACGTCGAGCAAAGCTTGAACAGCTCACCATCACATCGCTACACCCTCCCTCCAAACTGTCCCACTGGTCGCGGAACCACCGAGTCTCAAAGGCTCAAAAAGATCACCGAGCGTTCCCGAGATACTTCCGAGGACGGTACGCTTTGCCTTTCGGGGCTTTACAAATGTTTAGACGAGAGGACGACGAGGGATCATTGCGCACTAATCGGGCACTAATCGGTCCTCTGAAGCGACGTCGCCGGGACAGCCCTGTGAGACAGCGCGCTCGAGCAGGCTGCTCGACGAGGAGGATAAATCAACTCCAGGAAGAGGGAAGTCGGTTTCTCCTGCTCTGGTGGAGCTGCAGGATGTGCCCTGTGGCTGGAGGATGACTTTGGGGGTCTGACTCACTATCATCGCGGTATCGACCCCGGCCTTGCGCACGAGAGAGACGTTGCCATGGCTCGCTGGGTGTGGATATGCAACGACGCCACTGAGGAGGAACAGCAATGCGAGACAAAACCATGGTGGCAGTTAAAGCGAAAGTGGAAGCGGGAAATTTGATGGGAGTTTGTAACTGAGATCCTGTAGACACTCCGTTCATATATCGCATGTGGTCGATACCGACTTTGACGCGACAATATCCACTGATTGAGGGACAAGTAATTGTTCGCGGGACTGATCGCATTCAGAGACTCAAAGCTACGGCAAGGAAGCTTGGAGCGTTGGATTTTCCCCCTCTGACAAGTAGAATGGTGCTGATCAGTTGTTAATTACAGAGATTGGAGGGCCCATATCAGCCGGAGTGCAAGACTAGCAGAAAAATCTCTCGGTGAAGGCTTCGGAGAGATATTTCAACCGAGGTTGAAATTCGATCTTGCAGTTCTCGTACTGTACGGGTTCAGGAACGCAAACGGATGTTTCAAATCTTGATACGACGAGTCGTGGCAGTCGATAATTAAATCTGCATTCGTTATTCAACTTATAGATGATCGGCATTGAAGGTTCAAGCTTGCGCGCGCGGAGAACCTGTCAACGGCGTGCCTTGGGTATGCCGTTAGGTCAAAATGCAGTCGTAAGTTAATGACAGCAGATCGGCCAGCACCGCTCGTGGTCCGATAACTCCCGGATGAGGTGCAAGGGAAACTCGTGGCTTTTCGGATTATCGGTTCAACTTTAGGTTTCGACCAACTCTCCCTTGAGTTCATTGAGTTTAGGAATTAACAATGACGCACGTTAATACTGTCTGTCGGTTGGCTTCTACATCAACTTGGCTTTCCTTCATGATCATCGAAATCTGCGAAGCATGCCATGCGCACCGTGCACGGCCGTGAGATAAACACCTGACGCTGCGGCCCACAACCATGGCAGCCTCATCCACGAATTGAGATTATGGAGAGACCAGGACAGCGACGAAAGAGCGCCGCGCACAGGGAAGAGAATACATAGACACAGACACCGACAGCTAAACAACCAAAAGAATGTCAAGGGTATCTGGGCAGCAACTAAGCCGCCTGCTGGGCCTGCACGAGCAGCCCGGCCAGGTTAAGAACGGCCTGGCTGAAATCCTGCATGTTCTGGGGGCCGGTGGGTGTTGGGGTGGCGCTAGCGGTAGCGGTAGCGGCAGCGCTGGTGGGCACGGAAGCCGAGCTGGCCTTGGAGGAGGTGGACGCTCGCGAGCTGGTTTTGCTTGAAGCGCTGGTGGTCGTCGATCTCTTCGAGGACGTGGTGGTCGGTTTGGGGCTGGTACTAGTGGTGGTCGGCGTGTGGGCCGTTGTGGTGGTTTTATGGGTGGTGGTGGTGGTAGTGGTGTCGTCATCGCCACCATCGTCGTTCCCACCGCCGCCACTCGACGGGCCCGTACCATATGACCAGTCGCCTGCGTAAACCCATGAGCCGCGCGCTAAACGGAGAGAGGAGGGACGCGCCGTAGATAATGCCGACTTCCTCGTTGTTCTGTTCACCACCGACGAAATGGCCGAAGAGGCTCTGCGAAAAATCGAGGCCATGCCATGGGCAGCCCATGCACTAATAGTCGAGTGAGCGGCGCGGGAGGGGAGAAGAAGCGTGCGCACCTCGTCGACGATCTTCGCGACGGCAGACATCCCGTTGTACGTGATGTAGACCTCTTTGAAGCAGTTGGCCCCGTTGTTCCATTCTAAGTGTGTTAGCGCCACGACCTGAGCGACGTAAGATGAGCTAGGTCGATTGAGGAGCCGAGGGACGACGCACGTATTCCGAGTTCTTGTTCCAGGTCCCGCAGGCCCCTCTATTCCCTGGTCAGCAGCAAGCAGGGCAAGACAGTCTCTGTGGGCGCACTCAGACTCTTCGGCATTGTAGTTGGAGAATCTCAGGCCGCCATCCCGTTTCAACTTGTTGAGTGCGGCACTCGAGATATTGTGGGCCAATACGGCCGGGACGAGAAGTAAAGACAGGAGGGAAAGCATAACGAGTGTGGGGGGATTGAGGGGGAATGGGAAGAGCAGGTGCTTGAGGTGGGTGTGAGAATCACATCTTTTCTCGTGTCGATGTTGTTGACATGTTGAGTTGCCGGTTCCTGGATCCGAGGTATCCAAATTTTCTGTAACTGTCTGTCCGCACCGATCAACTCACTTTATTATTCCCACGATTTACTTGTTCGTGCTTGGCCTCTACTCTCGGCAATTCCCGACAGTGATGGAGAAAAATGCGGCGCTCACTACCAACTCACTGTCGACTAAGTTGTCTGTTAAACCGTGACCTGGCCATCGCATCGTAACCACGGACAATACTATTTCCACTAATTACTATGTTGGGTACGCTGGGCGGAGAGGAACCCCTAACCGTTCTCTCTCCGACCCAGACTCAATCAATAAGGATATAACTTTAAGATTGTCTACGACTCTAGATAAATAAATGAACAGGAAGCCCCCCAGAAACAGCAAAGGAACCTTAAAGGAAGAAAAGAAAGAGAAAGACGGAATCAAACTGCAATGAATAAAAGGCACAGTCGCGTCCGGATGTCCAAAGGCATTGGCTCAGAGGAAAAATAAAGGCCATAACCTAGACAGAGTCGGAGTTCTGAGCCATTTCCTGTGACCTGGGAAGCATGAACCACAGTCCGGACGGAGTCGAAAGCCCTTGGCTTCGAGCTAGTACCAATAAATACCACAGTCGAGAGCCATTGGCTCAAAAAATTGAATGCCATAGTCTGGATGGAGTCAGGACCTCTGAGCCATTGCCTGTGACCTGGGAAGCATAAAACCACAGTCCGGACGGAGTCGAAAGCCCTTGGCTTCGAGCTAGCACCAATAAAAACCATGCCGCACGGTCCGGACGGAGTCGAGGGCATTTGGCCACTAGTATAGACTCTCTATACTACAAATTTAGCAGAAGCTCATACTTCGCATATTTGCACATTGGCTACGAGCTGGGAAAAAATAAAATAACGGTGTGCCAGGCTACACCATCCCGGGTCAAACCGGAACCCGGAGGCTCCAGGTCTGCCCGGAGGGCGTTAATATTGATGCCACGTGTGGCCTTGTCCATGTTTCATCCCCATCTTGGCGCTTACATACGCTCTCGATTCAGCTTTAAGTTGACTTTTAGTTGAAGGCTAGTCTAAGGTTGGACTACAAAAAAAAACAGCCAATGAACCAAATGGAAATACTTCAGGATTGCATGAGCGGCAAGACCAACGCTGCGGCCCCACAACCGAATGCAAAGAGCATGACGATTGGAGCGCGTATCACAAGAGTTAGAAATTTTGTTGTCGGCTCTCTGTCCTCCTTCTGTGCGGATCCGAAAAATATCTCGAAAATTCAACATACAAATTATGGGCTGCGTTTAGGCTGCGTTCTTAAACAAGCGAGCCACGAGCTTCTCATATTGAAGCGTTTGTCTACGGGAGAGTTGCTTTTTTTACACCAGTTTTACTTATTAATTAATTCCAGGCGATCCACCGTAAACGTCCATCCAGCCGTGCAGTCAAGGAAAACTGCAACGGGTATGGAGCTTTTAACGGGTATGCACACTTGGATTGAAACCACCGTACGACTTCATACTTGAGAGCATGTTGTTTAACGATGGGTAGTGCGGCGAAGGCGTTCGCAAGCGCGCGGTATTTAGTTTCAAAGGCCTCTCGTGAAAAGTCTGCGGGGGCTTTATGCACTCCGATCATACGTGCACGGTCTGGCGACGGCGTGAAAGACATGCTGAGAAAAGTCCAAATCCCTAAAACCGAGGAAGCTTATGTATTTCATAGCCGGCGTTCCGACGGACCGCGAGGGCTTGCGCTCGATAGATATCTTTGTACATCGTGAGTTCCTACACGCTAAAAGCATCTTGACGCTGTAGAAATTTAAACTTGAAAACGAAATGGTGAGCGGCCAGTCCGCTCGGTGCTGGAATATAAATCCTCGAGACTTGAATGACTCCTGGTCTCGAGGGCGGACTCCCTCCGTATCCCAGTGATATTTCGACGGGGCAAAGTCAACCATATTCATATCTTACGCCGCGGCAACTTCCGGGAGGAGGAAGGGATCGAAGCCGGATCATTCCGCTATGATGAAATCAGTGGCACATTAGCGTCTTTCTCCCCACATCCATCTCGGCTTCGTGCATTGTCTGTACCATCTAATCCTCACAAGTGTCGTCATGGTCCTATGATTTGAATGCTTCCCAAGGTTACTCTGGCAGCCTGTTCTCACTTGCAAGGACCGACCTCTGCTCCCGGTAACTGTCAATCTTCCTTCGTTCACTCCTTCATACCGCGGAGAGATCCCCTGGAACTCAATTTTAGCTCGTTATCGAATCATCAGTCAGGATTGAACTTGACAGATATCTGTGCCTTCTCGGTCGCCAGATGGCCAGCATACCTTCCAGCGTAATCGCAGGCGATTTGCGCGCAGAGGAGCGTCGTTCTTATGGACATTGCCGATGCTCGAAGTCTTCTCTGGCTTCTAACTGTCACCGAGGACCCTCTTTTACAAGAACTATGTTCTTGGGAGAATTTCTCAAGCCCTTTCTCTTCCCACACACCTACCCGCTGGCTACGCGCTCTCTAACCCCAAACGAAAAGCTCTAGATCGAGGCAACAATTTGAGCTTCTTAAAAAAATCAAGCTCAATCCGCTGATGTGCCGCCAATCAGGAACGCCGGGCGTCTCTAAAGTTAACTGAAAACGCATGCATATCGCGATTCTCACTGTCTGCGTCATCGGCTGCAAGGTTATCAGAAGGCGGTTGAAAGAATTAGGCCTTTTGCGGGGATTTCTGTGGTCCGATCCTCAGGTCTGGTCGGACGACGATCTCAGGTCGCTGTTATCTTGGTTCGCTTCCCGGACCATTGAGGCTATGTCTAGGTCCGTGGAGACAAGGCTCGCTGGCCCGTAGCGCCGATTCTAGGTTGTCCCTTATGACGCGAGGCTTAAACTTTAATCTACCTCAGTCGGTTTTCGAGTAGGATCGACAGGATTCGAGGAATGAAGACACAGGTACGGTTGCACCGCACAAGGGGCGCGCGGTTTTCTCCGACTGGGCCACGGGTTGACACTCGCTGTTCGCCGTCCGCATGTCTTCCTTCATTTCCCTGCGCAGCTTTCTGCACAGACTGCGGTCTGACGTAGTCCTCGCTAAATTTATAGAAGAGCGATAATCGCCCATGTTTGGAATACCAACCCTCTTCGATTCATCTCGGTTGAGGGTCCGCATGCCACACACAAGCCTCATGCGCGTGGTTTGCTCGCACGGCCAGCTAGTTAATCCTGGCATCGCAACCTGCTCAATACGCAGATCGTCGCAGGCTCTCCGATTTAACACTGATCACTCAACCGCACATCAGGGCTGAATCGCCCCGGGAATTGCCTCTTAGGGGAGATTGCCCGCTCACATGTATCCTGCAGTGGGCCTCGATGTGCCGCAATAATCGGAGATTGCTGTGGGAATTTCGCTAGGCCCACAGCTCCAGCGTCGTGCTACGCGAGATTGCGGGATACCCCGGTATTACGTGTGCGCGTTTGTGTTTTTGTCCTCGGAGTGCGGTGGCGGCTCCTGCCATTTGGAGACGTAGTAGGTTGTCCTCGGGGATAAAAGGCCCCAGGCCAGCGCAGAGCCAGAGACACGACAGCCTTTCGTTCACATTCGCTCACCGCATCACATCCCCCCAAGTGACTCATGTGCAAGTTCGAGATGTATGTTGTCGCCGTTCTCTGCGGGCTGGATAATTAGTTGAGCATTTAATATCCAGTATGATCGATCGCTACACCGTGTGCCAGGTGCGTTTCTCGGTTGCTTATCGCGTGTCCCGTTCCCGTCGCGCTTGCCTTACCCCCTGCGCAGCACCGGCAGTGGCTGAACTACACGGGCAAAAAGGTCGACTGCGACCTCACCACCTGCCGCACGTCGCCGCGGCACATGCACCCCACGATGAACTGCAGCTGCCACTCGGTGAGCCTCATCCTTGTCGCCATTCTGGTGGCGTGTTGAATGATGGATTGATTGGTGTACAGTACGTCGAGGACATCGAGGTAACAAGAAACACGTACGATGAGCTCTGCTCGAGCTGCGCGGCGCGGCCCAAGGCGAAGGAACGGCTGTAGACGGCGCGTTGGCTGCTGTGTTGATTGATTTGGTTCAATTCGAGTCGCACCACATGCTTGTTTTTTTTTGTCAACCAAAACGAGTCTTCTCCTGTTCGAATGCAAAGCGCGCGATGACTCTAAGCAGGAACTGAATTCAAGTTTGCACCTGGATTCAGTGGATATACTGTAGCTGATTCCTCGTATCAGATTACTGGTTGCGATCATGCTGGTTCGTGGTTGGCTTCCCATTTGAAAGCTTCCATTTGGGTTCTCATCCGGGCAGCGATCCCCGCTACCGGCACTCAATGTTGGAACGCCAATTGAAAGTCGATGCCCCCGCGGTTGAGCAGTGTACCGTCATTAATTAGTCCTCGTTCCCAAGTCCTTCCTATTGTTCTGAATACCATGAACCACGAGCGCCTTCGGGTAACCGCTGCGAGCGAATTTTGGAGAGATTAATCGAATATATGTTACAAAAGAGACAGCTTGTATCCGGGAAAAAATGACCATAAAGCAAGATTGAACTTGAGCGAGTGGTAAGAAGGAGGGGAGCAAAAGCGAAGGTAACACAGACAAGAGAAAATGGAGTCTATAATCTGTTGAGAAATGGATATATCCAATCCAGACAATGCCGATGAGATACCATGCCATCTCTCAACAGGTTATGGGCCCCGGTGCCCATTGGAGAACCCACCGAGAGGGCATCAGATGAGTTATGTGCCTTGCTCAAACCACCGGGTGGAGCGTTTCTCTTTACTACCGAAGAACTGGTTCACATTGATTCAGTTACAGTCGAGCAAGAAATTTAAACACACGCTCAGCGAGAGGGGAGAGATCAGAGCCGAGAAGCACGGGTTGAAAATAAGACAGCCCTGGAGAGTGATTATTCAGATCAATCATATTGTATACTGACTGAGCTTCCATCTGGAACTCGAGACTGCGTAAATCGCCTTCGAAGCAGTTCTTATACGGAGGGATGCCTTCTATATTTTTGTGAAACGGATCATGAGCGCCCACCTCTTAGACTCGTCGAAGTGATCGGAAGAATTCAATTTGTATTATAATATCTGAAAGCCTCCCCGGCAGTCACTGTCAGGCAGTAACTCTGAAAGCCTCACGGGCCTGCAACTCTGACTCTGAGGGGGAAGAAAAAGCATGCCTGGCGGATCGAATGGTTTACATAATCGTTCCTTCTATCACGGGGACTACTTCACGTTTTAAATTAGACCGTGGCTATGGGTGGCGTAGACTTTTTTTTGGTTGACAAGCCTGTTAGTTTCTCACAAGAGTTAGAACTTGACCCACGCAAGTTCCATTGTCAAGTTTATGCCCACCACGTATCTCGCGTCTATGAAACCATGTGTTGGCTTCTTCAACTTGGTTGAATAATTCGCGACAAATGGTTCAGTGACCGTATTCCTTCCGTAATAATTTTCTTCTGTTTGGAACCTCTCCACGCGTCTCCGAGCTGTTTACCTTTCAAAGGGGCACGATGCAAGCAAGGTTGAGTTGAAATGAATTTCACGTAAGCGCTTGTTGGTGGCTGTACCTTCGCTGTTGTGGCGTGTTTCTTCTGAAGGGCAATCATTGTGCTCTCCTCCGCCGACCCGTCTTCTTTCTTTCCTGCACTGCAGAGGCCAGGGCCGCTCCTTCTGACCTATTTTTCTGCAAGGAGTTGTCCGATACTGGGCGGGCGGATCTGTGATGCACTTGGTCCTGATCAAGTAACTCCGAAACCGACGACAGCCAGCCCAAACCCTTGCCCAGCCTGCTGTTATCCTGCTGTTCCTCCAACCAATCTCTATCATTATCCTTACCCTGTGCTCTCTGCCACCGACCTCACGACCTACCCACTCGCTTCTCCTTTGTTCCTTGCGCCTGGCTCCTGGGTCCCAGTTGATCCCGATTACTGTATCACGCGTATAGCGAAATTTCGCCGGCAGCATGGCGTCGCAGGCTGTCCCGCCAGCGTCAGCTTCGGCGTCCCCGTCCCTGCCCTCCACCGCAACATTTTCCTTCAAGGCGCCCCTCTGCCTCGCGCCCCAGCCGCAGGCCTCGGGGTCCGGCACGGGTGCAGGCGCGGATGCAGGCGCGGGCGCGGGGCAGACGCAGAAGGCACGCCGCGTCTCGCTCGCGCTCCCGTCCTCCCCGCGGCTCGTCCCGGCCTGGAACTTCCGCGACGACACGACCGTCGCCTACGCGCGCAAGGGCAAGGTACGCCGCATCGAGCGCGACTACGACCCCGCCGACGACACCGCGGACGAGGAGGACGCCTCTGCGCCCGCCTCTGCTGCACCGGACAAGGAGACGGGGAAGGAGAAGGAAAAAAAGGCGCGCCGCAAGTGGACGGCCGAGGAGACGCAGATGCTCGTCGACGGGTGTAACATCGTGCGTACCTCCCTTATTCCTACCCTTTTTCTTCCTCCTTGATTCCCCTCTCCCTCTCTTCCTTCTTCCCTTCCCTCTTTCTTCCTTTCTCCCTCTTCTTTCGAGCTCTGTATTGACGCAGCGTATTACGTAGCACGGCGTCGGCAATTGGAAAACGATCCTCTCAGACCCAAATCTCTCGTTTGCGAACCGCTCGCCGGTGGATCTGAAGGACCGGTGCGTTCCATTCCCTTTACTCTTTCATCTTTTCTTTTTTGCCATGATTATGCTGCGTTTCGTTGTGTTCCGAGTGGGAAGGCGGTGGTCGGGACAGAGCCACGGGATGAGGGGTTGTGGTGTCCGACCAAAAGCCCAGCGACTCGTGGAGCAGTGTCTTGACGCCGCGCGTCTCTCCCCCACGGCGCTCATCGTCCTGGCGCCCCTCGTCGCGATGCGGCCGCTGATGTCGCCGCCGCCCTTTACGCGCGGGTCGTCCGGGGCTTGGTCCCGCGCTGACGGTGTCCTCGTTGCAGTCGGGTGCATGCCACGAGGATGAGGACGCAGACTGTGTCTTTGTCATCCGTGCCCTCCGCTGCGTGTTGTGAATCCCTTGTCGGCCTCCACACGGCGGTCGCGTGCCCATGGGGGCGAACGCGGGCGCTGGATCGTATCGCCCATGCCGGGTCCCGTGGCGAGGTTCCAGCAGCTGACGGTCTGCGCTGCTCGCAAGCGGCGGGCGAGTAGATAGCGACGGACGGTCGTGTTTGGGGCATTCGCTGCCTGCACCGCTTGTTTTGAACAGGCGTAATGTACCGTCGTGGGACAGCGTCGCGAGGCGCGTGCGTCGGGTCGAACGCAAGTCCCTGGCGCGGCGAGCTCCCAGCGACGGTGTCCTCGTGAGGCCGATGGAAGACGGATGTGCTTATGCGGTCGCCATGCGTTGTCTCATGCGAGGATGGGATGACCACGGCTTCGCAGTGGACGGGGATGACAGCGCTGCGGGCCGTAGTTTTTTTTTCTTCTTCCCATCATTGGTCGAGACTTCCCGTCTTTGGTCGCGATGCCCATTCACACTACGCAACTTGATCCTGCGCGCGGGTCGAACAGGCGTGGCTTGCGGTCGTTGACGGTGTGCTCGCCCTACGCGCTCGCAAGGACGTTCGCGGCGAGGACTGTACTGGCCCTTTCCTTTCCTTTTCCTTATTTTCTTCTTTGATCACCTCTTCGGCACACCAATACTGACTACCCCCGCCAAACCAGATTCCGGACCTACTTCCCAGAAGCCTACCGCACGCACTACCCCAACGCGCGCACGCACCTCCCCCCCTCCCTCGCGCGCGCCGCCTCCCCCTCTTCCTCCCTCCCTACCACCTCTTCCCCCTCAGCGTCCACCTCTGCCTTAACTTCTGCTCTCACCCTCGCCAAACCCAACCGCAGCACGCACCCCGACGGCACGCCCCTCTTCCCGCTCCCTTCCCCCGCGCACCCGAAGCGGCGCCCCTTCACCCCGGAGGAGGACCAGGCGCTCCTGCAGGGATTTCGGAAGCACGGCGCGGCGTGGGCGGCAATCGCGAAGGACGCGCCGGTGTTCGGGGTGACGGGGCGCCGCTCCATGGATCTGAGAGACCGGTTTCGGAATGCGTGGCCCGGGGAGTACGAGCGGGCGGGGTACAAGGCGCGGCCGAAGGGGAAGGGGCGGAAGAAGGACACGAGTGTAAATCCGAGTACGAGTGGGAATGCGAGAGAGGAGGAGGTGAAGGAAGAGGAGGGCGAGGAGGTACGCGGGCGGGGCCGGATCGGGCGCGCGAAGACGGACGAGGGGCTCCACCGCGTAGCCGGCAGCAGCGTGGGGGATGGGTCGGGCGCGGCGGGGGGCGCGGTGAGGAGGAGGCGGCGCGCGCACACGAGCCAGGGCTTCAAGAGCGTGTCGATGCCGCCGAGCATCGTCGGCTCGGACGACGAGGGTGACGGAGGGGCAGCGTCGGACTTTGCCTTTGGCGTTGAACGCACGGAGAGCTTTGGGTGGGGCGGCGGCGTGAGTGGGGGCGCGGGGAAGGGAGAGGAGACAGCGCTCGTGGGCGGGATGCGGCACCTCGACATGGCGCCCGACGCACACCCGCAACAGCTCGACAGCATGGACATGGGGCCTGACGAGGCGATGCCCGACGCCCCTGACCCCTCTGCCTCCCTCTCTGCCCCGCCTGCAGCCGCGGGTCCCACGACCGCAACACCAAGCAAGTTCCAGGCGCATCGTCGACAGGAGGAGCGCGCGGGGATGCAGATGCACCTCTCCCCCGCCGGGAGTTGCGCTGGAGGGGGGACGATCGGCCGCAGCGCATGGGGCACGCAGGACTGGTTCTCCCCAAACCCACGGCTCGACTCGTCCTCTGCCTCCATCTCCGCGTCCACCTCCGCGGCCGGCGCGTTCGCCGCAGGCCCCATTCCCCCGCGCACGTTCTCCCCGGCGTTTGGGTACCCCGGGTCGCCGCCGCTGAGTAGCAGCGCGTCGTTCCCCGCGGACGCCGGTGGCGGGTTCTTCGAGCTCGCGCACGGGGTGATGGAGAGGTATGACCTCGAGCCTGCGGCCGCGCACCACACACACACGCACCTGCACCACCACCACGCGCACCACGCCGGCGGACACGGGGTAGCTCAGTGGTCATCCCCCGCGCTTTCCCTGCACTCGTTCGACGCGGACGCGTTCTCGATGAGCAACTCGGTGTCGGAGGCGGGCACGCGGGAGTGGGAGTTCGACGAGGATAGCAGTGTTGCAGCGTCTGAGCCCACAGGGTGGGGCGGGGGTGGAGGTGGGGGCGGAGGGTTCCGGGGGTTCACGCACCACTCGAACACGGCGGGGGATCTGATCTTCGGCGCGCGGACGCACCAGCCGATATGGAGCGGCGTGGACGCGTGGGGGCGGCGCGGGCTCGCGGGGATCGCGGAGGCGCATCCGGGGAAGCGCGGGGAGGATGCGGTGGCGGAAGGGGACGGTGACGGCGAGGGAGACGTGGGGGAGGAGGGCGACGACAAGGCGCTCAGCCTGTTCAGCCTCGACGACCTCGTTGATTTGCCGCCCGACGCGGACATGGGTTTGGGTCTTGGCGTGGGCATGGGCGGAGGCATGGCCATGGAGGACGTGCCGATGCTGCAGCCGGGCACGCCGCCCGCCACGCGCGCGCCCCCGCCACCGCGCACCGTGCATGTGCACCACCATCACCACCACCACCACCACTATGCCGCGCCCGGCGCCACTGCCACCACCACCATCGCACGCTCGGTGTCCGTCCCGCCCGGCGAGGGCCCCGATGATGGGCTCCCGTTGGGGCTGGGGCTGGGGCTGATGAGCGCGCCGGCGACGCCCGCGCTCGGAGGTGCGCGCACGATGGCGCTCGACCCCGCGCTGCTCACCGCCGCGCCCCCCGGGCCGCTGTACAACCTCCCGTTCCTCGACCTGCACTACTTCGGCGGGAACAGCACGGCGGGCGCGGTGCCGCCTGCAGGCGCGCGCGGCGGGGAAGCGCTCGACCTTGCGAATGCGCGCGGGTTCTCATTCGCGCAGCCGGCCCCACCGGCGCCAGTGGGAGTGGGGGCAGGGACGGGCGCGGGGCCCCCACCTGTGGTATGGAAGGCGCTGGGCCTGCCTGCATCGCTGAGGCAGCATATCCCTGCGCGACCGCTGATGCGGAGCGCGAGCGGGGGCGCGGTGGGGATGGGGGGTGGGAACGCGAACGCAAGTGGAAGTGCGAGTGCGAGTGGTGGTACAAGTGTGGGTAAAAGTCCAGGTGTCGATGTCGGTGCGGGTGTGGGAGGGCGGAGCGCAAGCCACCAGCGCGGGCAGAGTGCCGTCGTGCGCCCCGCGGACCTCGTGATCAGCCCTGACGGCGCGAACGGTGGCGCTAGTGCGGGTCCCAAGGGGAAGCGGAAGCGCGCGAGCTGGGATGGTGGCGGGTGGTAGATTCGCGATTGGTTTCCTGGCTCATTTCCCTTTTTTCTTTCTTTTCTTTTGTCGGTATCCTCTCTCTCTCTCCCTTTCTCTGTCGCATAGTCAATTCTCTCGCTCTCGGCTGCATACTCACTCTCGTCCATCCATTCACATCGTCCACATCGTCCGCTGCATACATATTACATACATAGTCCCCTTTTCTTTCCATCATACTTACATATACATACTTCTCGTGCGCATGTCTGGAGAAATTAGATTGCGGTCTCGAGACTGAGGGCGGTGTGATTTCAGAGATTCGAAATTGCTAGCGCAATATGACTAGTACTCAGGCTAACTTACCCCCGGGTAGCTCTCATTAGGTAACTCCGGATTTAGGCGGAGATTTTGCGATTTTGAACTCCAGATTTAGGGCAGAATTTGGAAAATCCACTCCAAAGTTGGGGATTTGAGGCCCAGTTGCAACCCAGTTGGCCTGATTTTTTGGCTGAATGTGAGTCCTCGGCCTGGAAGTGCGCGAAAGTCCTCAAAGTGGGCAAAAACTGAGCAAAAACAGGTGAAAACGCGAAAATTACAGTGAAAATAACCGACAAACGTCTCTTTTTCCGGGAATGTCACGCCCACGCGGCGGTGACGCGTGACATTCTTCTGCGTCTTGGGGGATTTGAGGGCGAAAAAACCGCAAACATTAGGGGATTTGACGCCCATTTGGGTCAATTTTCCCGGAGTTACCTTATGAGAGCTTCCCGGGGCCTAACTTACCATCAAGTGGGAGTCGGGCACAAGCTCCTGGCTTGCCCTTTCAGGCTTTACGTTACCGGCGCGCGCCGCTCCCTGGCCCTTGATGAAACGATGTTCTTACTACGGCCTCCCTTACCTTGCCGAATGACTCATTGAATCGGCTCCTTTGCCTGTGTGCATATCTTTCAAAACTCTCCTCAAAACAGGGTCCAAGACTCAGCGTCTCAATGAAACGATGCCTTCTCTCTCCCTGAGTCTCTCTTTTGAGTCAACTAAACGCCCAATAGGTGCCCGTAGGCGCCCGCGAGGCACGTTCACGATTACCCGATTGGCTGGCCCTTCCTCGGCTATCCTTCCAACAATGATGTTCAGCCGCTTGCAGTCGCCATTTATGAGACAGACTTTTACCGAAGGCAACCTTTCCGACCCGCCTCCCCCTCCTCGTGCAGTATGGACGACTCCCCGCATTACACCGCCCTCAGTCCCGGAGGACAGGTTGAGTCTCCACTTTCGCCGGTCCGATACAAGTCCTCAGGCTCGACTATTAATGTTCCCGTCGTCGAAGTCGGGAGGAGCAAACGAGGCATCGGCTTCATCGCGCCGCTTTTTATTTTAGGCGGCACGTTAGCCGCGGCTGCCTTCGCCATCGGACACCACTTCTTTGACGCGCATCTGGATGGACACACGGTGGCGGGGGAATGGACACAAACCAAGAGTAGTCGGGTCGAGATTTTCCTTGCCACCGCTTTCAGGACTCTCTTCTGTTTCTCTGCGGGAGTCAGCCTCTGTCAACTGGTGCGCCGCCAATGTTTTATTGTCGTATCCCGCTCACATGCATTCAGTCATGGTATTCCCTGCGCCATGAACCGGTTACATGTTCGTCGCCGTCGCCATGCTCCTAGGACTATCTAACCAACCTTTCCCTTTGACAGTGGCAGATATAGACGCACTGGTCGGACCACCGTCGCTGATGATTCTTCCGCGCCTAAATCTTATCTTGCAAACGCCTGGAGTTATCGTTATGACGGTTATAATTCTAGCATCACCACTAATCACAATTCTCGCACCGGCGCTAAATACTCGCCAAGCGTCCGTGGTTTCGCGTACTCTAAGCGTGCCCACCCTGAATACCACAACCGACGGAGTTTTGAACGATATCTACCTCGCGTGCGCTATCTTTAGCATCCCAATTTTTTCGCCACTGACGTTGCATCGTTTCAGATCGTTCGGCGGCAGTTACGGCGTGCCCACCGAAACCTGGGACAAAACCGCACTTGCCGCCCTAATATCGCAAGACCCTGTGGGGTGGTCGATGCCTGACGGATGCTCTCCTGAGTGCCAATACAATATCACATACGCCGCCCCCGCCATCCGCTGCTCCGATCTCCAGGCCGACCAAATCGACGACGGGGTTAACCCCATATACCGATTTGTCCAGCGTGTGTTCCAGGACCCGCCGAGCGCGTACCTGCTGGGGTACGATTCCCAATCCACCGGGTCGGGCTACCAGACCTCGCCGCTCAACTTTTCGGTGTCGAATGATGCTACGGCGTCTGCGTACACCTGGACGTTGGCCTACGTCCCGTATCTCGCGTCAAACGGCGACGAGGGCGCGCTCATCAACGCGGCGGGGTCGGTGTGCACATTCTACAATGCAACATACGTCGCCTCCACGCATTATGTCAACGGAACCCAATCGACGCGTGTCTCTGTCTCGGAATTCCACAACCCCCTCAACACGACGTACAGAAATGGAGACAACTTGTTCGCTGGTGCTAACCTCTATTCTCCTGGCGTCGGCAGCCACGTCCACCTCCTTGTCATGGCGGATGCCATCTCCGCGCATCTGGAAGGAAGCCTCCTTATCGACGGCCACTTCGAGACTCTGGCTACGACGACGCTGTTGACCGAAACCAACATTTTCAAGCCCTACGACGTGGATGGGCTGAGTCAGATACACAGTCAAATATATGGCTTAAACACCACCGCCGCCGTCACTAATGTCTCGCAAGGTTCGTTTTTCCGTGCAGGGCGGTAACGGCTTAAGACTGACGAATATTTCACCAAGCCCTACAAGATCTCGTCGCGAATGTTACCCTTGGTCAGTAATCCCCCTTCCGTGATCCCTCCGCCTCCCGTTTCTAACTTGCACCTCACAGGCTTCATCCATCTGAACACCGGGTTGACCACTGCTATGGCCACGGTCGCCTCGACAGACATCGTCTACGTCTACGACCAAACGACCCTCGCCGCGACCTACGCCGTCGCCGGCTTCCTCCTCTTCGTGATGAGCGGGGTCGGGATGTTCTGTCTCGTGAAGAACGGGGAGGCCAGCGAGAACACGTTCTCGCGGCTCCTCGTCGCGATGCGCAATCCGGAGCTGGACGTCGTTGCTGATGCGGTCGATGGGCGGCGGGGAGAGCATGGTGTGGATCCTAGGCGCCTGAGGCTGAGGTTCGGGGCGGCTGTTGTCCCAGGCAGAGGAGAGGGGTACGTGTTTGGGCTGGCAGGTCAGGGACAGACGCATGAGGGCAAGGCGGAGTAGATCGCTAACTCGACCGCGATCGCGAGTCGTACTACTACTACTAGCTCATATTGTCCAGATCTCATTAAGCAAGAAACAGCGCCGCTCTTTATTCAACGTCTTGATCATCACACGTAGTATTGTAACCAGTCTGTATATTATCTTGCTTCGAGCAGGAAGAGATCGCCGATTTTCGCCCCGAACTTAGGGAAGCCAGTCGTTTTGCTATTTTGTGAGATTGTTCAAGCAATGTTCTTGTCGGCACGCTCATCGCAAGGCACTTCAATCTGGCAGTCCCAGTGGAGTTGCATACGGCGAAAATATAAACATGACATTTCGCTCCTTCTTGAACGCATTTCCTTGCACACAAACCCCCAAAGCTGATTACGAGCGGATGCCGAACTTCTTGCACTGCTCCAGAAGGACGTCTTCTCCCCCCGGTACTGGTTGTGTGTTGGCCGCATCTTCCAATGGTTGCGATGGAAGTCTCCGACGCTGCAGACCCCGGGAATATGACGGAAGAGTCGAATGTTGGCGAACGTCGGAGAATAAATCATCATGTAGAACTCCTTGCCTTCCCCATCGCACGGCCCTGCAGGCGTGAAGGCGAAGACGGGCCGATCGGTCTCTAGGAGGCAACCAACCGGGATAATACATCCCTCGATACCAAAGTAGAAGGGCAGGACAAGGCCGGCGATCTCGACGGAGAACCTCCGAGTGTGTAGTAGGCAGGTTCCAGACTTCCAGTGAGGTCCAGTCAGTAAATAAAAGAGTGAGCCTCAGATGCTCTGGAACGGGCTCAGAGTTATATCCTGCGCGTTCGATGACATACTGCTCATCGGTGGTAAGCCAGGCTTGTGGGAAACGCCGACCGCAGTCAAAATCAGCTCGCACGTGGAACAAAGGTGCGAAGTACCTGGACCCCCCTGATTAAAACATCCCGGTAGGAAGGGACTTGAGTGATCTGTGAACGACGATAAGCTGGGGAAATGTGAAGAAGAAGCAGCGCGCCTGCGACATTAGGACATTTACTTAGGGGCTAGTTGTTGGACTGTATGATTATGATCATATGATGGCAACGCGTGGCGGTGCACTCGGTCCTTTGCTTTCCCTTCCAATGGTCTTCAGCTTTCTCAAGGCTTTTTTTGCGCCTGCCCCGCCACCAAAAAACGAGCCTTTCTATCTAACGGCAGGTCCAGGTATGTACGTGGAATCTCGAGCGCAGGCCCCTCAATCGTTCTCCCCAGATTCCATCAGCAAAGTGGGGCATAGTGCCATTCCCAACGAATTGTGGACCGAAATATTCGCCTACCTACCGCGGGATGTACTTATGCAAGTTCGCCTGGTTCAGCGTCGGTTTTGCGACATCTGCCGGCCACTGCTCTTCTGCAAATTTCATTTCCACCCGAACGGCAATATGTTTCCTCCTGACCTCTGCTCAGGTAGAAAACGTTCTCAGGTCGAGCGGGAAGCTCTTGTTGTAGATCGGCTTGGATTTTGTTCCTCCGCTGCAATTGCACCGCTCATTCGCATCTGTCATGTTGGAGGATGGTAGCCTGACGCGGTACATGCGAACAATCAATTCAACATCCCGCTGCTGACATTCATCGGCGCCTTCCCCTCTTTCACCAGCCTCCGCCACCTCTCTCTGGACCAGATCATTTATACTCCAACCCTGGTGCAAAGTGTGCACCTTTTGCCACGTTTGACCGGATTTGAAGTCTTCAACTGCCTTCTGACCGAAGGAGCGATCGTTGATTCGGCGGTACTCTCCCCACTTGGTGTCTCTCACTTAGCCTTAAAAACTATTTCCCCGACGCCGCCGCCCCCATGGACCATTGGTATCCATTTCTATGACGAAACACACTCCACTCTCTTCACCTTAGTTTCAGTAATCGCCTCTTCTCTCACATCGAAACTGGTGATCCATTCCCTTTTGTCAAGAATCTCGGCATCGACTTGACGAAGACAAACTCCTCCCGCTCCTGTCTAAGTTTCCGGCAGTCGAGGCCCTTGATGTCAATGGCGGCGATTTTGCACATTTCCTGGACCTAATCCTCCCGATTCCCACCCTGCGCCATCTGATCCTTCCAGCCGACCAGACTCCGGAAGATTGTCTCTCAAGACTACTAGGAGTCCACGCATCGAACAATATAACCTCTCTCACTATCAATTTCTGTGACTTCGATCACAATGTCCTGCGCCGTCTGTCATTTGTTCCCGCATCTCGTCGCTCTCCACGTCAAGATCACGATCTACAGCAACGAAGCTGAAGATGACGAGGATATGGAACAGGATGACGATGACGAAGAACCACCCCTCTGGGCGGTAAGCCACGTTCACACATTAATCTTTGCTTAATTGTTTACATATTCGCAGGTTTGCGAGTTCATTGATGCAGTAACTAAGAAATCGCCCCTCCCCGCCAATATTCAGAAACTTGCAATCCAATGGGACTACACAGGTGAAAATAGCCCAAGCCATATCCATTTTGGCCCCGACCTAGACGGATTGGCGGAGTCTCTCATTTTGCAGCATCCTAATATGAAGGCAATTTGGTTGGACGGTACCGCGCTCCTGTTCTTCTGGCGCAAAGGAGACTGCAGTCTACAGTATCATGAGTATGATCGGCGCTCATCCGATTCTGAATATTGGAGTGTGTCTCGACTCTCGACCTTCGCTCTTCACCCTAGCTGACTTCTGTTCTAGTGGAGGCCAGGATACTTTCCGACCGACTCCCATTCCTTTGGGATCAAATTTAATCCTTGTTATTCCGACTTCCGCTTGCCTGTTTCGTTCAGTTTCCACCGATTCTCTTCGGAGGGCCGAGGGTATTGTTTTCTGTTTATTTCACGCTGTGTATGTAGAGGCAGCGAATAAATGAGCGATCTATCTCGGGAACGGGGGGATCGAAGAAGGGCTGGAATCGAAATTACCTTGCTTGTCAAGGTCTCTCCACCCTCATAATTGGCTCGCTTTTTCATCCACCCGGTGATCCTACATTCCCCGAGGCCCAGACTAATTCTTACAGCAGTGAGTGGAAGCACTGCACAAGTTGAACCTGAATCGAGCCTCTCAGTTTTGTCCTGCAAGCAAGGTATTTGCCGACGGAGTCGGCGCTCCCTAGTGCTGAATTCTTACTTTCTAAATAGAACAGTTGACGTACGGCGCAGACGGCAAGTCACGGCCTTCGCAAACGACGGCAATCGTCATCATGATGTGAGCCCCGCATTCGTCAGTGACTCTCACTGCCCAGCAACTACCCAGCGTCTTATGGATTCTCTACCAAGACCAAGGTCAGCCCCAGCGTCGATGTCTCTATGCTCCTTGAATTCGATATATTGCCATAGTTCCAGATCCAATGAAACTTCAAGCGCCAAGCTTTGGGCCGTGTACATATCGGAAGCCGAGAAGTATGACAAGGCGCTCGTCGAGAGCTGGAGAAGCGATATGGATGGATTGCTTATCTTCGTGCGTTTCCACTTCCTCTAGGTGTGTTACAACTCAACCATAATGTAAGGCTGGGCTTTTTTCCGCCAGTTTAACTGCTTTTCTCATCGAAAGCTACAAAACTCTCACTCCCGACATGAACGTCATCCTCTTGGCCCAGATTTCACACCAGCTTGCCACCGCATCGAATGGAACGATTTTGGCGGCTTCTTCTCCGACAGCAGGCTTCAGTCCTTCGACATCAGCTCTGGTCTGCAACACACTCTGGTTCATCAGCTTGAGCCTCAGTCTCTCGTGCGCCCTAGTTGCAACTTTACTGGAGCAATGGGCGCGCAACTTTCTTCACAGAGCCGACATGTGCTCTGCACCAGTTATCCGTGCCCGCATGTTCTCGTTTCTGTATTACGGGCTCAAGCGATTCAACATGCACATGGTCGTCGAAATTGTCCCACTCCTCCTCCATGCCGCCCTTCTGTTTTTCTTTGGCGGTCTCGTAGCATTCCTTGCCCCCGTCAACCGCCCTATAATGTTTCTCTCAGCGGCACTTCTAGGAATCGGCATCACCTGCTATTTCAGCATCGCTGTACTCCCTCTCCGATACCTCGATTGCCCTTACCATACGCCACTGTCTGGCGTACTCTGGCGGTTCTTTGCATGGGCTCGCGAACACTTGAGCAGTGTTCGCCTCATGGACGGGACGCCTCCATCGGGATTTCAAACCATGGTTGAGGCGATATCCCGTCGTGCCGTAGAATCATCCGACGAACGAACCATCCGCGACCGCCGAGCACTCGTTTGGACCCTGAAATCCCTGGGGGACGAAAACGAGCTCGAACCACTTGTGGAGAGTATTCCCGACCTGTTGAGGGGCCCCGACGGCAGACGCTGTCTATTTGATGATTCTATCATTGAGCTTGTCTCGAATCCGGACGTCCTGCTCGCAACTCGCATTGAGGATTTGCTCCTCAGCTGCAATAGCGGCCTACTTTCTTCCGAGGCCATGATTCGCCGCCAAATTATGTGTCTCAAAGCCTTGTGGTGCATCGCAAGTCTAGCGGATCTTGCGCCGGCTCGGGACCTTGGGGACGACCTGTTTGATTTATCCCTCACAGGCCGAGTTCCTTTTTCTGACAACGCCACTGTCAACCATTATGCCGTCTCGACGCGTGCCCTCACCAGGTGGAGCGTTTTCTGTTCCATCCGCAGCCAAGTTTTACAGACCTTGCGGTATATCAAAATCTGTCAGGACATCGTCGCGACTGAGTAGATGACCAACCTTACGCCCGCATTGTCCTGCATCGACCGGCTTCAAGTGCAAGAGTCTTATTTTGTTCCTTATTGGAGAATCGAAGGCCTCGATGACGCCAGGAACAATATACCCATCGGTTCTCCAGCGACCTCATTATGGCTTGAAAGAGTCTTTTACTGCCTCCAATCTTTTCGCCACGACATCCCTTACCTCATATATTTCGACTATTTGGAGCAGGCTACCAGCTTAGATGGTTTACCTTACGCTTACGACGCTACCCGGAGCATATTTCAACTCCCGGATCGATCTCCCTCATCCCTGGTCCGATCACGCTTGGGGTGGATCTTCAAAGACATCGTGAACATGCATCTCGATGTGCTATGTGAGAATCCTGTCATACACTGGATTGACGAAATTCTCGCAGAGCTAGCATCGTTCTGGCTAGTCACCACCGAGAGTACTCCAATCGTGCCAGCACCACATGCCTTACTCCAATATCTCATTCGAAGAAATTCCGATGCGGCCGTGTCACACGCCGTGTTGAAAATCGATTGCAATGTTCTGTGGTCTTGCATATCTGCAAGTCTCATGGACGAAGCATGGGCAACGCAGGTCGTTCTCAGCGAGTCGTTGACTGCTGTATGGCACCTGTCTGCGCTGACTTTGCAATCCATCGAATCGTCACCGGAAAACATGATACCTCGGACCAGCGTCCTTGAGTCCGCTCTATCTTGCGCTGCTGCCATCACCGCACCATCGGCGTCTGTTATTGCCATCCTAAAGGCAACCATCTTGAACTCTATGACTCCCAGCAAAAACAAAAGTTCTTCTGTCAAAGACAAGGACGTCTACGAGCGACTGAGCGCCATAGTGTTTCCAGAGGAAACTGCCCACCCCATACCCACGGGTCCGGCTACGCATTGGAATCATGAATGGTACACTCTCCGTGAAATATTAGAAAATCGAACCCGAGAAGCATATGTCGACGTCCTCGCGGAATTCTTGGAGAGCTGTACCTCTTTCCGACTGCCTTATAACACCGTGGAGACGATCTCACTCCTTGATCCTCCGTGGCTGACCAGGTTCCGGAGAGTGCAAATCTACACGAGCGTACAGCTCCGTTTCGCGAATGCTATCGGATGGGTTTTCCAGTTTCTGCGTGACAAAGTAGAGGTTCTGGAAGCAGTGGCTAACCTCCGCATATTTAGCATCATCGTCAGTCCAGATCATACAGAAAACCGATGGTTGGACGATGCAAAAGCTTGTCAAACTATTCGAGACTCTTTTACTAACTATATCTCTACGCTTCAGCCGTCACCGGTGCTCCATTCCAAGGGGATTTCTTCTAGAATCCAAGAAGTTGCGGAGAAAATTATGGATCCTGGAGTTATGGGCCCGACATAAACTCAGATGACATGCTGAATGTATAATATTTCCCGAATCAACGAAGGCATAACATTAGGAGAAGACATTCAAAAGGCTTTCTACCCTGTGAGATTGTAAACGGACTGTGGGTGATATGACTCATGTGGAATGTGGGGCTGTAAGATCTTTTGAAGAGAAGTGTAAGGGATGGACCTCGGCAGCGGGTGGAGTGATCCGGATCTCACGTTTGATTAGTGATTAGATTAGATCCGAATGTTCGACAGCCTTGTTCGACTGCGGCTGTTGTTCCACTTAGAGTTAACATTCATAGCATCCCGTTCACTCCTTTGTTCCACCTCACAACAGGTTTTACGAAGCGGCACCCAGCTAGTTCTTTGTGCAAGTGCAACTCCGGAGTCCATCTGGATTTACGCATATGGGTGAGATTTTTTTGGCCACAATTATGGCGCATCTTCTGCACAGGAGTGCCATGCTGAAAATGCGTGTACATCCGACGGTGGTGACGCAACTAACTGTCTACAACCTGAGATTGGTCTATCATCTGGATTCAGGTGCAGTGTCGACTGCTTCATTGCCCGGCTGCACTTCCCCAAGCTGGGAACTAAATGAAATTGGTGAGAAGCTGGTTCACGAGATGAAGCCACATGATGTCGGCGTGTACCCATGGCACCCATACGGCCGCCGTATGTGGGTGGTGTTGGCAGACCGACGGCCAACACAATTACACTAGGGAGTAGCAACATGCTTTCGGGGATCCCCGCGCCAAAGAATCGTAAACGTTCAACAAGCGAGGCACGAGCTTCGTGTTGAAGTGTCTGTCTACGAGAGACTACCGATGGACGGAGGCCGCCAAAATTTGAAGGGAAAGATCCGTCCATCTACTGCTGGTCCTAGGCTACTACTGCATGCTGGTCCTCAGGCTAAGCGTCCGACACCAGCTTCCACCGCATCACACTTTGTGCGAGCGAGCACGCGCCCATGACAGATTCCGTGCCGGTGCAACCATATCGGGTGATACCACCGCCTCTCGCTAAACCCGCTGACCTGCAAAATAGTCTTCCAAACCTGTCGCCTGTCGCCTGTTGTCCTTGATTTCCCACGGTTCCAGTCCTGCGTCGACCCGCGCTCTTTTCGCGTGCACGGTGGCCTCCTGTACCCGCTTGTCAATTGCACCAGCTCAGCCACCACGCCCACCGCAATAGATATGGGAATATCTTGGGTAGCTCGAAGGGCTCCCGCAGGTGATGCCAGCCCAAATGCCCGGGGCGAGCTGAATGATGCCGGCGGAGCCCACCAATTTTTTTGGGGACCACCCGGTATTGCTGCCAATGACTTCTTTAACCTCTACCTCTTCCGTAACCTACCACTTAGATTTTATCTAGGGATCCATCTGTACTATAGTATTCTACCTGCATTGAAATACTGATATTCAACACGGAGGCCTCCGAGACAAGGAGCCCGGCTACGGAGGCGCGATTGGCGCCGCGGGAGGCGGCAGGTAAGCGGCACATGGAAAGTGCATAATACTATTAATAGAAGCAGCGGGACCTCCCTCGCGGAGGGGACCTCTTAGGTACCTTTAACTAATACACGGAAAGGTACCTAAGATGTCCACCACGTGACCAAAACGGTGGTTCCCTAGGTGCATGTATTGCCTTGATGCGCTCGGATTAAGATGTGCTGCATCACATTGGTACATCACGTTACTGAAAGGCTTTATTTCGCGGCGGCTGGCAGGCTTCGCCGAGAAACAACGAGTTCCTGCCAGGCTACTTATGCCACGGCCCTCACCCCCCCGAGTAGGGCTAATTAAACCCGTTGTTGGCACGTGAATTCCATACACTCATGTAGAGCGTTGACGAACAAGTAACGAAATTTGAATCCAAATTTACCACCAGTGGGAAGTATAACACGCGGATTTATCTGACGGTGAAAGAACTTCTCCCAAAGCTCCGTTTCGAAATCGTGGCAACCGCTAAAGACACATCCCAGAGATCGGACGAGTTATCCCAAGATCCCGCCCGAGAAGTATGCATAGCCAAGTCAGATTCACGGCAAGGAAAGGAGAGTGCTGTGGGATGTGGCGCATGTTGATGTTCTGCGCGCAGACAATCAGTTTGAAGTCACGTATGGCACTTCACATGACTGAACAAAGCTGGAGATCAGGGAACGCTGTGCTAGGACGCAGGGTGAAGCGAGACCCAAAGGCGGTATATGCAACGCCTATTGAAAACATTAATGTTGTTCGATGAAGGAACAATTGGGCGGGCAAACCTCGATCGCATACTTAGTTGACGGGATCAAATAAGAACAGGTATTCCGGAAACCGGACTTTTGTTGAATATCTCGATGCTGTACTGGCTCGACGCTATATCTTCCATGTCAAGGTGTGCCACCTTTCTCTTGAAAAGATTCTTCTTGTCGTGGATGCACACATTGTCCAACGGCACGCGATACAGAGGGTGCTTTGATCCATCTCACCATCAGAAAACACACAGTGACTTTGCATTTAAAACACTAATCCAGAAGCATAGAAGGAGTCCAAACTAATTCAAAACACCAAATTCGTGCTGTATCACCTCACTCTACAGCAGTGTCCTTTTCGTTTGGTATCAAAACGATTGGACGAATAAACCCCCTAAGCGGTGGCCTTTTGCTTGTAATAGCCATCCGAGTTGGTCTGTCCTCCGCAATTATGGGCGGAGTCGGCGGTGAGGTGATACTTGAACAAGGCGCAGGTAAGTTGAGTGCCTCCATACTGGCGCAAACAAAATTCAGATGTGTGTGGCTGCACAGATGAGTTGTTCGCGCACCTTTCCATTGACATCGCGATAGGCTTCCAGCAAGGTTCAGCGTTGAATCAAAAAGACGAAACATTTAAACGCACTGTTGAAGAAGCTGCACCCGGAAACGGAGTCGCACATGGCCATGCAATCTGTTCAAAATTAAGAAGTGGCTCAATACTAAGCTTGGCGGAGCAACCTACCCTCCACAGTGTCAACAAGCCCGTAGGTTTGATAGCTGTCATCCTGAGCAGCGCAAGTCAAGCCATAGAAAGTCTGGGAGTACTCCGGGGGCGAGTGAGGATAGTAAGGCTTCGGGCAGTGGAGGTAGAAGGGGAAGAGGTCCAAAAGGTCGCAGAACAACTTGAGGAGAACCGTTATTAAATTATGCTACAGCTAGACTGAAACCGGCTTACCCCTTCCAGAATGCAAGCGATGCCTATGGGCGCAATGCCTTTGCCATAGTACCATCCGGGATAGTGGCCGACGTGCCACGGGGGAATAGGAGCGCCATAGTAGTTCTGCGCGGTGAGAGTAGCCGCGGTCGTGATGTCCGCGGTGCTGAAATTGGCCGACGCGCCAGTGGCGACGACAGCAAGAGTGGTGAACAGAGTGGTGAAGCGCATCTTGTTTCGGGAGAAGGAGGGTGTTTGTGAGTCTGCAGGAGTGGACGCACAATTTTCAACAGCGTTCCGTCCCCTCCTTTATACGTTTGACAAGGGCTGAAAGTGTTACTCCGTCAGATATTCCACTCGGCTGTCACCTGTCGGGTATCGAAGATGAAACAGCCCTTTCGAGAAGCTCAGGTCAAAGAAAACTCGAGCTATTTCCTCCAGTGAATTACAGCAAATGGAGCAAATTAACTGACATCTCTTCTGGCCGCAATAAGCCGCTCGGCATGCACATTCTATTGTGCAGGGCGACGTCGCGCCGCGACCTCATTCCGATGAATATCAAGGAACATCAACGTACAGAGGAAGTAGCACTTTACTGTGATTGACGCTCGGAGCTGGCGCGGTGATGAACCCAGTATAACCGTGATATTTTCAACCCCGCACTGCTCGAGAGATACACCATCGGGTAGTTTACGTTCTCGTCAACGATTTCGTCCATTGAATTGTGATCCCAGGGACCCTACGTCGCGGCCACCGTAATTATGTCAATTTTCGCCTCCTGGATGGAAGATGCTGCCCTTGACACATGTTGATCTCTGGGCTCTCAAGGGATAGGTGGGAAAGCCAGCTTTCCGTATTACAAGGATCTATATAAGAAAAGACGTGGGTGTCTCTGGATAAAGCTGATTGGCTGCCAGAGCTCCAATGAGATCATTCAGTCGACAGCTCCACCGCGAAGTTGAATTCTCCACCGCGATGGCAGGGTTCTATTTTAATCGTTGAGAAGTTCACTTTGACTTCGGTCCTTGGTTGAATGCACTGTTATTCATCTCTAACTTGATTCCTCGCATATTGATATTAGTACAACATGTGCAGACATTATTATATCCTTCGATGGACCAGGGAAAGTACACCAGGCAGTTGGAATCATCCGGGGTATTTAGATAGCATGTCAGGGTTCACCATTCATGTTACTATTATATGTATGTGAACCGGCTGTCTTGGTATTTAAATTGCCGGGCTCTCTGACATTCCAGCAGCCACAAGGTGAAAGAAGTTCAGATAGTGCGTTTTCCTGCTCCACGCACCACAGAATTCAACATGCATCAAGTTCAAGTGTGCTCAGTTTTTCTCCGATTGGCGAATGTTCCCGCCATCTCTATGGATCAGCTCTCCTTGCAGTCCTGGATTTTATTCCGCTCTTGATGGATGCATGATGCTTTGCCTCAATCTCTAGCCATGAACTTTGCAGCTGTGGATGTAATTGACTCGATATGAGGTCGCGAGGAACCAACCGGAGGTTGGTGAGCGGCGTGTTTAAATCCGGAACATCAACCACTCAATTAGTCTCTCAGGAACGGTGGCGTAGCACGGGTACACTGCTAGTCTATATTAAATACTGAGGTCTCATTGGAAGGGATACTAGTACATCTCCCATCAAAGTGGGTTTCACGACATTTTGGGTCCGGTTTGTGGACAGTATGGGAAAATCAGAAACAGGCAACGTTATGGAGATCGTCTATAACTGAAGCACGTTCACGTTCAAATTACGTAATTTCAACCAATACAGCGTGACTTGAACAGAATCGACTGATTCCAGTGTCCTAGGCAAATGAATTATCAAACAGTGCAAATTGTGAAAGTGACAAGAACTCAGAGGACAGAGAAGACAGTAACCCCGGTGGCATGATTCGCAACACAATCTTCGTTTCGGATATTGAACTATAATTGGAGAACATAAAAAACAGCGAGGGATGGACGTATGCACGCACAATGGGTTCAAATTTTTATACTAGTACTGCGGCAGTAAAGATATTGCGCGGTCGGAACTACGTTCATTTACGGAACTCTAAATGATTCAAAATATACCTGTCCCGCTCAAATCAGTGCCCTGAAACTTGACTCACTGCGTTCAGCGGGTCCCTCGCCACGAGCGGAATCTAGTTCTGCCGATCGCGAGGTGCCGGCGAGGCTGTGGCGAGGCGTTGCTATCTATTGCTATTTGCCTCGCCCTGCCCATCCCGGACTATGTTTGTCTAGCCGAGGCGCCTTGCCACTGCTCGGCGCATTCAACCGAGCTACTTCAGAGCCTCGGACCCCGGTCCTGCACCGATCACGAGCCCCGGCTACCCGCCGGCTACCCAGCCTCGGAGGAGTTCGCTGGCACGGTTTGTCTATGCCCCGATGAGACTGGTCGCCCAGCGCGCGGTCTAGAGCCTGAATGCAGTGACTGACCGACTTATCAGACAGCGCGAATTTTTGAGAGGCAGCAGGATTCAGCAGCAACTACAGGTTGAATGTAGCAGAATAGTAAATGGGGCACAAGACACGTGTAACAAGGAAGTGAACAACGAAATAACCGCCGGCGTGAGAGTTATTACCCATTCATATCCTCCAGATTTAATTTCGATCGGACCATGTTCATTTTACGAAATTTCACCCCCAAGTCTGTGTGATCACGGGCCAGGTGACGCGGATGAATGACAGACAGCCCGAATTGTGGAATTCCTATACTCGGGAACCTAGTATATAAACGGACTATGGGCAATGTATGAGTCAGAATTTTGAATGCGGGGCTGCAAGACCTTGTGAAGAGAGAGCAATCTCGAATCAGCCGTGTGCGTGTGCGCTCCGGGACTAAGTAGAACGTCCTTGGCGGGGTTAAGTTCAGAACCTAACCCGAATCTGAACAGCCGCCAAATCCCTGGATTTTGGAACACCAGATTGGCGATCGTATCCATGCAGTTTGGCCTTCGCTTGATGTCGTACAGGCAAAGATTCATGCATATTCTACGAAACCGATTTATCCAACACTAATTAAAATTTCCCGCCATTCCAACATCACATTTCGTGATTCAACTAGATTTTTTTAATTTTTTTAACCTTCGGATATACACCGATGCCCTGTAGAGTTTATTTCGTCATTGCTGGTCGGTATTGCAAATTTCCGAATTTCTTGTACAGAGGAAAGTGTGATTCAAGTGTGATACGTAGCCAAGATCTCTGGGCCGGCAGAAACAAGTAGCCTCGGGGTAGCCAAGTGCGCCCGGAAACTAGACATCCCAACCTGTACTTACATTTTGAGAAAGAGGCTAGTACGGCAGTATAAAACCTAATAAAACCTCTGTACGTGTGAAGTCGTCTCAAAGTGAACATCCTCACAATGGGCTCGGATAGAAGGAAATTGGGTTAGATTGTATCACGCTCATGTGGTGTTGGGAAGGATCTTGGTCTTCTACGCGGGGCGATTAGTGAGAGAAGGCAGAACGTTTACAGCATGGAATTCACCTTCGAGTTATCCTCGTCATCCTCCCGGATGTCGAGGGTCCCCATGCTGTCGGGCTTGCCGGGCATAAACGTTAGTGGCATGGTCTTCTAGACAGGAATCAGTCGATTAAGCGCTCGCATGACAGTGAATGCCGTACTGTGGAGTCGGTGGCACCTGTCGACCTCGAAAAGCCCGAGCGAATTGAGTTTTCTGGGTCCCCCTTGCCGAGAACGACCTTCCGGACGTTGAGCGACGCCAGTATCGAGTTGACATACACTGCATTTGGTTCAGCTGGTGCAAGAGTCATGAGTATCCGACATACATTTGCCGACCACCTGGTGGAAAGGCTGCCAGAAGGTCCGATCGGGGAACCCGACGTTCTGAGGAACATTAACCGCATAACCATGGCGGCGATGGAGTGGAGATTACCAGCACAAGGAACATAATTTGAGTAATTCTGGAAAAGTGCGGTTAGAAAGGCGGAATATAGCTTCGTTTTAATTTTAAAGGGCACGCACGCCGTCAAGATCCCTCGGCACACAGCGTAAAGTATCAAGGTATCAATCATCTCCGTGCTGCGAAAAATTAGTTTATAAACGACGGATCGAGCAAATAACTTGCGTTCGAATTCCTGAGACCCGCCTAGAGCGGAGGTAGAAGATGAGGGCGATTGTGATCGTTATATCGCAGGCGGCGGCGGTGCCTTGCACCGGAGCGCTGATGGACTGAAAAGGAAGATTAAAACATGTGATGGGGCAGCTGTTGCTAACACAGACCTGGAATGAACGTGTGGCTATCGAGGCCACGGAGGGAAAGCGGAACCTAGTGGCGTTTGCTGTCAAACAAAGAAGGAGAATGATCTGACAGTGCGCACAGATGGACTGTGATATCTGTAAATCATTCATAAGTGTCAAGTTGCAGGTAGAGTGGAGAGGTGGTACAAAGGCCCAATCCTTGTAATCCACGGACGGTCAGTGGTTTTCGTCATGTGGAGAGTAGCCAGCATTACCGAGGGAGGTGATAGCGAGTAGAAGCTGAAATTCTGTCAGACTTAGATTTAGCGGAAGGAAGGAATACTGACTATGACACCAGTCACAGAAGCATTCATGCTAACTGAAATATATATATTCAGCGAATATCAGTCGGAGACGAAGACGATGGGCAGACCTGTCCAGATTTGCCACGCATAGAAACTGGACTGGCGTCAGTAAGCTCGTAGAACAGGCTCAATCGTTTCCATACCACTGCGCTATAATAGTGACCAACGTCTGAACCAACACTCGATTCAGTATAAGTAGGCTCGGAAATCATGTGTGAGCGCACAAGGAGGCCATTTTCAAGCTGAGGAGTCAATCAGAAAGGGATTCTACCGGAGCTGGGCAATAACTCACGGCAAAACTCCTGAAAAGAGGCCGTCAATCGAAGTCGGAAGCACAGATGGCACCACATACCACGGAATCAAGGCATCGGCAGCGAGGTTACCGAAATTGAGGACGAAATATGTGTACAGCGAGTGTCCGACCATGATTGTGCAGAGCGTATCCAATGTCCTTCGGAATAGTCATTAAATAAAAGATAGAGAGCATACCGAAACATACCACAAGGTCCCCACCTACATACAGCCGGGCAAGCGACGAGTCAAAACAGGATCGGAGACTCGTGCCACTGGTGAACGGACCGTCAACTTGAGGTAGATGCTATCCTTGGGATAACTTCGGTAGTAAAGGTAACATTGCAGGACGCAGATGCCGTAGGCCCTATTCGGTCGGGAGCCGTCAGCGATGAGCAGCAGGAGTCGGCGCGTCGTTTACGTGGTCGCAACCGCAAATCCTATGAACGACGTCGCAAAGACCTCCTTGACTTGTGCTACTGCCGCTGCAATGGCCTGTGGATCGGGGACTGCTGGCGCGGATGATGCCATAACAACGAGACGATTGAAGGCCAGGAGTAATATGGATTCCAGGCACGAAAATATCGCAAGCTCTTGAATGGATGATGGTGGGTTGTGGCTACACACCGTGTGCTCGGACCCTAAATTTTTAAATAGGTTTGACAGACAGCATAAACCGGAAAAAATGGGGCATGTCCATTAGGGAATAATTACCCGACGGCAATGGACTCGAGATTTATGGCAAGCACGCATTTGCTCTGTGCCACTGGCAGGGAATTCGAAAGATCTGACATCTAGCAAATTAAACAGGCGACCTTGAAGGTGTATCGAGAACCGCAAAGCACTTGTGTTTTTGGCGAGAAGATCTTGTGGGTACGATGATGCGTATCTTTCACCGACGGAGAACTTGCCACGGGGAAGTGGCACTGCCGTACATTTTTCGGCGCTCCGAGCGAATGTGGCAGGCAGAAAAAACAGGGCAACCTAAGTCTTGATGTCTGAAGGTTCCGGCAGGTAAGGTTGATGGAAAAGCCCGCAGTCAAACGCCAATCCGCAGGTTTGGGGCAAACCAAGGCTAATACGAGCCAAGGCCCAAGGGAGCGAATGGCAGCTCCGCTTAAAGAAGGTTTGTGACTCGGGTAACTCCGTTAATTTCATTGTCACTGATCTTCTTCACCTTGTTTTCCAAGACTACTCCAAGACTCCACCGCCACCAATGCCGCTATGAGCGGTTTCAGCCCTGCAATCACCCAAAGGGCGCTCAATTTTAACGGCACGGGGAAGCACGGGGATCATGCCACGACGGAGCAGTGCCGGCACTGGGGAAAAACATATCCCACACGGCTTCCCCGGTGATTATTGAGCGCCTTTCCAACGTAACCCTTCAGTAGCGCGCCCTTGTCCTTTCTCCGGCGAAATGGGCATCTCCTCCTCCTCCCTCCTGTCTAATCCTAAGCAGTTTTCCACCCCGGTTAGTGAGGCGGCCACAGGATTTCAACCAGAAAGAAAATCGTGGAAAACCTACGACTACATCATCTGCGGCGGCGGTAGGTCTTTTCCGTACTGAAGATGCCGGCGCTCGTCTGAAAGTATCCACAGGTACGGCAGGATGTGTTCTTGCTTCACGGCTTAGCGAAAATCCTGACATCAGTGTCCTACTAATTGAGGCAGGGAAAAGGTTGGCGTGATATTCACTCCACCATCATCTACGTGGCTTACATGGCTTTCCAGCAATAAAGGCAACCTCCTGGCCCGCATACCGCTTGCGTTTACTCAGCTTTTCCCCACCGCGGTCAACTGGAAATACGACACTGTGTAGGTCCATTTTGTCGATCTTGTTCGTACTTTAAAGTTTTGCGTAGTCCTCAGGCGGGTTTGGATAACAAGAAGGAATCTTGGGATCGAGGAAAGATACTCGGAGGATCGAGGCAAGTTTGGAACCCTGGTTCTAGTTCTATGATTAACTAAACTTTCGAAAGCACCATCAACGCCAGTGTATATCAGAGATGCTCTCCCGAGAGTAGGCGAACGCTATATTGTCTAGCCTGACCGCACTCAAACGCGACTCTGTAGACTTTTCGGACTGGGTCGTGGCCGGTGCTGTGGGCTGGGACGCAGCCGAGATGGCGAGGTATTTGATATCCTATGCAACTTCTAATATCACTCACCCTTGCATAGATATTTCAACAAGGCGGAGAAGTACAGCCCGAATCCAGACTTCCCGCGCATCGATACCGCCGTGCACGGCAGCTCCGGAGTCTCGGCCACGCGGTACGGTCCCTTTGCAGTAAGGCCTTGTTTTATTCTTCTCCGAGACGACGCCAAGACAGTCCTGCCCAGCCTATTTGTGACAGCATAATCGATGCCTCCGTGGCCGTGGGCATACCTCGAATCCCGTACGACACATTTCGTCCATCTTCAACGGCTCATTTCTGAGTAGGGACATGAATGCGGACAAAGGGCCTGCTGGTGTTTCCAACTTCGCTAGCTCGGTGGATCCCCGCGGAGAAAGTGAGTGGATGGCACACCGGACTACTGGATCTAACAACTATTTAGGGAGTTCCGCAGCGACGGCATACCTCACACCCGATGTCCTAAGCCGCCCAAACCTGGTGGTAGCCATCGACACGTTCATCACGCGGATCATTCTCGAGGAGGCTAAGGGCGAGGATGCGCCGCGTGCGACTGGAGTCCTGACGGCGATGAACGATGGGCGTCTCTTCGCCGTCGCCGCAAGGCGCGAGGTCATTGTCAGCACCGGCGCCGTGGCCACGCCGCAGCTGCTCATGGTGTCCGGCATCGGCCCCGCGGACGAACTGAACAAACACAACATCCGCGTCGTACGCGACCTCCCGTTCGTCGGGAAGAACCTGCTCGATGTACGTTCCTCACCACGACATTTACAATGCATTCTCGTTCATGGCGTGAGCTAGCACTTCTCCGCAGGGTCCCTCGTTGTGCGCGCCAAAGCCGGGAAGACGTGGGATCACGTCCTTTCTCCCCTGGGCGGCGTTGTCGCGCTCGGTAAATGGCTTATGTCTGGGTCTGGCCCGATGACTTCCATCGCTGCCCCGGTGGGAATCTTCGTTCACTCTGATACTATTGTGTACGTTCCAGCGCAGTCTGTGCATTACGAAGCAAAGCTGACGGCCAGCACAGTGCTTCACCGACCAAGGACAGCAAAGTCCTTGATCTATCCTCTGCGCCTTCCGCTGCACCCGACATTGAAATTTTCTTTGCTCCACTCATCGTAGTAAACAACGGTTCCACCAAGACTCCAGGTCATAGTGGGCTGACGATTGTGGGTTTCTGATCTGTTCTACGCGCGTTTCGTTGGACAGTCCTTACAGGGCTGCATCGCGATAAATCCTGCGAGCGCAGGTACCATCACCTTGGCGAGCTCCAGCATGCGGGATCATCCTCTGATTGACCCAAGGCGAGTATTCTTTCTATCATCACTTATTTCAACCAATGTATTTTCCCACACAGATACTTGTCAGACGAGCGCGATCTGAAGGTCCTTATCAAAGCGGTGCGTCTCGCCCTGAGAATCGCGCGGACCGAGCCGCTTGCGAGCGCCCTCGACCTGCCAGAGGACTCGAAGGACCAGGCGACGTTTTTCTGGCCGGGCGACGCCAACCCCGATATGGTCCGCATCTCACATCCGCGGAGAGGCGCATGCTGACGGTTGACGTTTCTCGGGCACAGGTGTCCGACGAAGAGCTCGCAGCGTGGATCCGGCGCAACGGCCAGACGGCATGGCATCCGGTGCGTCCCCGCTATCCAGTACGTCCATGCGTTAGTTGACGTCGGCGCAGACGTCGTCCGCCAGGATGGGCGCCTCGCCTGCCACGAGCGTCGTGAACGCGGAGCTCCGGGTGCACGGCGTCGCGGGCCTGCGCGTCGTCGACGCGTCCGTGTTCCCGACGCAGGTCTCGGGCCACCCGTGCGCCGTTGTCATTGCCGTCGCAGAGAAGGCCGCGGATTTGATCAAGGCTTCGCAATGATATCCTCTCATTGAAATCTACTTCATGAGTGCTACATTCGATTCTTTGTCAGTACTGTTCCACTTGACACGGTGTAACTTGACCTCAGCTGCGATACGAGCTCAGTGCTCTTCTCCACATGCTAAGTATTCCATGCAACATAAACTTCAAGCCAGACCGCTTTAAGCATGAAGTGAAAAGGTAGAATACTCAATACGCATTACAAGTCAGGGCAGGAACCTCCTAACCTAAGTTTCCTTTAGTATGTAAAAAAATCGTTAATTGGCCTTAATATCATGGGTATCATGCGTCTCATGAACGGGTGTATTCTCATTCCTGGATCCCATCTCAGCAGTCGACACGCCCAGATTGCAACTGAACCGATGGTCTGTTGGTATCATCATGTGTATCCAACTACTAGTAGAACCAACTGGGACACTATTTCCTCGGACTTGCAAATATGTAGTTGCTAGCGCTCTCCTCAGGTGGGGTTAGCCAAGGTTAATTATCGTTAACTGGAACATAATTAAGATATCCGAACACTCGCTTGGTGTCCCGCCACGGCGATCATGGTCCATTTGAACGTTCGCCGCACAAAATGCGGTTTAGACATCCGCGGCGCTAAATTCACACGTCGGTGGGAAATGGATGGCGTCCCGAGATGCCATTATGCCTTCTTTGTGCAAATCACAATATCAGTAGCGGCTGCATTCAGAACGTCAATTTAAACTGTTCGAAGAGAGCCATGCCGGTGAGGCCCGTCGTCGCATGCCCGTGGACGGGCACGACTGAGCCCGACATATTCCCGATCGAGCGCGCGTACTCGGGGTTCACGCCAATGAGCGGCGTAAGGACGGCGACGTCGACCTCCAGCCGCCCGTGCGCCCCGAGATCGAGGTCGATGTGATAGCCCGAGGGGTTCCCCGTGCTGAGCACCGGTGGGTAGGTCGCGTTCTGCCCCGTGGGCCGCACCCTGATGCTCCCCGCCGTGCAGCTTGCAGCGACGATCTTGTCATCCTTCGACGCGTACGCGCTGACGAACTCCGTGCCCGTCAGGTCGAGGAAATCGAACCACACGATCGAGTACGGCCCGACGCGCCCGTGGCCCCAGTACCACGACGCGACGTGCGTGGTGAAGACCTCGTCGCTCCAGTTCTAATTTTATTTTACGGCGTGAGCAGTTCCCACGACGACGGATGGAATCTGCGAACCCACCTTGTCATGATATCCGGTGCCCTTAAACACGAGGGGCGTGCCGTCGATGCGGAGATCGACGACGGAGACGGCATCGGGGATAGCATTCGACCACCCGATGTGGGGGCCCACCTCCAAGTTCTGGCCTGCCTCAGCGGGTCCACACGGGTAGTGTGCTGGAGCCACCTGTTGACGTGTCAGAAGTGCAGAAGGCTTGAACGTGGGAGCCGGACGCACCGATCGGAAGCTTATGGTCCCTTTAACGCCCGCATCTGGCGCGTCGATGACGATGAGGTAGCCGCCGGCCGGGGTGCCCACCCAACTAAAGCCCGTTCCGTGCCATGTCCCGCTGGAGGTGTCGCCGTCAGAAATGACGGTAGCCCCGTCAGCAGTGGGGGCAGCCTCCCACAGGGTGCCGTTGGGGAAGGACACCCATATGCGCGCGACGGTGATGGAGTCCGAAGGGTCGAGTAGCGGGAAGGCGGGCTGCGAGCTGGTGAAAAAGGTGACGACCACGGAGGCCAGTACGGTCGGGTCGGTGGAGACCACGTCAAAGTACCACCAATCGAAGGCAGAGCCGTTGATAGGATGAACTTTGGGGGCGTCTAGTCCCGTTGCGGTGGACGTAAACTGCGCCTGGCTGGTACCGTTCTGGACAGCGGAAGGAATGTTGTACACCTTTGCTTGCACTAAGGCGACCAAGGTCCAGAGAGCGCCCAGGAGGAACGGATGTATCCGCACCATGTTGTAAGATGAGGGTAGAGAAGGAAAGGACCGACGATAAGAAAAGGACAAAGCCAAGAAGCACTAGGTAAAAAAGGTGGATGGTGGTTGAAGCCCAAAGGGGAAACTGTAAACAGCAAGCAACAATGCCGGCAACCCCGGCAGAAGGTTTCCCCCGTGAAACGCGGCATTCGACGGTATGGCTGTGTATCTGGCTTACAATCCTAGAAGGTTTTGTCAAAAGGACTGACAATCCTGACTTCGGGTAAATTCCGGTGGACATTGACTGAATCCCCTTAACATAAATTAATTCCCTTGGTATAATATTTCCTGGACATGGGAAAATTTGGTGTTCAACTTTGTGCCTTGTTCGTGTTAATGACTATACAAAACTACCCCCATGCATCGAAATTAGCTCCTTTAAATCTCTCTATAAGTCAGGGTTTCATTTTGAAGGGAAGACCAGGAGCTGCAATACTTGGTGAATTGAAGTTGGGCGTGAAATAGCTATCTTGTCGACGGATGATTCGCTCAATATATATCACAGCAGAAAGGAACTTTCCAGGTGGCCGGCTGCCCAAAATAAAATCAACCACGACTTACTAAAAACTCTGCGAATGCGGGAGGTGAAGTCCCTGGAAAATTTTACATCAAGGAGAGCTTGACTATGATACACAATGTAGGCAGAAAATGTCTTGGCAGCTCAAGGGAGACGGGTAAAAACTAATATAACACAGCCGCGTTTCTTCCCGACAGTCCTACTCGCTACTTGGATTCCGTAATATAAATCGGGGAGGAGGAGCGAGCGAGCTTTGCGCAGAAGTCGGTCGCTCCTCCACAGTCGTAGTTCCTAAGGCCCGACTGTCCACTTCATTACTTGGATTCTTTATGTAATATAGATCTGCTCCATTATTCCATTTGGCTTCAGTCTAGATCTCCTATAGACAGACGTTACAGAAATTAGCCGATACCTCCATGCTGTAAAGCTCCTAGGAGTTAAGACCGGCCAGCTGGCAGCAAAGCTCAGCAAAGCCGCCCATCACCAACGAAATTTTAATATTCGACCCGCAACGTGGGTTCCGCGCTGTCGACGGTTAATAATGACTTCCGATGGGTGAGAACTGGCAATATGTGTCTAGTACAGGCTACTGATTTATGGCTTCCAGCTTCCCCCGTTGTCTGTTCCAGTTATCATGGTCTGTCATGTCGGAAAAATCGAAAAAAGGTTATAGGGCCGATCCAGGTCTTGTACGGTCTGATAAGGTCATCAGCAAAAAATAGGGTTATCAGGTTTAAATATGTACCAAAAGCCTAATATAAGGCCTGACAACTAGTTCCAAGACATTATGGGCCTTATAAGGCCTGAAGGGGGTTACCAGGCATGGTAAGGTCTGGCCAGGATTACCCCGCTGCGAAGAATAAAACCAGTGGCCTTGCGACATTGCATCGCAAGGTGCCCCACTACATTTCTAATCTAACGGACTGAGTTTACTAACTTAACGATGTCTAACTGTTACTCCTCTACTGAATATTTATTGTACGCAGTGTGGTTTGAACACACGACCGTTTGAAAACAAACAAATTTAAAAAGCCGATATACCAATAGAAGTCACTGCAAATGTAGTCGATATATAGCACCAAACTTTCCTGACATGGCCTGGCAGCCTCATCTAAGGCCTCCTCAGCTTGCCCCTCTCACACATTCATATTATGTACTTCTGCACAGCTGTTCAACCTTGCCTAACATATGAGGATGACCATTTCGTCCATTTCTATCAATGTGTCATTTTTTCGGCCCTTGCCCGATGCAGCTCAGGTATTTTCTAATAATTTCGACGAAAGTTGGACGAAAGCATGGAAATCAGTCGGAATGAAGCGGTAACTGTTTTGCTGCAAGCCTACAACAATTTTTTTGATATTCTAGAGAGGGTCTCTAGTATGTATTCCTATAGGGCCTGGGAAGACCTGCCAAGCCCTTATAAGGCTCACAACGAAACCTGGCAAGGCCTGATAACGCCGTCAGGTCCTAGGATGTCTTATCAGGCTTTTTCGATCTTTCCGACAGTCATTGTCCGAATGCTAGCAATAGATTTCATATGAATCTTCTCCTTCGTTGCACACAATTTGACGATCGCTGCGGCTGGGTATGGCAGCGCGAAGAATGGGCTCGAAACGCTCTTTCGCAAGACGGGCAGAGCCTTCGAGGCAATAGGAGCCGCCGTCGACGACGAATTCGACCCTGCGGATGGCAGCGAAGGGTGGGGTGTCCAAAAGATCGAAGAGCTGGGCTAACGGGTTCCACAGGGCGGGGATCGAGCGAGATTCCGTCCGGACCTTCAGGAGGAGCGTGTCCACGCGGGCGTAGGTCATGACCTGGGACAGTAGTGGCTCGAGGGTGGGGCAGACCGCCACGTCGAACTGATCCCGCGCTGCTATCACGTTGAACCGTAGAGCGTCGCTCACTCTGAGATGGCCGAGACTAGTGTTAGCGCTCAAGTCGAGCGTAGCTATCCGTGCAAGATTTCGTCAGGCGTGTATTCCGGGGTCTGGGAAGGAGGAACTAACGCATGAGATCTTCACCAAAGTCGAGCTCTAAACATTTTAGATGGTTCCCCAGATGGCGCACGTATGCCATGGTGGACAGGTCAGATGAAGAGGGGTATCGTGGGAAGCTCCACGTCAGTCTCCGCGCCCGAATAGCGAGCAGAATGTTTTCGATCGCCGACTTCTTGCTCCAACTTGTGACTAGGGATTCGAGTTCCATGGGCGGGAACGCATAGTTCCCATCAGTAGGGCCGGTCGCCCATGAGATGCTTCGAAAGTGGAGGTGTCGTAAGGCAGGGAGGTTCGACATGAAGTTGACGAAAGTGGCATAGGACGGAAACCTGGTATACGCTAGGCGTAGTTCTACGAGCCATGGAAGCGCGGGCAGGCCCTCTGGAACGTAGCGAAAAAGCTCCAGCGATCGCAGGGAGACGAATTTCGTCAATGCCAGGAATAGGGAATCGAGGGCTGGGGTTCTGTCGTAACCCCACACCTCCACGCGACGAGCAGTGGTAACCAGCGTCGTTGTCGGGGACGCAATTAGTTCTAGGAATGTAGCTGCTGACTGGAATGGATAAATCCAGGTTGATTCGTGCAAAAGGAAGCCATCCGCGGCAGACGAGACTGCAAGCTAGGAGATCAGGCTCGCTGTCGGCAAGCTCCTCGATGATGAGGGCAATTAGCTCTGGCGGTAACCGCTCTGAAGGAATCACAGTCTGGTTGTCGGTCGACATTGGGAACCTGGATAGAAAGTGAGCTAAATTAGTTTGAGAAGTTACCTTGGTCCTACCTCAGAGTTTGCGCCGCAAAGCTCGCGATAAGCTTGGAGGAAGCCGCTCCGGCAAAAGCCGTGTGACTCACAGATGTAGTCACACTTTGATTCGCCGGTGATCCGTAATGCGCCTTTCTATCTACCATCACTCTCAAAAATCGTTTCAGGTTTATCTCCTTGCTTTTCAACCGGACTTCAATTGGACAGTTCACCACCTCAATTCCGTCGCTCGGTCAGATTATTTCCGCTGAGCATCATGCAAGAATTACAAGGCCACTTTGAGGCCACTGTCTCTAGCATCATGCATATGGGAGGCTATGGAGTTCCATGTCGCGCAAGGCCGCAGTATCACGGAGGCATATCAGTGTCGCAACACCCAGAACCGCATCTTCTCACGACGGCTGTATCAGGAAATTCGGAGATCTTGAAATGCCAGTGTTATTTGCATGGAAGCGAGCCCAAGACTCAGCGTCTACTTTGAGCGCCGACTTGGCTCGTGACATCTCTGGGTTCGGTGCAGCTAACTTTCTCGCTAGGAAGCGCGACACATAGACGGGCAAATCTTACGCTGCCATTGGCAAATACTCTCCTCTCCCACACGAGGTCCGAGTCGTCTCTTTTTACAAATTAGCGCCCGGCTGAATGGCAGATTGGCCACTGTCACTAGCCAACATTTCCACATACATATACTGACCCAAGTTTATCTGGCTCTCCTGCCTTATTGCCCTCGATGCGGTCTCCACTCTTCCCCTTCGTTTCTTATGTCTTTATTTGACTTTTCTGGTGGCTCGGGTGTTGTGCCCTTCAAAAATGCGCGGAAAGTGCTGGTGCGCAGCACCTGGAAGCGCCAAGATGTCGTGACCCTGTTCTATTCTCCCGATGCTGACTGTCCATTCCAAATAAATATCCTCACACACATTCGCCTCCCGCAGATCGCTCCCATTATCCCACTTCATCTCTTACCTTCGCAGCTCACCCAAATGTCCCGATTCTCCTTCTTGAAAAGAGCATGAATTAGGTGTGGATGTTGAGGGAAATCTCCTCGTTCCTCGGATAGGTTGCCAACCATCGATCGACTTCCTGTCCGGGATGGTAGCGTGCCATGCCTCGTGCGAGACCGATGCCGCTGTCGTTGAGATCGCTTTCAACTCCGAGGACACCTACGCGAGAACATTAGCGACGTGGTCTTCCCGTTCACAATTCACGCTTATTACATCCCACCCAAGCTGCAACCCCAGCGACCAGCGCGGTGCTTGACTGTAGGTCTTCCGCTTCCGAGCCCACAGCATCCGTCTGCCAGACTTAGAGCTCTTCAGCGAGGACCTGTTCGCGCCGGGCTCAGCATTTCTCTCGATGCGACTGCATCCGGGACGCTGCTCGGCGGCGCGCTCTTCCCCGACGCCGATTGGCCGACCGCGCTGCCGATATTTGATATCAAACAGGTCTTGTATCTCGATTCAGCGATTATTCTTCTCTTATTTTATGGGCATTGAATGCTACTTCGAACTGTCCGAGGACCACCTCATCGCTCGATCCTCACATCTGGTCCAGGGTTCCAGTTTCATGCGCCACCTCGCGGCACACCTCCGCAAGGACGCTCCCAAGCAGCTCAAAGTCCGCCAGCTACACCCGTCGTCAGCGCATGCCACAAAAACAAGGGCCAGTAGACGCACCTCAGTCCAGATCTGCGCGCTGCAGCGCGCCCACCAGGCACCGTTGTGGAAGAACACGCCCGCGCTGACCTTTGTCTTGCGGTTCGTGGGCGCGAGCATCTTCTGGTTGAACAGGGCGTTGATCGCCTCGGAGGGCTGCACGCCCGCCGGGAGCGGGATCTGGACGTTCACCTGCGCGCGCGACATGAGTCTGTTTATTTTATGTCGTGAGAGGACGCACCATGTTGCACGTGAACTCGCCCGTCTCGTCCATGACGCGCGTCCCGAAGAGGGACGCGAGGTGCGCGCCGCCACGCATGGCCATGTCGTGGCAGTACCCATTAATCGCCTCCTCGCCGCCAAGCCAGGCGCGGAATTCCAACGCTATCGGGTGAACGAAATTAATTAATTAATAGTCGAGCGGGAAGATGAAAATGAACGTGCCCGCGGTGATGCTGAGCGGCGGGACGAAATCGATGGTGCCGTTCCCTGCGGAAATAAATTGGCTGCAAACAAAAGGGTGTAGAATGGAGACATACAGTTGTACTGCTCGATGAAGCTCTCGCCCGGGAACGCGCGGTCGGCGGGCGACTTGTACACCTTTGACGTGGGGAAGGAGGACTTGACGAGGCCTTGGTTCCTGTGCATCTCCGTGAATTTTGGGAAATAAAATAACCAAAAGCAGACCAACCGTTCAGCGACGAACATTACTGCGCACCCGCGCTTTGCGAACAGCCATTTGTGGCAGTTCTGTCGAGGAGTTAACCCTGCGGAAGGGACAAACAGAGTACAGAGTAGTCGCACCGAGACCCAAAAATCAGGATCCGCTGTGCCGAGGTCGATGTTCATCTCCTGGCCGATGGAATGGGCACCGTCGATGACGGTGTAGACGCGTGCCTCCTTGCAGACCTGGACGAGCGCTTGCCAGGGCATCAAGGCTCCAGGCACGGACGTGATGGAGTCGATCATCGCGACGACCTTCTGCCCCGAATGGCGAGGGATGGATCGGAGGTGGGCGCGGTAGCCCGCGACGATGGCAGCGTGTGACGTAGGCCATTGGATGACAAACGGCGAGATCTCCGGATGGCCGGGGCCATCGTGCAGGAAACGCGCTAGTCCCGCCATCGCATCGTACGTTGTGCTGCCTGAAACGCCGGTAAATAACGATACCGACGCGCCTCTCGGCCTCGCCACGTACAAGTGACGATGACATCGCCCGTCTTCCACTCGAACGAGCGCATGATGGTGTTTATCCCATGGCTTGTATTCCGCACCAGCACGATCTCGTTCGTTTTGGCCTTGACGAATTTTGCGATCTGCTCGCGGCACTTCGTGATGAGCTCCGTTTGCCCGACCCGTACGAAGAGGTCCGGGTTCGACTCGACTCGCATTGTCAGTTTGTTGCACGCTGCGAGGACCGGGAGGGGCAGGGACCCGTACGATCCTGGTGCCGATCTGTGAGCGATATCCAGCGGAATAACTGAGCCACAGACCGTGGTTGAGATTCACATAGTCTGGGTCGAATGCGAAGTACTTGAGCATCGCACGCCCAAAGGCCGGCGGTTCGCCATGTAATTCTAGCTGGGTCATGAAGATGGGAGCAGGGAGGATCGCAGATTTGGCCAAGTGGAGATAAGACCACATGGGACGCGGTAGCCCAAAATAGCCCTGATAGCGACGATAAGATAAGATAGCTCCGTCACGGACGTGATAATCACGCGGATTTTGCCGGAGCGACTATCCACCCTCATCTCTTTCTTTTAGCTCTTGCCTTGTGTTCGATCTTTACGGCAGGCAAAGGTAGATCATCAGCCTTTTAAACTAATGTCATTCACTTCCTATCTAAGTTTCCAATGTCAACCGACAGCCAGGTTGTGATTCCTCCAGAGCGACTACCGCCAGAGCTGATGGCCCTCGTCATCGAAGAGCTTGCTGACAGCAAGCCCGACATCCTAGCTTGCAGTCTCGTCTGCCGTGGATGGCTTCCTTTTGCACGAAACAACCTCGATATATTCATTGGACCCAAATCAGCACCTACGTTCCTAGAATTAATCGCATCCCCCATAACGACGTTCGTTAGCACCCTTCGCCGCTTGGAGTTGTTCGGTTATGAAGAGGTCCCATTCCCTGAGGCTTTATTCCCCGTGTTGACGAACTTCGTCTCACTGCGATCGCTTTCCTTGTATTCCCCTGTTCCGGATGATCTACCCCCGCTTCCATGGCTCGTAGAGCTAAGCCTGGGTAGTACCAGGTTTCCTTCCTACGCCGATTTCGTCAAATTCATGTCGGACCTCCCTTGCTTACAGCGCCTCGAGCTTTGCAACGTCTCGTGGGCGACGGGCCCTGCTGATGGGAACCACGCGTTCCCGCCCCTGGAACTCCGGTTCTTAGAGCTGTACTGGGGCAACCGGCCACCGATTGAAGGCATTCTATTCGCTCTTCGGACATGTGAATTATTGTGGAGTTTCCCACTGTACCCCTCTCCAACCGAATTATCCACTGCCTCGGCATACATGCGCCATCTGGGGAAGCATCTAAAATATCTGGAGCTCGACTTTGGCGACAAAGTAATGGGTCAGTGCCCCACTCCTAGAGCTTTGCCCCAAGCCTGACGAAACCTAGATCGGGTAGCGACGCTCGACCTGAGCGCTAATACTGCTCTCGAACACCTCAAAATACACAATGCCTTGCGGTTCAACGTAATACCCTCGCGCAATCAGTTCGACGTGGCGGTCTGCCCCGATCTCGAGCCCCTGCTGTCCCGGATCATTCCCTACGCCCGCGTGGACACGCTCGTCCTGAAGGTCGGGACCGACTCGATCTCGAACCCCGCGCCGTGGAACCCGATAACCCAGCTCTCCGATCTTTTGGATACTCCGCCCTTCGCTTCCGTACGCAGGGTCGAATTCATCGTCGATGGCGGCGCATTTTGCCTCAAGGGCTCTGCCCGCCTGGCGCGAGAGCATTTCGAGCCCATTTTGCGCGCTGCCATACCCAGCCACAGTGATCGCCAAATTGTGTGCAGCGACGGAGATGATCCAGACGAAATCTACTGCTAAAAATCGGACTGCGGTGTCGAATTGTTGACACGCACGGTGGTAAATGTCGGACTTCGTGTCATTGTAGTAGCAGTCGAAATTCACGATTGCGGGAATGATAGTATGCAATTGTACTTAACTAGTGTTCTTAAGATGACGCGTAGCTTCTGAATTTATTGAACGAGGAACGAGTTAGAATCAATAAAGCGTCTGTCAAGAAAGACTACTTCTGAACTGCTGCGTACACGATTGGCATTGAGTAACGTCCATACTGATGTGTGGTCTGCTGGGCAGTTGCGTGCATACAGAGGCGATCCATTCCTAGCCATTAGGATATCCGCAGGCACTCAGGATGTCTGACCGGATATGTCTGGAAGTCGAAAAGGATAATGGCGCGAAATAATATTGGGGACAAGTTCGAATAATAGGGAGTGATCGCTCTGGGTTGACGGAAGGCATTACGCCGGTTAGAAAACTATGAATCCGAAGACTATGCTTTATAAACTCCTCCCTGGTGCGGCGGTCTTGTTGAAACCCCATCGAAAGCGATTAAGCGATTACGGAGTAAGCAAAAGCTTTGGTTTGTGTCTCTCTAGCCTCGATATCAGCCTAGAGGGGCATTCAGTCAGCTGAGAGTAAATTGGATTGAACGAACCACTTACCTCCTCGAGTGCGAAATTAATCGGTTCAAAACGTCGGGACCGATGGCAGTAGGGGCGGGCTCCGCCGCACGAATTATGGGGTCCTGTGTTCACTTGAGATCAGTATTGTTCTCCCAGACATCCACACAAATACGTACATTCTTGGCGGCGTTCGAGGACGCATCGGCCGTGGGGGTGGGGACGGGGGAAGCTTGAGCAGCCCACAGAAGGGCGACAGACACGTAAATGGAGGAGATGAAGCGCATTGTGCTGATTGTGCTGAACGGCGGTGTAGAAAAAATAAAATGAACAAGAGCGCGCCGGGGCGCTTCGCGCCCCGGCATCTCGCTGGAATCTGAATCATGCTTAAATCGCTGTCGGGCATCAAGGACTCGGTGATAGCCTGTCGGAGTTCAAAGGCTTCAGACACGTTATTTTATAAAGAGTAAAATTTAAAGAGCGCGCCGAGGCTTTTCGCGCCCCGGCACATCGCTGGAATCTGAATCATGCGCCTTCGCAATGGCGCCAATAAATGTCGACTCAAAATTGCTGTCGTGTTGATACGTGGTTCCACGTCTCTCGGCATCCAGGACTCGGTGATAGCCTGGCGGAGTTTAAAGGCTTCGGACACACGTTATTTTATAAAGAGTAGAAGGTTGTAATGAGTCGGGGGAAATTGAAGACGCGAAATGGTGTTAGTCCTCGCATAGTCGGTCGGCTTTTAAGGCGTCGCTGGTGCACGTCAACTCTAGAGGCTTGGAAGCTCATGGCTTTCTCGGATCTACACCGTCCTTGCGCGCTAGGTTGAAACTCCATATCCCCCCGCCTAATACCTATTAACCCGGCCTCCATCATACGATGCATGTGTTCGTCCTGCGCGGCGCCAAATACGTCCCGCGGGAACCTTGGAGAGCGAGTCGACTCGGGAACGTGCCATAATAGTTTTTACCCGTCTCCCTCGGCAATCCCTCGGGCTGCCAAGATATGTTACTTCCGACTTCACATTTTATCGTGAAAAACAGGAAGGATTATCGACTCCGCGGGTTGAGAAATTTTCCAAGGACTCCCCTCGCCGCATTCACCGAGTCTATGTCGTGTCTGATTTTACTTGGTAGAGCTGGCGCAATATTAATGCGCATCTTCACTGCCCGTTTCGATAAATCAGGAGGACCAGAAGGCACCGACTACACAGGCCTGAAGGCGCTAGGACGTCAGAACTCTATGAGGGCACGACCATTGACTCCCCAAAGCAGGCTGTACAACTCGATTGTCCCGTCGGCGTTAGGCTAAGTTTCCTGTTAAGGGTACCCAACGGAAGATGCCGAGACACGGCGCATCAGTGGCAGTACGTGGCATTACCGCCAACTACCTTGACCGTTTGGACGGAAACTTGAAACACCAACAGCGCAAGGAAGAAATGTTATGACCTGTTCCCGCATCACTCGCGAACGACCAAATACACTGCTCCGCATGTACGGGCCTCCCAAAGTGAATCGAGATGAGAGAAATTCGACTACAGAAAATGCTGAGAATTTTTGGAGAATTTGATGAAGAGCGCACTTCGACTGAAGACGGGTCAAATTTCGTTCCAAACAAGCCTGAAAGCTCGTCTGCGTCGCTCGAGCTCTTCTAGTTTGCTCTAAATCAGCGGTGTTTGGACGGACAGCCGATAGGCGTACCACGCTCTATCTCCACATATGTATACTGTATTGCGGTGTGGCCCTTCCGCCAAAGATACATGAACTCTGACCCATCCACCCAGAGCATTTTGATGTCGGGGTGCTGAGACACGAGAGAGTCCTTCAGTTCATTCAGATCTGGGGGTCCAAACTCGATGGGCGGGGTTTCATAAGTGTATTCCCAGTGAATGGCAAGTTTCTGGATGTTCACGGGTAAGGGCGAATTGTCCGCCAGGGTCCCGAAAAATTGGTCTGCCTGGATATTTATGAAATTAATACAGCGACAGAAGAGGGGCTTGGTTCGTACCTCCCAGCTGTACAATTTCGCGTAGAACTCGTCCTCCCACACTGTGACGAAGACTTTGATCTCGAGCTCAGTGAGACTCGGGAAGACAACACATAAAGTTTCGAGGATCTCGTTGTCAAACTCATCGAACTTCGCGTCAAGTGCGACGACACTGTTCGGTTCGATTAACTGTAATTGAACCAGCAGCTCTCGAGGTTCACAGCAGATGGGGAGAACGAGGCGTCGCAAGGAGGGGATCGGCAGGAACAGATGCAAGAGCTATATTCCGCAAGCGAAGTTAATCGTTGAGAGATTGGAACACGAGGGCGAAAGTCGTCGTCGAATACAGGCCCCCACGCCTCGAAAGTCAAGACTTGAGTGGCGAGGAATTTGAAAAGAACTTCGAGAGCCCGGGGTATCGTGCGCCCATTTGCGCTGATTATTAGACTCGTCACGGAGGGGAAGGATTCAAAAGCGCCGAGTCGGTTCCATAGCCGCTCGTGGTACGTGATATCGAGATGACGGAGTGTGTTTACCCGTAAGAAGGGAATCCAATGGTCGACCCCCGTGATTACGGTTATGTCGTGGCGGAACCGAAAGTGGGAGATGCGTGGTGGGATGAGCTTCGAGGAATCAATGGTGTCTCCACTGCATAGATCGACCTCGAGAATCTGCAATCTGGCGAGGAGGCACAAACTTTGCATGCCGATTTGGGTCACATGGACCTCACGCAGGAAGAGATGATGGAGGTTGGCGAAATGGGGAAGGGAATTGAACAGAGCCGTTAATAAAATGTATGGGTTGTCCAGGTGATGTGAAAACCGCCAGCCGTGCGCGTTTGGAGGAGGAGGAAGCGGACGGAGGGTGACGTGGCAGCTGCGGACGCACAGTGCGATGTTCGCAGACGTCCAAAATTCCAGACGCTGCAAGAGAAGATCGACCTGCTCAGCTGCAGGGAGCGCGATCGCGGAAGGAGGGGCCCCGACCACATTGACTCCAGGGATGAGCGAATATGGGCGAAATTCGAAGTCGCGGAAAAGGAGGGGGCGGGCGATGTGAGCGAAGAGCCGGTGAGTGAGATCCACATGCATGAGCGCATCGCGGGGTAGGTAGTCGAATATCCGAGCCCAGAGCTCTGTTGGAATATGGTCGGAGGCGACAATCGAGTCATGCTCCGGATAGTAGGAACTCGGAGAAGACATGCCGGCGGTAAGGGGAAACTGCGCAGGCGGATGGCTTAGTATGATGTGGCGGTGGCGGAGGACAAGCGAGGGAAGCAGATGATGGGAAATCAGCACCCAATGTGATAAGCGCGCTCGAGGAGTGATAAACGAAAAGTGAGGGATTGGGGCGTATAAATTTTAGGATGCAATCAACGAGACAAATTTGTTAAACAGTCTCGAGATCTTTTGAACTGTCTTGGTCAATTGTCCCGCGAGGGACTAGCTACTCGGCCGCAACGCGAGAGACTCCAAATGGTACAATTTACATGCAAACGAAAAATCTAGAATACAAAATAAAGTAAGCATGCGAAATCTGCGCACCATAGAGTAGGATTATATAGCAATAGTGAAGGAGAGAGAGTCCACATCCATCCATGTCAACGAATCACAGCAAAAAGAACGAGGGTATGGCACCGCGGAGCCGCCCGAGCCGCCACCTGATCGTGCCGAGGTGCTCGCGCAGACAATCGGCGCACAGCGTGTCCGTGAACGCGTCGTCGCGCAGCATCGCGTCGAGCTCGCGGACCAGCCACGTGCTGTACGGCGCCCGCGCGTCAGGGGCGAGGCGCGCGCGCCAATACGCCGCGCGGCGCGGCGCACACTGTGCGCACGTCGTGTCAGCGGTGCACCCAGACTCAGCGAGCGGGTCGACAAGGATGCGCACGAGCGCGTCTTGGAGGGCCTCGCGCCCGGCAATGAGCCGGCGGAGGTCGTTCGGCGAGAGGACGATGTGCGAGCGGCCGCCGTCTGCGCCACAGTGGAACTTCTGGACGGAGAGGGCGTAGAAGGCGGCGGGGAGTATCTCGGGGACGTTGCACTCTTGGGCGAGGGTGATGGCTTCTGTGGACAGTGTGTCCATGAGTGAGAAGCAAGAACACTAAAGCCAAAGCGCACCAGCGGCATGGGGCAAGGCGTTCAAACGCATGTTCACGACATCCGTTGGCCAACGAGACGCCAGCTGTTCCACCGCCCAATGGCGCAGGTCGGTGATCTCGTACTTTGTCGAAATGCGGAGTGCGCCAGATAGGATGTCGAATGTTACTGCTTGATTAAGGAACTCGCTGGAACGGAGTGGGTTAAGCAGTCAGTTAATATACGTGAGATAGAGGTGCAAATGCGCACTCTTCGTGATAGATCCACCCCAGAGCCACTTCCCAGTCAGACAACGCGTCACCGACCAATGCCACACTGGGGCATCCGTCAATCCGGTCGGTCTCGGAAGGTTGGGGAATGTGCAGCATGTCGGAGAAGATCACGGAACATTGTAAGCGCTTTCTGTGGACCTTGAGTAACCTTTTCTCGATCTCCAGCACGATGTCGCCGTCGGAAAACCACAGCTTTTTCAGGATCGCGCAGGAAGCCAGAAAGGATAATTGGGTGGCTTCACAGCACGAGCGATCAGAGACACGGCGGCGTTTGGATAGTGGAGCTATATCGTCGAATGCTTCGTCTGCCACAACGTCCATGGATGTGGATGCGCAGGACATGGGGAGCGGCAACAAAGGGATAATGCGTCACAGCGCGTGATGTGATAGACGCGTCCACACGTGTAAACAAAGCCGACACGTCTATCACGTCTATTTATGGGCTAACATAAACGCGGTCCGTGTTGAGGTTCTATGAACCACAAAGAAAATTCTCTCGACGGGGATATCCATCTTCCCTATCCCATCCTGGGGGTAAAAATTACATATTCAGTGATAATGCAGCCTGGCACTTGTCAAGTTGTATTGCACGTGAACTTCCTGGGCGTGTGTTTGACTGCTGTGGCGTGGCTGGCAGTATCTAGAGTAGTTTGTACATGTTGTGGTAGCTTAGTCATCATCATTGGGTTTCTTCCTGCTTTCACCCTCCCGCTGCGAGCCCCGTTGGCTCATCTCCGGCCCCAGAGACCCCGTGCGGCCTCCATTTGGTGATGAGAGTGTGATTCGCTCTTCTCCACGTGTCCTTCGGCCCAGATCCTTCTTGGCTTCCTCCGAGAGCAGCAACTCTCGATCCATCTCGCATCTGCTGCTAGCAGATTTTCCGGCTTTTTTTTTCCTGACAAACACCGCCTTCCCTGCACTCTTGGCAGCCCCTGTCACTGGCATACTCGATTCGACCGCGTTTTCACGCACTTTCACACCCGCCACCGTTTGCTTGTGCCACGTCACCATGACACATCCATCGGCCGCACAAAAAAGGAAGAGGAAGAGAGAACAAAAGCTCCTGGAGGAGGAAGCACGACGAGGAGAAGAGGCGACAGCACATCACCTGCCCGTAAGCAACCCCAGTCCGCTCCCCTCCTCGACAGCACCAGCTTTCGAGCCACTGCCCGCGCGCACCCCGGCACGGGACGCAGACCCAGAGCCTTACGATTGGTATCCGCCCTCAGACCGCCCCATTTTCGATGCGGCGTCCCTGGTATTCGTTGACGACCAGGCCGCACTCCCCATTCTCCGCGCTCCCGAGGCGTCCTTCCCACACCCCAAAGACTGGCCCGCCGACATTCGTGCTTTTGTCTACGGCTCCCCCACTCCTTCCGAGTCCAAACCACCGGACTGGTTCGACGACGCGCCTGACATCCCCACTGTTCAAGTCATCCACGCCGCTCTCTCTGCTCCGTCACCACGCGATCTTTCCGTGCTTTGCAGCGAGTCGGGCCATCCCTGGCGTACGATTCGACGTCGCAACCGTCGCCTACTCCCCGAACGGCGTCCCTTCCCCCGATCCCTTCCGAAATGCCTCCCGGCATGCTACGCACCTCTACCCACGCCGGCAACACCTATCCACGCGCTTATTCCACATCGGGATCCCGACGAACCTCTTCCCGTTCTCGTGCTCCCCCCGGCTACGTCTTTGCCGGACGACCCATACGACCTTCTCCCTCTGCAGCGAGAGCCAGTACCTCACCTTTTACCGGCAGCTACCGCCTACGGAACGGTGCAGTCGGGGCTCGCACTCGTATGCGCACAAGAATATCCCTGGGTTCACGTCGCCCTCAACAACATTTCAGAAATTGCATGGGGACCTCATCTGGATGAGCGGCGGGAGTACCTGTTCGATTTACAACCTGATCAGCTCGTTTTCCTCGCCGTCCTCGCGGAGATGACCTCGCTCGAGCCGGACTTCGCCCTATTTTTTGACTCTGCGATTGCGGATTTCACAAATGCTTGGGTGGATCACTGTGATTCTTTTGGATAGTAGGATGGCGCGAGGTCGCGCCACGTCCCTCGCTCCGCTTGGACGTTTTTTGGAGGGGGGTGCCTGTGGCGTGGCTGGCAGTATCTAGAGTAGTTTGTACATGTTGTGGTAGCTTAGTCATCATCATTGGGTTTCTTCCTGCTTTCACCCTCCCGCTGCGAGCCCCGTTGGCTCATCTCCGGCCCCAGAGACCCCGTGCGGCCTCCACTGCCTGAGTACCACAACTTGAATCTTCGTTTCCGTTAACTCCCGGATGTTACTTCGTGGTCAGAATATTCGTAAGTGTTCCGTGTCCTGTTGGTGTCCTGCTCGTGGAAGTATGCTATAGACGGGTCGCCGCGGTTGTCTTTTATTTATTTATTACAGTGAACAAAAGACAGTGAAAAAAGAGATTGTCTTACGCCTTGGGGAATGGTTCCTCCGATAAGTAATCTGGATGAGTACACGAGAGACAGAAGGAAGGAGAGGATATCTACGGTTGATCCGCGGCCATCAGTACTTTAAGACTCCGATCACCAGGCCGGGAGTGCCGCCACCTGGACTGTCCGACTCACACGCTTCCTGACATTTTTACAACCTTTTGGAGGTTTGCAGCGCTGTTAAAGTCATTGTTTCGACTCTCAAGGACTTCTTTTGCGATGACCTCAGCTGAATTTGTGGTCATTTTTTCGGCCACAGAATGGTGCACCGCCACTGATGCCCGCTGTCCTTTGACTCTCACCACATCACCTCGGAGTCCATCATCGTCTGCGGTGATCGTCAAGCGGTCGGATAGCCCGGAGAGTAACGTCCCCAACAGACACGGCACCAAAGACGAGGACCATCAAGCCTAAGAAGACTTCAAGCCGCTGTAAAGGGTCCTCTGCGACGCGGACACTGCCCTCGCTCCAGAGGGCCTTGGATATCTGAAGTAACCTGGCAATTATGTATAGTTGTCAGATCGTTGTCCTTCGCTCATGTCTCCGGTGGCCGTTGAGTCGGACTGTCGGAGTCATTCCATGCGGTGTGAACCTAGACGGGGACCCACCCTACCCTCACTACCTCCAAGGCCTGGTCCTCGAGGCTGTGGAACCTCCCTGGGATGAGTATAGACTTTGGATAATAATAGTGATCTTCTGAAACGTTACATACGGCAACGATCCTCTGCATCTAGGGTTCAGACGGCGGCTGCAATTTTAAGCGCCGACTTGGCGCCCAACATCTCTGGGTTCTGTGCAAGTTCTGTGTACCTTGGATGCATCTAAAGTACTGGTGAACTTATCGTTGAAAAATACTAGGCTGTTGCTGGAAAATCTTTGGCAAATCCTCTTTGAATTCTCATGGATGGTACCGTGGAAATGGCATTGACTTCGTCTCTCGAGCCGGCGTCATTCTTTTCAAATTACCGCCCGCCTCGTCGTATGACAGATTGGCGCTTTCTCGCGCAGCCACAATTGCGAGATATATATACTGTGCTCAGGATCCCGGTTCCATTAACTCGCTTGTTTCCTCACTCTCGTTGCCTTCCGATGCGGTCGCCCTCCTTTTTCTTCGCGTCTTGTGTCTTTATTTCGACTTTTCTGGTCGCTCTAGTGCAGAGTGTGCCGTTGGTGCCATTCAAAAATGCACCGACTGTTCTGGCCCGTAGCACCTGGAAGCGCGAAGTCGTCCCCAAAGACATCGTGACCTTGTCCTATTCGCCTGGTAAAAAGCATGCTTTCGCACTTAATTTTGTGGTCCTGAGTTGGAGCATCCCACAGAGCGTTCCCAGCGTCCAACTTCATCCCTTACCTTCGCTGCTCACCCAAATCTCCCTATTCTTCTCCTGGAAAACATCGAGTTCCTTGTCAATACGGTCGCGTGCTATGCCTCCTCCGAGACCGACGACTCTGCCGTTCAGATCACCTTCAACTCTGAGGACGCATACACTGCGACACTAGCAGCCTGGTCCTCTCTGTCACAATTCATGCTTGTTACATCCCACCCAAGCTGTAACCCCAGCGACCAGCGCGGCGCCTGGCTGTAGGTCTACCTCATCCTGATTCCTCAGCGCTTCTTAATTCTCATCTATGCAGGGTGTCCTCCGTTTCTGGGGAGACCTTCGACTCCACGATTGCCCTGCAGGTGCAAACCGTTCCTCTCCGTGAGGCGGGGTCCTCGTTCCGTATCTCCCATGCCGCTAGTACGTAACAAATCCGTTGTCCTCGCAGTATCTAACGCCCACACAGCTGGTGTTTCCACTGCGTGGGGATCCCCCGCGCTAAAAGCCTCATTGGCCGCGACGATATCGATCATATCTTCCCGCTCGACGAGACTTTCGACTTCGCGCCCCGCCAGCAGCTCCTCCCCATCGATACGAGCCTGGGGAACAACACGCTCCTCGCGTATGTCTTCCCATCCTGATTCGCTAGCATCTCCCTGCTGACCCAACTGACTGTATAGCTCCCTGTCAGACGAAATCCCGGACCCAGATGGCATGCAGGTTTTCTGCGTCGACTGCGTCTCGGTCTCCAAGTTCTCTGTCGGGCTCGAGATCAACGTCACCGGTCTCTCCGTGAGCCAGGCGTGGATCAACGTCACGGTCGACGACTTCCAGCACGACATTCAGCTCGAGTTCTCGCTGTCGGACACTGTCGTACCAAAAGAATCTCGATGTCCTCCTGCTCGCCATCCCGGATCTCGGCTTCAGCGTGCGTGCGCTGCACTCCTGCGATCCTACGATGCTAACCGCGCTTGCAGTTGTCTGACGTCGTGACCATGGGTTTCTTCTACGGCGCGGCGGTCAGGGTTGACTTGGATCTTTTGGGTGAGCTGAATTTTACAGTCGGGGCTAGTGCTAGCGTACGTATTCTTTCTCGATAACTATGTTTGGGGATTTTACTGGCGGGTACAGATCCCCAAAGACGCGGAGGCGACGTTCATGATCACACAGTTCAACGCATCGTCTGCAGTTGGGTGGTAAGTTCGACCACGCAGCGCGGAATGTCGGAAGGTGCTGAGAAGAAACTGCAGGGACCAATCGACGTTCGACGTCCATCCATTCCGATTGAACAGCGGTTCGTTCAACGCGACCGCCGGACTGTCGCTCTCTCCCTTCTTAGAGGCGACGCTGCACCTAACATGTACGCCGCCCTTGCGAGACTCATACACAGGGCTGACTGTCTCCCAGCGCTCGTTTCTGCGACCGCGCGCTTGTATGTGAACACACCGCACGTCACCGGCGCCGCGCGCCTCGGGCAGAATGTCACTCGTGATTGCCAGCCCCTCGGCGCCAACGACTTCGAATATTTCAGCGAGGCGCTAACCTTCGGCGCGGGGCTCAATCTCTCGATCGACGCGACCGCGTCCGGAGCCCTCCTCCCCGACGACGACGACAGCGACGGCGATGACAACAACAATGACACGCCGTTCTTCACGCACGCGCTGTCATTTGGCGACATGCCTACGCTCGCGGACCCCAAGTGCATGATCGTTGTGGACGACCTCAGCACCGCGAACCTCGCGGGACAGGTCGTCGCGCCGACGGGGACACTCCTCGCTGCTGCGACGGCGATCCCGAGCTTCGACGTCGCAGGTATCCAGTCGTACTACTCCGCCAACGGGGCGCTACCAACGAACGTGAACTATGGGCAGATGCTCCAGGCTACGACGGTCCCGGACGACATCAAGAAGGCCGTCGAGAAGGCGGGCGCACTGGGCCTGCATGCGCGGCTCAGCGTCGTTGTGTCCGCTGCAGTTGCGGTTGGCGGGGCGATGGTGGTGTTCCTTTAAAAAAAAATGTATTTCTGGGATTTCTGTTTGTTGTCTTATTAGAACCTCCCGTACCACTCTCGTTACCACTAATATTTATATATGTCTCGGCGGTTAATTCTCCGCTAAATGGTCCGAACGATATACCAACTCAGCGACCACAAGCCTGGCTCATGCGCGCAGCCTGTTCAAGGCCTGTGAGTTCAATCTGCAGATTGAATCTTGATCTAATGACAGACACATTAGATTATTTTTTGTGAGACGGACCTAGCTATAAGGTATTTCGTTGCTTGTCTTAAATTTATACGCCCGATATGCCCTCCCACTCAACTCCCGCTATTGTACTTACGGAAATTGTACGTAGTCCTCGTCAGACGTGCGAGCCGGCTCGAGCCGAAGCCAAGCCGCTGATGGCAGCCCACCATCAAGCTCGCTGGCTGGCTTGACTCTGCTTGACTGACGGCAACACGAATCTGCAACTAATCTGTGCCCTTCTGTCGGGGTTCAGGGCCTAGTACACTGGCTTGGGACTCGGCCGGTCTTGGACGTGCTTGGCCTTCAATTGTAAATCCCAAAGCCAAGACCTCCAGGCACCACCCGCCGCTGAATGGCGCTATCCAGGCACCGCGACTCCGATGCACGGATTTCTGAATCTTCACTGGACTCTGGTCCGCGCAGCTTTGGTCTTTATATTTCTCGCAACATTTTGCTTCTCGCCATCCGAAAGCCAGCTTACACTCATCGACCTCACTCAACGCTGCATAAAAGATCCACAGCACAACTCCGGGTGGCCAACAGCTAATACGCAACAGGCCGCCCAGTATCTTCAAGAAACTTGGCATTCCGCTGCACAGACGCACGTTTGTTACGAGGAGCTGCATAAATGGCGAGCCCTCGCGGCGCGGAGATCCAGACACCTTCCCGTCCAGACATACAGCGATGCCGATCCTGCATCAGTATGACTATCTCATGGCCTTTGGCACTATGTTCTCCTGTAAGTTCTTTTTCTTTCGAGCTGTTAATTCGATGGCTGAGTGTTTTGTCAGTGTTGGATGCTTTCAACGTAATGCAGCTTTGTTGCACGTTCAGCTTTCGGCGACTCACGCTTGCTATAGATCGGAGCCAACGATGTGGCAAACTCCTTCGCGACAAGTGTCTCCTCCAAGTCCTTGACGCTTCGTCAGGCCTGCTTCCTCGCAGCGATTTGCGAATTCCTTGGCGGTGTGCTCGTTGGCGCGTGCGTACTCCTTTTCTTGAAACAACTGGAACTAATTTAAGCGCTTATCTTCTCAGTCGTGTCGCCTCCACAATCAAGAACGGTATCATCGACGCATCCGTCTTCCAAGGCCACGCCGATGTTCAACTTTTGGCCTTCACTTGTGCCATCACCGCTTCTGCTACATGGCTCATGATCGCCACAAAACAGGTAGTCTCTTTTAACAGACACTTAATCGTAAGGTATCTGAGTTTCTGATCAGTCCTGGCCCGTCTCTACCACCTATTCTATCATCTCTGCTCTCATTGGCGTTGGTATCGCTACTGGCGGTGCCAAGCACGTTCATTGGGACTGGAACGATGGCAAGGGCGTCGCGACTATCTTTGCCGGATTCATAGTTGCTCCTGGTATTGCGGCGGTGTTTGGTGCTGTCGTCTACCTCCTCACCAAATACACCGTGCTGGTGCGGAAGAACTCCATCCGGGCGGCCCTCATCGCCTCCCCCGTGTACTTCTTCACCGTCGCATGTGTGCTGACGATGTCCATCAGTGAGTTTGTACTTCTCCAGTGTCATCGCGTGATACTAACGAAAAATCCCCAGTTTACAAAGGTTCTCCGCAGCTTAAACTGGACAAGCTCCCCAAAAACACCATCACCGCTGGTATTGTGGGTACTGGGGCCGTTGTAGCTGCTCTATCAGTCATCTTCTGGCTTCCATATGTCTATGCCCGGGTGGTCAAGAAAGACTACAGTCAGTTCCTTCGTCTCCACTCTCAGTACCCCGCTAACGCGCGTTTTCAGCCATCCGCTTCTACCATTTCTTCATGGGCCCTCTCCTGTGGTCGCGCGCTGCTCCCGCCGATGCTGAAGAGCACAGTGCCGTTCCCGACTACACTGTTCACAAACCGGATGCAAATAACGCTCCCCGTTCATCTTTCGACGCTTCTTCTACCGAGCCCACGGAGAAGGACCTCGAATATTCTCGACCTCAGCCAGAGCCTGTTCATCCATCTCCCCTGGCTAAGGAGGTTGAAGGAACACCCACGGGTTTCACCCCGCTCAAGGAAGACCTTTCTTGGTTCGCTCCTGCCAATCTGTGGATTATACTGCGCTACCGTATTATCGAGACCCTTTTGCATGGCAGCAACGGTGAGTGTTTTCGAAACGTCGACGACATACGTCCTGATAAAACCACTCAGTCGATGTCCACGCCATGCAAGCGGGTTCTCAGGGCTCTCAAGAAGCCGCTCGCATGGCCGAGATGCATAAACACGCCACGCAATACGACAACAGTACGTTTCCTATGTTTTCAAATCCGACACGCTCGTTTATGCTCTCGCAGAAACTGAGCACTTGTACTCCTTCCTCCAAGTCATGACCGCGTGCACTGCTTCCTTCGCGCACGGCGCCAACGACCTTGCCAATGCCGTCGGTCCCTGGGCGACGATCTACTACGTCTGGAGTACAGGTCTTCTCGCTGGGAAGGAGACCCCCACTCCCGTCTGGCTAATCGCTGTCGGTGCCATCGCCCTCGTCATTGGTCTTGCGACATACGGTTACGTGAGTCGTTCCTGATTTTTTTTTCAGTCTGGGACCGCCTCTGATTTTAATCGTCGTTTGTAGAATATCATGAAGGTCCTCGGTAACAAGCTCACGCTCCACTCGCCGTCTCGCGGATTCTCGATGGAGTTAGGCTCAGCCATCACCGTCATTCTCGCGTCGCAGTGTATGCCACGTCTCTCCCTGCGCTCACCTTGTCCAGTACTAACTGTTTCGCAGACGGTATCCCGGTCTCCACTACGATGTGCATCACTGGCGCCACGCTCGGCGTCGGTCTCTGCAACGGTGACTGGAGGGCTTTCAATTGGAAGGCGCTTGGATGGATCTTCTTGGGATGGATCCTCACGGTTCCGGTTGCCGCTATTTCTGCTGGGTGTCTCATGGGTGCGACTTTTTGTTTGTTTCTCATCCTTCAATACTGATGCTGTTGTGTAGGTATACTGCTCAACGCGCCCTCCCTCTGACGGGCTATTAAGTGGTAGACCGTCTGTCCATGTCCATTGATTATACATAAAATAGGCTGTAATTAAAACATACGTGATTCAAAATTAAAATATTCAGTGATCCAAGAAGGCCGCCGTAACCCTCAGCTTCAGGTTCTCCGCGACTCGGGAGTTGGCAGCTTGCCTTTTTCGGCCATGGCACAGCCACTTTCCTTCATCTTGCAAAAACGTTGCCTCTTGAGACTCGTTGCTTGCTGCAACTCTTCGCTCCTTCAACTCTTCACAATCTCACCCTCATATCTGGACATCCGTCTAACATGCTTTCGAGCCCCAGAGCCTCAGATGCCTCACCCAGAACGTAAAAATTCTAATCGGAGATTATCGCCCTGAAGCCTTCGGTGTCAGCAGACGCTACTTGCGGGTGTATTGGACGTGGCTGAGATGTCTACAGAAGTGCAAACCATCCGCTTCGTAATACGACGACGAAAATCAATTGACGGCACAGAGGCTTGGCTTATGCTGCCCGCGACGCCCATCTCGGTCTGGGTCTTCCATCGAGCAATCAATGTACGGCGCATCGTCAGCCGTGCGTTTTCTCCCCTCGATTAAGACGAGGTTGCTCATCAATGACAGATCCTGGGCCTAAACGACATCCTGTAACCTCGCGCCCAGCAGGAGCATGTCGACGCTGTGTTTGAGTTTGACACTCAGAGGCGGGCACGGGCTCAATACGTTCGTGGCCATAACTCCCCTACCCTTGGCTTGAACCAGCCGCACCGCACACACTAGGCTTTGGATGACAAGCTATCCAAAGGTGTGGGGGCGAATGATCGATCGATTCTTACTGTCTCGAAAAGAGACTCTAGCGAGATTATGCCTCCCATGCATGTGGTTGGCTCACCCAGGATACAGACAGGAATAGATACGTTTCCGCTGCAGGCTGGGCTGTCTCCCATACAAGGCACTTGTACGGTATGTGTACCTCGACTCAGGCCCTCGTTCCAAAGCGAATTCCCTCATAGAATCGTTGGCGTTGAAGCACGGACGTTGCGGAAATTGTCTCCCCGGACCTTCCGATTCTAGGCGCGTCTCGTATTGCGAGCCTCAGAGGACGGAAAAGCGCACGCAGCAGCCCGCTCTACCCCCGCCTGGCCACCGTACCCACGACGATGGTGCGATATGACTTCGTCCTTCCCCGCCGGCGGTGCTGACTGCGCTTCACTCTAGACTGCATCCATTGGCGTTCTCCCGCAGCAGTTGCTCCAACTTCACTTTCTCGAGTGTGGCGATTTCCCCTCAAACTGTGGAGCGCTGCCTTCGCTTTCAGCCGCTTCCAGCTGTTGGAGTCTCGGGGCAACGTCCCGTTCTGCGTCGTGGAGACGTCTGGCCCTCTGAATTGTCGGGCAAAAGTGAGTTAGCGTCCTTTCATACTTAGCATTTATTGATAGAATCCAGCCTGGAAGTGCAGCCCCCTATTTTCGCGACATTTTACATCCATGAGCGCAGTATTGGCGCTTCCCAACGTTTCGATCCTCCGTCCGCAGTGGCACTTTCCAAACACTCGACCGGTGGATCTAGAAGAAATTAGGCTACACGAAGTAACGCACACTGATCTCAGAGTAGCCTGATCCTTACTGCGGCTCCATCCAGCTTCCATGAAGCCGCTGCGCCTCGGATTCCTCGCTTATACCTCGTGCCTCTTATACACGTGTCGGCGACATCATAACGCTCAAAAGTTGCTGAATCCCCGCCCACTCCCTCTCGCCTCCTACATACATACACCACGGCTACCTACATACAGTACGACCACCTTCTCGACGCCATGGCCGACACCGAGTTCCGCGCTCCTCCACACGAGCCGACCTTCGTGAAACCGCTCGACACCGCATCGCGCCGCCGTTCCCGCGCCTCGCACGACAGCGCCGCAGCGAGCACGCGGTCGTGGGTGCTCATGAACCAGCAAAGCCCGCCCCCGCCCGCTGAGCCCATTCCCATCCCCGAGCCTGTCACGCCCCTCGGGGCGCGCCCGCTCCCGCAGCCCCCGCGGCGCGTGGACGAGGGCGGCGCGGAGCACATGGCGGTCGAACTGCCCCGCGCGGAAGAGATGGGGTACCAGTGGACCGCAGGCCGCGGAGGGAAGTCGAAGGAGGGGAAGGGCTTCGTGGGCGGCTTCGTCAGCGGGCTGCGCCGTTTGCCGCGCGCGTTCGTGCGGACGCGGCGCATGCGGCGAGGGACGACGGGCACGGAAGGGACGGAGGGGACGGAGGGGACCGGCATGACAGGGAACACGCTCCCGCGCTATGTGTCGACGCCGCCAACGCCGGTGGTGGCTGATGCCCGTGTAGGCTTCGTGCAGCCGCAGCCAGGCAGGCTGGGTGCTGCAGCTGCGGGGGAGAACGCGGATGAGGGCAGGCGCCGAAGGCACCCCAGCTTCCGGGTCATGCCCCCGGAGGAAGACGTGCAGCAGGGCATCGCGTCGCCGGTCGCGTGCGATCCGGAGCATGGTGACGGCGAGGCCATGCCTGGTGCTCTCGAGTTCCCATCGACGCCTTTGGAGAACCCGTACGACCGCGACACGGCGTCCCATCCTGCTGTTGCTCCGCCCGCAGCTTCACCGCGTCTCAGCCGCGCGGACGATCGCCTAGCCGCGCCCGCAGACGGTGAGGGCGACGAGCCTGTCTCCGTCCATGCGCACCCGCTTCCTACCGAAGATTATCGGCGCATGTCCGCGCATGATGTCACCCACCCGCACAGCCGCACGACCATCACTTCCGGGTCCTTCAGCACCGACTCCCCGTCCTTCTCCTCCGAGCTCAATGGCTTCCGCCGCTTCTTTAATGCCCTCCATCTCCTACCGTGGGTCGCGCCGGACCGTGTTACAGTTGACTACCGTCCGAGGTCCAAGTCCAAGACGGGGGTCTCGTGGTACCTCCCCGAGGGCGCGCCGCCTACCACCGCCGACCCGACGAGCCGCGCGCTCGACACCGCGCCCTCCCCTACATCTGCAAATGGCTCACCTCGCAATCCTCCACGACACAGGCACCGGCGCGCGACGACCGCCGCAGACGCGCCAATACCCCCCGCAGCGTACACCTATTCCTTCGCACACTACCCCGCTTTCTCGCCGACGACACCGCTGACGCCGGATAGCGGCAGGCGCCCTGCGCACGCGACGCCCCCGACGCCAGGGAGCAGACGTCCCGCGCACGCGACGCCGCGCAGCCACCGCTCGCAGGCGAACCGGCATCACCGCCGCTCCGCGACCTACCACGGGCAGGGGCACGGCCCAACAGCGTGGGTCCCGCCGCCGCTGCTCCAGGCGCCGCCAACGCCGCTGTATATCATCCAGGCATCGCCCGCCCCGTCACCCCCGCCAGACCTGGGCGACTCTCCCCAGGGCGCGCCCCCGCCAAAGCCCATGGCGCAGATGCTCGCGCCGGTGTACATGCAGATGCACGGCGCCGGCGGGAGCCATGGCCAACTTGCGTTCATGCACGGCACGTCGGGGTATGCGTATGCGTATTCGTCGCCGATTACTACGCCTGCGCCGGCGCAGACTGCGTAGTATGGTACTCGTTTTAGGTGTAGGATAGGGCCTTCTTATGTAGATATGTACTGTATGCAGCAGTATGTACATGACAGACGTTACAGTTAGATAGCCATCGGACTTGGCCTCCGTTAAACAGAATTGCAGCAAACTTGCAGTCGGGATACTACTTATCGGTGTATCGGCGTGTGAGATCGGCCATCACGGCACTACACTCCCATTCTGTTTTGCGGACTTAGGATGCTCTCAGGTTTCTCGTTGGGGAAACATGCAGGTGGTGTGGTATATGCAGCTTGTTCCGTGAGATTTTTTTTTGCAATTTGTCTCCGGTGTCCCTGTAGCAAAAAAAAAAACACATTACAGGCTCAACATATGTAACAAAAATGCCTGCGAATTCAAAGTTTTTTACATTTGGCAACAGAGTGGAAGCGATTGAACGAGACAGCAGAATTCACCGAAGTTACGTTGGTGCGATGGTTCCAACGACCCCGAGGTGTCATAATCGAGTGAATCATGTGTCGAGGACGTGGCTCGACACCGAATCCACACGGGAGTGAAAGTAAGTTCCGAGTCCCTTCAGAGTCGTACATGCGCTGTAAATGATTGGCTGAATACCTGGCTGGTGAAGGAGGAGCATTCAAACCTAGTGTAGTTGGACACTCCAAGCACTCCGGTGAGTCCAGCCATCGATGAAAGCGCAACGAAGTCAAGTGATTAGATTTGAACCTGCGCCGAAGAAACCTCGAAAACCTTGAGCTTTGAGTTATATACGCGATCAAACGTATGTTAAGTTTGTTTGAAAAATAACGCACCACACATAAGCAGAGTTATGTGGAAGCAACCAACGATAGGAGCTGGCAAAGCTGTGAAGCATGTGAAGGAGAGCATTGATCTGGTCAACTTGTATGGCATCGCACTTTTCGAGTCGAAGCTCGAGATCATCCCGGCTGTTTAAATAGACGACTTTAGCCCGCGCCATAGCATCTCTAGTGGGTTTCGGAGATTTGAACCCCCTCCGCGAGGTGAGAACGAGGTGTCAAGCCCCGCACTAGAGTATTTATCAGACAGTATTGCAGGGAGTTACCTGATACATCTACACTGCGAGATCTATTTCGAGCCCTCCAATTCTACCGAGAAGCACATAAGTGCGGTCAGGTCGGAACGGAGGCGCGGCACGGGATCGCGAAGGCTGACCAGTTATCGCGTGGAGTGGAAAGCGCCGCCGATTGTTCATTCTGCGGTGAACCAATTTCAGCCGAGTTTGTAACACGGGGACCAAAGTGCATCGTATATATGAAGGATCGGCGCGAATAGCCTCCTCCAGAAATTCGTCCCAAAAGCACTTCCAGAGTGCGGAATCCACCGATGCAACTGATGATGCTGTCCGCATGGCGCAGAGTCTAAGGACAGGAGTTTTGAGGAATTAGCGATGGGGATCGGGGCGGTTCGGTCATCTCGGAGGTAATTGACTGCGGCTCAACTTCAAGGTCGCGCCATTGAATTAAGAGATACTTGATTTACTCCTGCTACTAGCGTAGAGTTAGAGTTGATAGATCTATGTCGCAGATGCTTCACAAATCTTAGTTTGACTCGAGCCTGATGGGAATGAGTTTCATCATATGCCATGTCGAGTGCGTCGAACCTCATTCCGCATCATTTTCTGTCGCCAGCGAATCTTCGGCAAGCCCGGAGGCGTCTCCCCTGCGCCCTTCCGTTGAGAGCGCAATAATCTTGGTCCCCGAGTCTCTGCAAGGAACTCCTAAGCAAACGAGAATATGCTGGAACGAAACCTGCACCTCTGCGTCCACATCTCCTCGCGCCGGGTCCATACAGTCCCGGAATTCTTCGTAAACCCAATCTCACGGAGTGCCGGCTGCACTGCGCCGAGGCGCAGGATAACGCGGTGCTGGTCGTTCCGCGCAAACGCCGCGGACCTGCTCCACGACGGAGGCTGTCGGAAATACAGCACCTCGATATGCGGCGGGAGGGCGATACGCCCGGCACACATGCCCTCAACAACGCCCTGGAGCGGTGGAAATTTAATAGATTGAGTGACATTCGAACTGGAGTGGACCACGTACGGGAAACAACTCAGGATCTTCGTCCTGCACCTCGTCGGCCGGAGGGTGAAATTCTTTCCCGGAACGGCCTGTGCATGCGTTGAGGGCGGGCGTTGATATAGGAGAAGGAAAGACAGATACGCACTGTACATGTACCCAGGTTTGACGGTAGCCGGAAGCTCTACAAAACGATCGCCATCGTCGGACGGTCGGTCAGACCTATCGCTGTTCACGGAGTCCAGCGTCCCGTTGTCGGACAATTCTACCGTGCGCGTATCGGGCGCCCATGGCCAGTCTTCTTCATTGTCGGACGACGGTGATGAAGACGGGTCGGCCACGACCAGAGGCGGCCAGTAGCGCGAGGGTTCGTTGAGCTCGAGGGATAGCTGGCGAAGATCGGGGAGGAGTGTTGAGAGGGTCGCGAAGACTTCGGAGCTACCGCCAATGCGCGGGTGAAGCTCGAGAACGTGGGGAGCGACAGAGGACTGCGCGATGTCTGCAAGAACGGAGAGTATCTCGGGCGTGGTCACTGTGATGGGGCCGGACACGCGGATAAACGTGACAGGCCGGCCTGGAACGAACAGCCGTACAAGTTCGAGCTTCCCTTTGAAGGACTGGAGGAGGGGCATCGCGGCCGGGGGGATGTGAGCAGGAAGGGCGACGGCGTGCGAGACATGGGTGATGTGGAGGTTCTCTAGTCGTGGACAGCCATTGCCCACGATGGAGGTAAAGAAGATATCCGCGATTGGTGGCGTGAAGTAGATGGTGAGATCGACGAGAAGGGTAAGAGTATTGTCAATGAGTGCAGATAGGACATATAGCGCGCCTGGGGACCCATCTAGTTTTAGACAGGAAAGAGCGTCAGGCGAGACGAGCTCTAGAGAACCGCCATTCAATTCCTCTGTCCTCACTCTCGGTCCTGAGACAGTCAACTTCCGCAGGTGCAAAAGCGGCCCGATTGAAGGCCCGACGGTACAATTGTTGAGATTTAATTCCTCTAGCTGCGTCAACGACGACAGAGTCTGTCTGAGATTCGCGCCAAAGAAAATGTCATCCAGTCTCAGCGAGTGGAGTTTCTGATAGACCCCAAGAGTAGAGGTGAATCTCTGGAGGACCTTGACGTAGGTTGCTTGAATCAGGTGTACGTTGACGATGTCCGGGTGTGTCAGTCCCACCAAGTCGGAACACCCTCCGAAGTGCCACGTGCGGACCGACGAGACGTGGGTGCTCGCCGCCAGTTTCCCCAGCCGCAAATAAGTGCGGTGGATACCCTGTGTTATTCCTATCCAACTATCGCGGTCGATATCCGTAGGATGCGGCGCCGAAAAGGACTGATGCTGGAACAGAAGCGGCAAGCACAGAGTGCGAAAGTAGCGACAGGCTAGTGCTAGCCGTCGGAGATGACGCTTCGAGCATAGCGCCCAGCATCTGAGCCAGATCTCGGTGGGAATTTTGTCGACGTAGTTGAGAGTCGACATGATGGCGGATGGGAAAGATGAAGACTTGTGATGGTGTGACTTGAAGGGCAGTGCAGCGTGTCACACTCCGAGTCCTCCTCCTCACCTTGTCCTCACCCATAGCCACAGCAGAACGAGTAACCGCACCGGGGCCCAGTTGTCTGTCTCTTGACTCCTCTTGTTTTCCAGTGAAACGCCCGGTAAAGCCCGATATCTGTGTAAAAAGGAGTTGGCAAGCCATCGTTTTTTTTTTTGCTCATGCATTCTGTCTTGACGTGCTTCCAGCCTCGGTCCCGGCTAGTGGAGAAATTCGGGGGAGCTTCCGGTCCTATAAATCTCCTTTTTATCAAGCCCAATCCTCTAAATTCTGTCCTCGGAGGATTTGCTGTACTCCGTCATCTGGGATCTTGATTGCGTGCAACGGGCAGAGCTCGGGCTGGCCACGGAATTTGCATTCGATGAGGTGCTAGGCTGCATACCGACAGAAGAGCGGGCATTTAAAACGGCCAGTTATATCCGACAGGATCACCGAACTGGAAACGCCGTCTGGTTCCATCAACGCCTCGCCTCTAGTGTCGCCTCAGAGCTTCTTTTTACACCCACGACATGGCCGACCCAGAGAGAGGCACATCGCCTCCGAAGAAAGGTACAGTACACTCAGTAGAGTTGAAGAGATGATATTCTGAGGTCCACACAGTCAATGATCCAAATGAAGAAGCTGCGGCCGCCAAACTCTGGGCAGTGTACATATCCGAGGCGGACAAGTACGACAAAGCTTTGGTGGAGAGCTGGAAGAACAATATGGAGGGCATGCTCATATTCGTCCGTCTCTAGCTCTGTATACTTCACATATCTTTGACATCGGGCACTGGCTGATCTCTTCTCTACCTCGTCCACGCCCTCAGCTAGCTAGCTCGTTTGCAGCACTCTGTGGTTCATCGATCTTGGCCTGCGATTCTCCTCGAGCAATGGGCTCGCGCCTTCCTCCATAAGGCTGATATGCGCTCCGCGCCCGTCATCCGTGCTCGCGTCTATTCTATGGCTCGAAGAGATATAACATGCACACAGTAGTCGAAATCATCCCTCTCCTCCACGCATCACTGCTATTTCTTTGGCGGCCTCGTGGCATTCCTTATCTCGGTGAACCTAATGATGACCATCGTCGCCGCTGTTCTCCTCTTCGTCGTTGGAACTGTGTATGCTGTTGTTACACTCTTTTCCTTGCGATACACGGATAGCCCTTACCGAACACCCTTGTCCGGGACCTTTTGGCGCCTCTTGCAAACTTTCCAGCCCTGGAAGCATCGTCACGCTATCGCTGAAGGAGCGACCCTCGTGCCAGATCCGTCGCAAGAGGAAAACATGGTGGAAGCCATGTTTCATGCAGCAACACAGAGTTCCGAGGAGCGACGGGCTCGAGTTGATAGAGCCTTGATATGGTCCATGAAATCTCTCGTTGACGACAACGAACTAGAGCCATTTGTTGGAGCCATCCCTGACGCTCTGTGAGGTCCGATTTCCAGATGGGGCAAATATGAAGATTACATCGGACGCCTGTTTCACAACCCGGAAATTGAGTTGCTCTCTCGTATACGGCGTCTCTGGAATAGCTGCGAGAGTGGGATTTTGTCTATCCAGGCCAGCACCCGTCGTCGCGTTTCCTGCTTCAAGGCTCTCTGGGTCCTCGCAAGTCTCTGCACAACAGACGAGTTTCCCGTATACCCGGCTATACCCGGACCTTGCTACAGATTTTAGCGGCTGCCTGCATCCTTTGTCCTCATACCAGCAACACGCATCCCAAGGATTCCTAGATTCAGAGATTGCTTCCTCCCTTGATTCTGCTCGGGCAATGATGCTATGGAGCACATTCCGCGCTCATCGCGGTCACCTAAACTCCTAGATTATCTCCGGACCACGAGGGCAGCTATCCAGATTGGAACCCCGTTGAAACTCTTTTTTGACGAAGTTCAGCCCCCCATTCGAACATCTGGGTTTGGGCGGCAGAGCGAATTTTTTACGGAACGTGAATCCGAGGCTTCCAGGTTTCTAGAAGTTAAGCGGATCCTCAATGAATTCCTCAGTGAAACTCCTTGCAAGATCCTGTTCAGCTTGGGTGACTTCCGCTCCATACCATTGGAAAGAAACACGGGATATGATCATGCGGGACCGTGTCTTCGGGACCTCAATTCCTGTGGAAGAACTTGAATACCCCCTCACCCTTATATTTCTCCGGCTGGCCAGTTTGAAAACTGATCCGGGGATCATGACACCGGATTGGAGTGATAAGAACATATCCGCCTTGCTGTATCTCTGGCACCCAGATAGCACGAGCGTATCAGTACCCAGTGTAATAATTCAGTTGCTAAACGGCCAGCATTCGGACTCGGAACTGCGGCATGTACTGGGGCATGGGGGAGACATTCTGCGCTACCTCTGGTCCGCCTGCCCAGAGACGCTGTCTAAGGGACCAGCTGGAAGGCATGCATCCAAGCTTCCTTTTCGAGAGGCCTGGTTTACTGCGTTGTGGCGTCTCGCAGCTTGACCAGGGGGTATGTCTTTCCAGGTTTAAATGATCTGTCATTAGAGACTTTGACGCCGATGTTGGACACTATTTGGTTACAATTATAAGACGCGATGGATCACGTGTGGTGTTGAACTTAGCGTGGCAAATTCAACCGCAACCTCAAAATAGCGCTTGCGGTGCTAATTCAGTGGACCAATGGATCATTTTCGTGGCATCTTCCAGATTTCCAGCATCGAATTGCTCCCCATACAATATATTTAATGGATAAAGGAATACTCAGGCCGTATGTATATAACTAGGAGATTCAGTGATGTGATAGACTTGTGATCCGAAGGCTTTGTCCTTCGTGGAACCGAGGCGGCTGGATTGACTGGACGAAAGCGATTGAGAGCCCGTCTGACGCCGGAGGATGGTTGTTTCGAACCACCGCCCACAGGCACGATAGTCCTTCGTAGCCTCCGCGCCGAACGCAAAAAATACAAAGACGAAGAGACTGCTGATGGGGATGGACAGCCAATTGAAGTATATCCACTGCAGCACGTCGCTAGGGATAAGCGCAGTTGGATATTGGCTGACCAGGAGGAAGTCGGAATGAACGTAGTCCCACGTAGTCCATGGGAGTAGTCCATTCCTATATGCGCTCGCCCTGGTGAGCGAGATGACGAGGGCATTCCAAATTCCCAGCAGGAATGTCAGAGACATCAGCCGGAAGTAGCGCGACTTGCTGAGCCCAGGGCTATGCGAGTCCCCAATGATGCGGCTGAATGCTTGGCGCTGTCTCGCAAAGTTGATCAGCGCCAAACTGCAGTATATAAGTGCTAGCGCTGCTGCAATGAGGGGAGGGACGTCGAGGATGAAGATTGATGGAAGTGAGAGGTAAATCGCGGGTTCGCATCCGAAATCCTGATAGATGTCGAAACGGTGTCCTTGAACAATAGAATCTGTGCGAAGGTCAACAAATATTAGGAAGTTGGACTGAAATTGAACCCACGAAGTGCCATGATCATTATCGGAAACCCGAGGCACATTCCCAATTCTACTCCGAGGCCAAGCCGGCTCTTTTGTAACGTGATCCGGTACACCTGGAATGCCAGACCAAGAGCGCAAACTGGGAGAGCAGCCTCGCTTCCGATTTTCAGTTTCGTGCCTGACACCATTCGATCGTCAGACAAGCGCATATAAGGATGGGGGAACGCACTGATATCACACCAAACCAGGGCCACGATATCCACGTTGCCGTTCCAAATAGCGGCATTTATTCCATATATCAAGTCGGAGATCGCGAGCCATGCAATGATCGAGAGCAGCGGAATGTTTCGGGATCTCGAATGCAGAAAGAGCGGCACGAGAACCAAAATGAGAGCAATGAAAGCAACGGCGGAAAGTACGCAAGACATTCTGAGAATTCGAAGATGAAGAAAGAGAGAGGTGAGCTGAGAGCCACGCCTTTATTGGATGGCAGTAGATATATCCCAACTCTTGATCAGTTCCAGCATAATCTAACCTTCCTTAAGAATGATAGATCTGAGCTGATACGTACGCACGGCGACCTGTTTATTTCAATGGTTGGACTTAGCGCGGCAGCCTCTATAACACCCGTCTGAAATGCCTTGATGAACCTGATTGATGCCGCGGAAGATCTCAGGTTGTGCCTTTGACTCATGGTAACTGCATGCTGATATTCTGAACACATATTATAGGTGTTGACGAATCGCAACACTCGATCCTGAGGCGGTTATTGAGCTGTGTGACCTCCGGCTCTATGATTCTGACGCAGATGCTCTGGACTCTGCCCTTTTCTTTTGGCTCTGACAAAGATCGGTGTTGACAAGCATCGAGTTCACCGAGTGAGTAGGAGCCATCGCTTTAGCTGCATGTCACATTAATTATCTTCACTCAAGTGAAGCCTAAAAACAAATGGACCCCTTAGGACATGTACCAAGCGAAACCATGGTTTCGGACAGCAGTACAAGGATTTCTGAGCTGTCTGGTTGATGTCGAGATTACTTACCAGCTCCAGATGCAAAGCGGCGTTGGTTCGCATCTTTCATCCCGTCCCTTCCAAAGGTGCCGTGGATATTTCTTTCGCCGTTCAGTGCACCCGATTGCCCTTTTTACACCTTGCAAACGATCTCCGTGAATTTCGTGTAGGTGTCCGCTGCCCCCGCATTTGCTGTACCTGCTCCATCTGTCACTAATGAATTTCTAATGTTGGCCCGGAGCCCTACGTGCATCCAATGTTTTTTTTCCAGCCAGGCAGTGATACTTATCTCGTTGAAGCCCGCACGGCCTCTGATATATTCACCAAGCCTGATCTCGCCGCGAGTAACTTGTGATTGTTAAAAGTACCAATTCATTTAGACTCCCAGCCTCCTTAGGTTAGTGGTAAGGCACCAGCTTTAAGACTTTCGAACATGGCGGCATGTTGCATATGACAGCAGAGAAATATTGTTGCCGGATATTGTTTCGACTTGGCTGTAAGATCATTATACATACTTGGGGGTGAAGGCCGAGGCGATGCCCGGCAAAACTCATACTTATATACATTTTTTTTAGTTGTTTGTATTTCAGTGTAAGTCAACGTTGGAATTGCACTTTACATGCCAGTTTTTAGTTCATGTGACTCACGCTCGACGGAACCACCTTGAGTTTCTGCCGAGGGTTAGGCTCTGTATAGCATACAGGACAATCGCTAATGGAGGCATATGCGGATATATGCATGTGAAACCTTTTTTAACATATGATTCAACATGGTTTGAGTGCTAGGTGGTCCCCTTTTCATTTGTGTTTGTGCTGCACCTTATACAGGAGTATCTTTTCACACCAAAAGCGCTGCTCGGAAGAAGCGAAGAGTTTATGTTGATACAAAGGAGAACATAGATCTGAATCCTGAATGTCAGAATTGGAACTTGAAGCGGGAAACACTTGACTCAGTGTACACCAGACCTGTTTCAATTTTTTCTCTCCCCCTTGTTCTTTCTCCACGGATGAATTTCGGCCAAAATAGGTTACTATTTACCCTACGGGAATCAGCCTATGGCAATGTACTTTTCAACCTAAACCCAGTGATAGTGATTCTCAACTGCAGCGTTGAACTTTAGGTTGAATTTCATCCTAAGTGGCCGCCCAAGAGACAAGATGATATAAAAGTGAAGGGCTTGTAGACAACAGAGTGATTCCGACAGAGTGGCCAGGGGAAAAAGACAGTATAAAAAGGCTGAGGGTGGACAGGGTCGAACCCACGCGCAAAGGTGGGCTGATTACACGAGCAAACACAGCCACTAAATCGTCACAAAATTTGAAGTGTTTTTAAGCACGGCCACTATGCTCCCTTCAATACAGGCACTATATTCATTAGCACAGCCCCTAATTTCTTTACACGAATAAACGGGGGCATGATGTGAAGAGGTGCGCAAAAACCTCATCTTTGATTGATTATAAACGATTACATAAGTGCTCGTAATCATGTTGAGATGCAACCATCTGTCAGAAGCAACGGTGGATAAATTCACAATGCACCCGACGCTTTATGGAATACAGAGATATTCAAAAGGAGGCGCATATTCGAGATCGCCGCATCCCTTTCTTTCTTTCCTTCGCCAGCAGCGCTTGTGCTCGTTGCTTTACCTTTCTCTGCATTTGACATAACTCTGTTTGCCTCGCCTTTACACCATGCGATTCCTCTCCGCAATCTACATTTCTTCCATCCTCTCCTTGGCCGCTGTTGGCGCACCACTCACTCACCCGGCGCGGGGGGATGTTATTACGAAAATGTCCCGAGAGGTTCTTATTCAACTTTTCCGTTTGTTCGCAGCTCACCTCTTACCAGGACCATAACGCCTCCGAGCTGACCGCCCGCATGGGTTCGGATGCTTTTGAAGAACTTGATCTCACAGCACGCGAGCCAGATGTCGAGGTCGAAGCGGTGAGCGCGGCCAGTTGAACTCCATTCTACTTACATCGGGCCTGACTCCGACTCCTAGCGTATCCTTCATACTGAGCCCCAGTTCGACAGAGGTTCCCAGTCCGGTGGTTGCGTTATCGCATAATTTCCGCCACGCGGTACATATGGAAAGTCATACTCGGTCGCGGCGTCTTTTGCAAGCAACATCCCTCCTCTACGTAAATCGTTTTATGTACAATGTCATCTCCCAACACTCCCCGTTGGCGTCCGGCCACACACTTTGTGCTCGCCACTGGATTAATCCTATATTTATGCTTGGAATCGGGACGGTTGGAGTGGTGCGGGAGTGGTAAGGATCTGAATCTAAGGACCAAGTTGCTCAAAGTGTGGAATTCTCGGATGCGAGGAGAGACATGTCGAAGTCGTCTATGTGTCGATGTGTCTGACCCCCCATTTTGAACTTGAGTTCACCAAGATCAGCCTGATACTCCCTTTCTCCGTTCCGAAGGATATCACGATTTATTTAGAGTCTTTAGACGCCATGATTCTGCATTTATATCACATCCACCGTAAGGAAGACCATTGCTTTCAACTTACAATTCCTCGCAATTCGGCGGCGGGACAAATTCGGTGCGGGTGATGTGTATAAGTCGTTCCGGAAGCTTCGAAGAATAATTGGATCCAAGTCTATATAACCCTCTTTAGTTGTAATCGCCTACGCGCATGATCATGTGAGAGTACATGTCAAGTTGAAAATTTGGTTGACGGAATGGGCGTTGAGAATTCAGTGTTATTATCTGGATTCGTTTGGCAAGTGCTGTTACGAGACTAATACAGCGAAGACCCCAAATCAAGGCTGATAAGAGGCAATAAGAGATAGATGACTGCAATCCTTTCAATGGCTTCGATATTTCCGGTTCAAATCTAACTTCTACGGTGTCGACGCTAGCCGTGAAAATTTCAATAACAAATCGTACGTTTTGGTGAGAGGGAAGTCAAAATCGCGTTCATCTTTTGAAGCCACGGACATATCAGCACTCCGATTCGCTCCACGCTTCTTCCCATCCGATTCCACTAATGTCCCAAGAACCCTCCTTCTCCCCATGGGCGACCCAACCCAAAGCCTCCGTCAACGCTCCCGCAACGCGAATAAAGAGTGTTCCATCCAATTTCTCCGCTCCGCTGTGCGTCTCGTTCCCCGCCGCGTCGACCGCGCCGACGACTGACCCCGCCGGCGTCCGGCCGTACTGCTGCGCGCAGTAAAACAACGTGCGCATGGATTTGATGACGTGTGCCTCGGGGTGGAGGGCGGCGTTGTTTAGCAAGGGGAGCCACGGGCTCCCGCCGCCGCCCGCCGCAGCATCCCCGGGCAGGAGGGGCCGCGCGGGGTAGCCCATCGCGAGCGTGGGATCGATGCGTGGGCGCCCGCGGAGTACGATGGCTTGCGCGAAGGCGCGCGCGTACGTCTGCAGCAGCTGCGCCTTATACAGGGGCTTCTGAACCGCATCTATCACCGCACGCAAGAGGAGAGCGCCCGTGAGGAAGTGCATGAGAATGAAGTCCATGCGCGGCTTCCGCCCTGCTTTGCTGGTCGCCCCAAGGAGCAGCGTCGCCTGCCACATGCATTCCTCGATCTTCGCGGCAAAGTACTCGTCAGGGTCGAGGGGGTGCAGGTCGAACGTCCACTTGGCGTAGATCTCGCAAATTGCGGCATCGCGTTCAGGGTTCGATGTCATCCACTCTTCGAACCGCGCGCGAGTGATAGTCTTCTCGTAGGGCGGGGGAGCGAGCTTCGGAGAGTCGTACACCTCGCGGAGGAGCTCAAGAAGAGTCGTCGGGGGGCCATCTTGGATTTCCGGGACACCCGAGGGCATGTCCATGACGCCGACACCCTCAGGTGCAGTAACAGCGGCCTGCGCGAGACCTGCACGCAATTATCAGAATATAAGCTTGGCGTCATATATGTGGTTTCCAGCATGCCTTGGGCAACCATGAAATCCAACCCAAACTCGATCCCGAACTATGGGGACGTGCGTCAGACATGTAAAAGGAGTTGCGAGCCAGAATGAGTACAGACCCCGGCCTGGATCATGGGATGCTCCAAACTGGACGCCACGAAGCGTGCGAGCATAAGAGACCCATTGCCATTGGCCTCTGGCGAGAACACGTAGCGCTCGAGGGCACCACTGACGCCGTGTGTGGATATCTCAACCGAGAAGAACGCTAGATAGTCCGGGTACATGTTGGCGCTGTACGCAAGGAATGAGATGTACGAGCCAATTCAAAGGGCATGGAAATTTTACGCACCCCGCATGCCCCAGACTGCCCAGCCAATTCTCCTGGGTGATCCTGTTCGCGGAAGCGGGCGCTCGATTGTGGTGTAATGGGCGCTGCTTTGCGGCTTCATTGTCGTACATCATCTGGATACATTCGGCTGGTGCGCCCAAGTCGTGCAGGGACAATATGCTATGGCGTCGCGGTCAGTCGATGAAAGAAGACGACAGAAAGGCCTTGAGGCTCACTGGTGAGAGAGGTGGTTGGTGAAGTCCTGATCGTTCCAGAAACAGTGGTGGGCCTTGAAATCCTCGTACACAAGGTCGGCGACGAGGGTTGCGGAGGCGGGCGTTCCGCCCGGGAGATTCACGACACCAGGCTTGAGGGGTTTCTTCGGAATCGAGTCCATGGTGAAAAAAAAACTCAGTGGAGGGATAAAAGGAGCAGGAAGCGTGAGCATTTTAAATACGCAGCCAGCAGTGCGAGCACATGATCGTGAACTAATTTCAGCCAAGTAGACATCTCGACTGCCGTCTGACACACATAGCTTACCTCAGCGGAGAAATTTGGGCGACTCAGCCAACAGCCTGCAGAATACTCCGAATGACCTTCGATTGAACGGTCATGGATGATTATTATCAAGCAATACATTCGGAAGATATTGTGGGAGTGGATTCTTGGCACCCAAAGGCTGATTTACCGAAGTATAAAAGGGAAACCACAGAAGATACAACCGAGCTCAGGTGAATGCACAACGCCTTGGTAAACTGCGATTTGTTGAAAGATCGTTATGTGACGTTTAGGCTATAAGACATGTGAAGATTGAACTGCTCGCTGATGTGCCAGCGAGCGACGGTGTAAAACAGACGGACTTGGGATTCCGTCGCTGTTCCCCGGATCTGGGCCCCGCCCTTTCGCAGAAGCTCGTAGACCCTGAGGATTCGAGGAGGGTTCCGCAGAGAATACCAGGTAATACAATCAAGATGATAGGTATTCGGGAGAAACGGATCTTGAACGCCGGATCTGGCTTTCAGTCATCCGCAGGCAGAGCGAGATACTCTAGCTCGTGCGCGGTATTTAGAGCGGGGCGAGAATTGATACGCCAATTTTGTGAGGACGTCGGATCAAATGCGTCGGCCGAGTAGTCGGCGTCCGGGAGCGTCGAAGATTCAAGCGCAACAAGTTGCCAACTTGAAGGGCCGAGTATCGCATTTGAAAAGGGGTGCCAAAGCAGGAGAACGACAGTTATACTGATTTATAGAAGAGGAGGAGAAATTCGAACGGTGCTGGAGGCGACGGGCCCTGGTATGCAGCGGCCAACGAGGGTCGACATGCAAGATGCAGCAAGAAAAGAGAAGCCTCTGATAAGCGCCTGCCCAAGCGGTGACAAACACTTGGCACCGCCTCCTTCTTGAGCGCTTTGAGCGCTTGAGCTTCGCTTCGCCCTGTTCACTTTCGTCAGACTAGCCGGCCACTGGGCTCTGGTTTGCTCCGCCTCTCTGTTGAATACAACCCATTCGAGCGCTAACCTCCTGTGGCGCCTGCAAATCCTCCAGTGCGCCGCGAGCTCTTTGTGAGCTCGTTCACCACTGGTCACCGCGGCTGTGCCGGTGATACTGCCCTCGCCGACCAGGCGCCGCATCCCCGTGTTGGGTCCTATTGCTGAGGAGGTGGAGCCGGCGCCGCCTGCATCCGTATACGCCCCGGCGACACCGACTGGGTCCGCTGGATCCACCGTGACAGACGTACGTCCTCGCGCTCGACCTTGTCCGGGGATGCGTGGCGCTCGCGCTGTGGCCGATGTGGTTTATCCCCGTGCCAACGCGCGGTTCCCTGTGCTTCGTCGCGGGGTTACGCGCCCCGTGCGTTAGCGCCGCGTCATACTGCACCTGGATGACAAGCCGCAAGGGAAAAGAAACTGGATATCAGTGACTGAATGTAGCCTTTTTCGCAGACTCATCTAGGGCTCATCAACAACAAGAACGGTACTAGCCCAACACCGTGATCATCAAGCATGACGAGACCGAGGTAGACAGGCGCCCACGGGGAACGGGCACCGGAAGGCGATTGTGGGGTCGGGCACGGGCGCAACGGGCACGGCAGAAGGACGGCCACGGAGCCGAGCGCTATGACGGCTCGGGCACGGGCCCGGTGGGACACAAAAAGGACACGTTTGCGTCGAGTTCATTCATTCAAAGATTCCCATTCAGCTATCCTTTTATTCAAACAGTTGAGATTTCGTCAAGGCTCGAGATTATCCAATCGAAAGATTTATGAGAGTATCGAGTCGAAGAAACGGATCCACCAGTCTGAACTCCCTCGACACAGAGGTCCTAGCGCCGATGAGATTCCTTCAGATCCCGAGCGGCGCAGGGTATGATTCTCCAATATCAGATGATTTGTCGGCTCAATTCAACGCGTGTACAGACTTCTCCGGGAGATAAGATGTGCGTACCTGTCAAGATGTCTACCTGACCGAAGGTTATTGGCACGATAGCGCGAGTACGACTAGCTGAGTATTTAAAAGGCCGATACATTCTGCCCCACTAACTGCTGCTACCATGGACTCACTCCCAACGAAATCCTTGAAGCCTGGTGTCGTGAATCTCCCCGGCGAAACGCCCGCCTCCGCAGCCCTCGTCGCCGACCTGGTGTATGAGGATTTCAAGACCCACCACTGCTTCTGGAACGACGAGAAATTTGTAAACCACCTCTCTCACCAGTGCGCCCATCCCGTCCCTGTCGCCTCCCTGCAATTGACCCGCGACGACGCAGTGTCTTGTCCCTGCACGATTTCGGCGCACCAGCGGAATGCATCCAGGCGATGTACGATCACGAGGCCGCGAAGCAGCGCCTGCTGCACTACAATCGAGCGCCCGGCGTCGCGAACAGAATCAACGAGGATAATTGGCTAGGTAGTCTTGGGGATGCGGAGTGCGTGAATTATCGATGCCCGCCCCCTCGCCCTTGATCTTATTCCCAGCTTGAAGCGCCACCCTGTACCCAGACTATCTGGCATTCTTCGCGTCCAAGATCGCCGAACACGGAGTCAGCGGTGCGCTTGAGCGCTACGTGTTTTCGGCAGAGGCGAATAGCAATGGGGCCCTTATGCTCGCGCGTTTTGCGACTGGTTTGGAGCATCCCATGGTCCAGGCTGGGGTCTGTATTTATCCATGCCCGCAATTATTATGTTCATCGCTGATCGACTTCAACGTAGTTTGGAATTGAATTCGGACAGGATTTCATTGTCGCCCAAGGTATATCGACGACTACACATATGAATCGGGCTCATACTGTTTGCAGGCCTCGCGCAGGCGGCGCTTACCGCTCCTGCGGGGTTCGGCGTGATGGACATACCAGCCGGAGTCCCGGAAATACGAGACGGCCCCCCGACGACGCTGCTCGCACTCCTCCGCGAGGTCTACGACTCCCCGCAGCTCGCGCCCCCACCCTACGAGAAGAAAATCACCCCCGCGCAGTTCAAGCAACGCATGGCGAATCCCGCGCGCGACGCCGCCCTCCGCGACATCTACGCCAAATGGACGTTCGACCTTCACCCCCGCGATCCCGAAGCGTACTTCGACGCGAAGATCGAAGAGTGCATGTGGCAGGCGGCGCTCCTGCTCGGAGCGAGCGGCCGCGCAGGGCGCCCCCCACGCATGGACTTCATCCTCATGCACTTCGTCACGAACGCGCTCCTGCTGCGCGCGGTGGTGCGCGCGGTAGCGGCGCCGCTGCACAAGGCGCAGCTCCTGCAGGCGTACGCGCGCGCCTTCGCGCAGGCGATCATTCTCCGCGGGCGCCCGCGCATCGATCCGGCGCTCGCGATGGGCTACCCCGCGCGCCCCCTGCCGCCCGGGGAGCTCGCCGGCGGCGGCGGGAGCGCATGGCTCCCACTGCTGCGCAACGCTGCGGCCCATCGCGAGGTGCATCTTATCACGTCGACCCGCACGTTGTTCTACTGCGCGCGGGAGTACGGGCGCACGCCGGCGGGGGCGGTCGCTGGCGCGCTCGACGGTGAGGGGAAGGAAACTCACCCGGGAGCGGCGGAGCTGGATGGGACGCTGTTCATTCGCGTTGCGGGCGTTTTGACCGAGGCGTTGGGGTGGGTGGACCATGGAGGGAAGGAGGGTTCGTGGGACTTCAGTGGAATCGGATGGGATGAGGCGTGGAGCGATTCAAACAGTTGATGGTTCTTCTCCCCGACCAGACACGTATGGGAAGGATTTCAGGGTCAGGTTTAACATTGAGGAAGTTAGTTTTGAAACGAGAAATTTCGTAGTTACTGAAAGGATGGCAGGTATCTACCTTTCCGAAAGGCAGCAGACTCTTGAAGACTCGATTTCAACCAAATTTCGATTTCTCACGTGATCATTCATATTCTTTAAAACGACAGCAGGACCCTCGTTTATACTTTTGGAGGTCGGATCCGGAAAATCGGTAGGTTCGTCCAAATTAATTTAATTTTCCCACGTTTTTGAGGAGGCCAAAAATGTTCTTGTCAGAAGACGGTCACATTTGCATTTTGTTGGTCCGAAAATTTCGGGAAATTTTGTCCGAACCAGGGATTCGACCTCCGAAGCCATAAATGGGGGTCCAATACCACACCCTTCAGAACATATGCTATAAACAATTTTCGTACAGCACTGAGCTGTCGTTTTGACGTCGAGATTAGCTACCAGCTCCAAATTTAAAGTGGCGCTGGTTCACATTGACATCTTTCATGATCCTCCTTCCAAAACTGCGCTTGATATATTATTTCCTTCGCACCTTCCGGGCCCGAGTCCCCCTTTTACACCATATCATGCAAACGATCTCCCTGCGTGTCCGCTGCCCTCGCATTTGATGCACCTACTCCATCTGCCACTAATAAGATTTCTCGCGTTGGCCCGGAGCGCTCGGTGCATCGATCGAATGTTCTTTCAGATAAGTATCTCGCTCGAGCACGCACGGCCTCTGGTGCTATATTAACCATGCGCGATCTTCCCGCGCGTACCATGGGCGAGTCGAAAGTATCATTCACGAGGCCCAGCGTCCTCAGGCTAACGCTAAACCCCCAGATTTAAGCTCTTGCATTTTGCATGACAGGACAGAAGTATCGCTGCCGGATATAGATTTATATTGTTTCGACTGAGGGGTGATGATTATCATTATGACTCTGAGATGTAACCATCCCTTCGATGAGGCAAGGGTGGATAAATTCACAATGCATCCGACGCTTCCCTGAAGCTGGAGAGATTTAAGGAGGCGCATATTTCCTCGAGAATCGCCACATCCGTTCCTTCCCTTCCTTCGCCGGCAGCACTTGTGCTCATTGCTTTACCTTTCTCTGCATTTGATACAACTCTGTTTGACTCGCCTTTACACCATGCGATTCTTCTCCGCGATCTACATTTCCATCCTCTCCTTGGCCGCCGTTGCCGCGCCACTGGTGCGGAGCGATGCTATTAGACAAATGTCCCGACAGGTGCTTATTCGTTTTCCCGTTTACATGTATTCGCATCTCATGTCTCGGTATGTAGGACCACGACGCCCCCGTGCTGGTCGCCCGCGGGGGCTCTGATGTCTTCGAGGAACTCGATCTCACAGCGCGCGACACAGACTTCGAGGGCGGACCGGTAAGGGCGGCCGGTTGAACTTCATCCTGCTGTACACCACCCTGACTCTGGCTTGTAGCCTCGCGAGCCCCTGCCCGACAGGCCCGGAGGGCCCCCCGGTTGTGTCATCGCGTGATGCCCGCCGTGTGTTGCATGTAGGAATGTACTGCGTCGTTGCGCCTTTGCAAACAACATCCCTTTTCTACGTGACTCTTATGTACGATGTAATTTCCTAACCCTGCCGCCACGCTCGTTCTACTCGCCACTGGATTAATCACAGACATATTTTCTGACTTGAATCAGCAACGACGGGCTGACTCGGACGGGAGCGATAATATGGATTTTTGAACCTCAGGTCCGAGGTGCGTGAATCTGGAGTTATTGGATGCGAGTTCGCAGAGAGGATGAGATAGTGGAGTCTGTGTCCCGTAGTTAGGCGGCAGGGTATGATTCTCCAATATCAGATGATTTGTCGGCTCAATTCAACGCGTGTACAGACTTCTCCGGGAGATAAGATGTGCGTACCTGCCAAGATGTCTACTTCACCGAAGGTTGTTGCCACAATAGCGCAGGGGTGAGCATTTAAAAGGCCGATACATTCTGCCCCACTAACTGCTGCTACCATGGACTCACTCCCGACGAAATCCTTGAAGCCTGGTGTCGTGAATCTCCCCGGCGAAACGCCCGCCTCAACAGCCCTCGTCGCCGACCTGGTGTACGAGGATTTCAAGACCCACCACTGCTTCTGGAACGAGGGAAATTTGTAAACCATCTCTCTCACCAGTGAGTCGATCCCGTCCCTGTCGCCTCCCTGCAATTGACCCGCGACGACGCAGCGTCTTGTCCCTCCACGATTTCGGCGCACCGGCGGAATGCATCCAGGCGACGTACGATCACGAGGCCGCGAAGCAGCGCCTGCTGCACAACAATCGAGCGCCCGGCGCCGCGAACAGGATCAACGAGGATAATTAGCTGGGTAGTCTGGGGAGCGAAGAGTGGGTGAACTTCCGATGCCCGCCCCTTGCCCTTGATCTTATCCCCTGCTTCAAGCGCCACCCTGTACCCGGATTGTCTGGCATTCTTCGCGTCAAAGATCGCCGAGCACGGAGTCAGTGATGCGCTCGAGCGCTACGTGTTTTCGGCCGAGGCGAATAGCAATGGGGCTCTTATGCTCGCCGCTTTGCCACTGGTTTGGAGCATCCCATGGTCCAGGCCGTATAACGGTTCGTTTGTACAAATAATAAATTCAGGCGCGCGCGTGGTTTCAGCGCGCGCGCGAGGGTCAATCTATTTTTAAGTTACACTACGTTACATCCGATCTCGCCCGACGACAGTATTCGACTCCACCAGAACGGCCGACTGCGCAGTGGTCTGCGCTGCACCATCGTCCCGGAAAGGCGAAGGCGCGCTCACAGCGTCTCAAAGTGACGCAACGGGGTGCAAGGAAGCCGGAGGGGGCTAGAGTTTATGGACGGGCAAAGAGGATCGTGTACATGACGAGCGGGGAAGGCAAGGGGAGTCTGGTGTTGGCGTGGTGTGGGGAAAAGAAATGTGCTGGCAAAAGTTGGACCTGTTTGGTTGATCACGTCAAGGCGCACGGACCATTTCGACGTGGTGTGACACTAGCGACCTTTCCGAGTCTCCGATTTTTCCCTCCCTTTGTCTTCATCTTCACCGGTCTGCGACACTACGACAACATCGTGAATCAATCGTGAATATGGGAGTCCCTTTCTGGCCTTTCAATATAAACTATTTTAAATCCCTTTCTCGAGACTTCCAACCTTGCTTATTTGAACTTGAACTGCCAGTGCTATTCCGCCACTGCGAACTTCAGCACCGTCACAGACCTTCTCAGTCCCAATGCTGTCGTCCTCAGGATGCCCTCCATGCGCCCGCTGCCTTCGGCGAGTGTCGGAGCTTCAGGCGATGTTGCCGGCGTGTGTTATGGCATTGACAGCTATTGACGGCAAGCTTGACTTGAGGACGCTTGGAGATATTCCCAAATGTGATTAGGTCATATACGTACACAACCTCGCGCGCGCGTAAATCTTTATTTGTACAAACGAACTGTCATAACTCCTACTCGCTCCACGCTTCATCCCATCCGATTCCACTAAAGTCCCACGAACCCTGCTTTTCCCCGTGGTCCACCCACCCCAACGACTCCGTCAAAACGCCCGCAACGCGAATGAACAGCGTCCCATCCAGCTCCGCCGCACCCCCGTGCGTCTCCTTCCCCGCCGCGTCGCGCGCGCCGACGGCCCCCGCCAGGGTGTATGACGGTTCGTTTGTACAAATAAAGATTTACGCGCGCGCGAGGATTTAGCGCGCGCGTGCGAGGATTTAGCGCGCGCGCGAGGTTGTATACGTATATGACCTAATCACGTTTGAGAATATCTCCAAGCGTCCTCAAGTCAAGCTTGCCGTCAACGGCTGTCTATGCCATAACACATGCCGGCAACATCGCCTGAAGCTCCGACACTCGCCGGAGGCAGCGGGCGCATGGAGGGCGTCCTGAGGACGACAGCATTGGCACTGAGAAGTTCTGTGACGGTGCTGAAGTTCGCAGTGGCAGAATGGCACTGGCAGTTCAAGTTCAAAAGTTCAAATAAGCAAGGTTGGAAGCCTCGGCGAGAGAGGGATTTAAATTTTTCTTTATTGAAAGGCCAGAACAGGATTCCCATATTCAAGATGTTGTCGGACTGTTGCAGACCGGTGAAGATGAAGACAAAGGGAGGGAAAATCGGAGACTCGGAAAGGTTGTCATACCACGCCGAAATGGTCCATGCGCCCTGACGTGATCAACCAAACAGGTCCAACTTTTGCCAGCGCATTTCTTTTCCCCCAGACCACGCCAGCACCAAACTCCCCTCGCCTTCCCCGCTCGTCGTATACACGATCCTCTTTGCCCGTCCATTGACGTCTCTAGCCCCCTCCGGCTTCCCCACACCCCATTGCGTCACTCTGAGGCGCTGTGAGAGCGCCTGCGCCTTTCCGGGACGATGGTGCAGCGCAGACCACTGCGCAGTCGGCCGTTCTGGTGGAGTCGAATATTGTCGTCGGGCGAGATCGGATGTAACATAGTGTAACTTAAAAATAGATTGACCCTCGCGCGCGCTGAAACCACGCGCGCGCCTGAATTTATTATTTGTACAAACGAACCGTCATAGGAGTGTTGACGTGGCGACTACATCAAAAGACGGCCACGATTTAATCTTCCCCCGACCAGATACTTATCAGAAGACTGTGGAAGTTAGCTTTGAGTTTAGAAGCTCCTAAAAGAATTGCAGTCATCTACCTCCGCAGTAAGCTCTTGAAGCTTGAAGACTGAATTTCAACCAAATTTCGAGCTCTCACGTGATCATTTACATTTTAAACACACCCTTCAGGATATGTACTATAAACAACTACGGTTTCGGCTATATCTCTGACCTGCCTTATTGACGTCGAGATTATGTACCAGCTCAAGATTTAAAGCGGCGCTAGTTCACATCTTTCATGATCATCTTTCACGGACCTCCTTTCAAAGCTGCGCTTGATATATCATTTCCTTCGCCGTCCAGTGCATCCGGTACCACCACGGCAAACGATTTCCGTGATTTTCGTGCCCGAGTCCGCTGCCCTCGCCTGCTCCATCTGCTACGAATGAGATTTCTAATGTTGGCCCGGAGGCTAGCTGCAAGTTTGGATGCACCTACTAGGTGCATCCAAACTTGGAGCCTGTCACTGTAGTCTCTCGTAGACAGACGCTTCAACGCGGAGCTCGTGCCTCGCTTGTTGACTGTCACTGATCATTATCCCGTTAATGCCCGCACTTCACCAAACTCGATCTGCCAACGCGTACCACGTAAGTATCGAAAGTATCATTTACAAGTCCCAGCGTCCTCAGGCAAAGGCTTAGAACCAGGCTTAGAACCTTCGAACACGAACGGCGGCATGTTGCATATGCCAGGACTGAAGTATTGCTGCCAGATATTGTGTCGACTTGGCGGTGATGATTATCATTATGACTGAGATGCAAGCATCCTTCGGATGCAGCAAGGGTGGATAAATCCACAAAGCGCTCCCCTGAAGACCAAGAGATTTAAGGAGGCGCATATTTCTTCGAGAATCGCCACATTCGTTCCTTCCCTTCCTTCGCGGGCAACACTTGTGCTCGTTGCTTTATCTTTCTCTGCATTTGAACAACTCTGCTTGACTCGCCTTTACACCATGCGACTCTTCTCCGCGATCTACATTTCCATCCTCTCCTTGACCGCCATTGCCGCCCCACTCACTCATCCGTCGCGGGGCGATGCTCCCGAAATTAAGGAAATGGCCCGACAGGTGCTTGATCAATTTTTTTCCGTTTACATGTATTCGCATCTCACGTCTCGCCAGGACCACGATACCCCCGTACTGGTCGCCCGCGGCGGCTCCGATGTCTTTGAGGAACTCGATATCATAGCACGCGACCCAGATGTCGAGGTCGAGGTCGAACGGGTAAGCGCGGCGGGTTGAACTCTATCATGCTGTACATCGCCCTGACTCTGGCTTGAAGCGTGGTGAGGACCCCGACGAAAGGGACCCCTGGTCCGGCGGTTGTGTCATCGGGTGATGCTCGCCGTGTGTTGCATACAGGACTGTATACTGGGTCGTGGTCGTTGTGCCTTTTGCAAACAGCATCCTATTCTACGTAACTGTTTTATATACGATGTGATTTCCCAACCCTCCCACCACGCTCGTTCTACTCGTCACTGGATTAGTCACAGACGTATTTTCTGACTTCAATGAACAAAGACGGGCTGACTCGGACGGGAGTGATAATACGGATTTTCGAACCTCGGGTCCGAGGTGTGATGAATCTGGAGTTATTGGATGCGACTTCTGAGACAGGACGAGATCGTGGATTGTGCCAGAATATCGGCATGCAGACCAACAGACTCTTGGCGAACCTCGCGCTGAGAGCTTCGAAACGCACGACTGGGATGTTCGAAAAGGGAAATACACGACCTGAGAGCTCCTTGTTCATGTTCAAGGATCAAACGGTCGGAATCGTTGGGGAGGCTGCAATTTCTTCTCTTTTCGAGGGCAAGCATAAGAAGTGCTTCAACTTGTCCAAGCATCAAAATAAACAGCTCGTCGTCCAAATGAGGAATTGATAAGACGAAGCGCGGAGCCAGCCTGCTGTTAGGCTCATGGATGCCGAGGACGAAGGTAGCGCGATTTGAAAGTAAATTAAATTAACTGACTCTATTTGTTCAATTTTACCGCGGGGTGTGATCGGAGTGCCTCTTATAATGTAATCCTCGAACGACGCGCGCCCATTCTCATCCAGGATGTAACATTCCACATTAATGGGGTTATAGAAGCTCTGTACACACTTTTGTCTCTTCAGAATGACGGCAAGCATCCCAGAAACTGTTGGAAACGAACGCCGATTTGGCCATGTGTTTCAAACGCTGTGGAACCGGCCTCCAAATTCTCCAAAATATTCCTGACAACTCTAGGACAGTGTTGTATGAGTTGCGAACAGGTTATGTGTTATTTGAACTCCCAGGAGCAGAGCTTCGCGGCTTTACCCGAATCAAATTCGAAGTTCGCAATTACATTTGAATTACGAAATAAGGAAACACTGCGATCGAACCCCCGCGGTAAACAACAGACTTCAACAGGCGAGGTACGAGCTTCATTTTGTTGAAGCATCTGTCTACGAGAGACTATTAACTGACCCCATGAGCGAGATGCATGGACAGAGAAGGAAGGAAGCTCGCAACATAGATTATAGGGCTGTTCACAGCAGCCCTTTTTGGGTTCCTTTTTAGTTCCTTTTTGCCATTTCCCCGCCATTTGAGCAAAAAGGAGTGAAAAAGGAGTGCAAAAAGGGCTACTGTGAACACCTAAGGAAACAGATTTGGGGGAAAGGGGAGCAAAGAGGCCATCTTTTCCATCCACAGCATGCCTCAGCCGCCTGCAGGGGTTTTGAACTCCATATCGCTGTCTAAGTCATACCATCGCTACTTTCCATCGGCTCATTTCCAACTCATTTCACACATTTATTTGTATTGCAATGCTACAGCCATTCACAATTGCAGCAGCCAGATGTTAGAACTGAATCATCAGTTGAAAATCCTGTAAAATGAAGTCCACAGTACAGTATTTAGATTCAGAGTCCAATACACAATTCAGCGCAGCACGCACGAGTCCGAGTCTCGATTACACAACTAGTGCGAACTTCTCTGCAACTCCCAGTCATCTATGCGGTGGGCTGAGAGTCCCCATAGCCACGTTGCGTGTCCGCGAGCTGGGCTCATGCGCGGCGGTGTTTCGAACACCAGGAAGATCAATGATGGGCCGCCGTGAATGTCCCAGGACTGCAATGGATCGCGTGTGCGACGACAAGGAGCAGAGGTCAACAGGGATAAAAAAGACAAAACGCGTGCACACCTCACAACCACTCTCTCACGAGTCTCCGGGGCAAGGCGGCTTCGAATGCTTCGGGGTCGGACGCGGGGCTGGTGGAAGAGGAGGCGCGACGACGAACGACGGTAAACGGCACAGAAGCTGGTAGTGGCGGAAGCAGAGAAGCGACGGTGAACGGAGTTTCATATTCATCAGAGAGGAATTCAAAGAGGATTGCGAAAAGGAACGTGAAAAGGGCAACTTAAGAAAAATGGACCCATGTGGCCCATTGTTTAAAAATGGCCCTTTTTTTGCTTCCTTTTGGTCTTCCTCTTTCGTTCCTCCTTCAAAAAGGAGAAAAAAAGAACAGAAAAAGGACCTAAAAAGGAGCGAAAAAGGGCTACTGTGAACAGCCTTAATCTAGGTCCCGTCTCACCGTGCCGAACGAAATCGCGACGAAGGGGCCGATCACTTCTCCGTACGGGTGCGTAGAGCGGCCCACAAGTTCCATCGTGACTAAATTTCAACCAAATTCCGAACTCTCACGTGATCATTTACATTTTTAAAAACACCCTTCAGGACATGTACTATAAACAACGATGGTTTCGGACAGCAGCCCAAAGATTTCTGATCTGTCTCGTTGACGTCCAGATTAGCTACCAGCTCCAGATTTAAAGCGCCGCTGGTTCACATTGACATCTTTCATGATCCTCCTTCCAAAGCTGCGCTTTATATATTATTTCCTTCGCCGTCCAGTGCATCCGAGACCGAGTCCCCCTTTTACACCATATCATGCAAACGATCTCCGTGTATGTCCGCTGCCCTCGCATTCGCAGTGCACCCGATTACCCTCTTTACACCTTGCAAACGATCTCCGTGACTTCGTGCAGGTGTCCGCTGCCCTCGCATTTGCTGCACCTACTCCATCTGCCACTAATGAGATTTCTCGCGTTGGTCCGGAGCGCTCGGTGCATCCAATGTTGCTTCAGGTTGCAGCCTGCCACTGATCATTATCTCGTTGAAGCCCGCACTTCACCAAGCTCGATCTCCCCGCGCGTACCTTGTGAGTGTCGAAAGTCTCAATTCACTTACGCCTCCCAGCATTCTCGGACTTACGCTAACCCCCCAGATTCCAGACCATCGAGCATGAGCGGTGGCACGTTGCTGACAAGACAAAAGTATTGCTGCCGGATATTGTTTCGACGTGGCGGTGATGATTACCATTATGACTCTGCGATGCAACCATCCCTCGATGCAGCAAGGGTGGATAAATCCACAAAGCACCCGACGCTCCCCTGAAGACCGAGAGATTTAAGGAGGCGCATATTTCCTCGAGAATCGCCACATCCGTTCCTTCCCTTCCTTCGCCGGCAGCACTTGTGCTCGTTGCTTTACCTTTCTCCGCATCAACTCTGTTTGACTCGCCTTTAAAGTCACACCATGCGATTCGTCTCCGCGATCTATATTTCCATCCTCTCCTTGGCCGCCGTCGCCGCGCCACTGGCGCGGGGCGATGCTATTAGACAAATGTCCCGACAGGTGCTTATTCGATTTTTCTTGTTTACATTTATTCGCATTTCATGTCTCGGGAGGACCACGACGTCCCCGTGCTGGTCGCCCGCGGGGGCTCCGATGTCTTCGAGGAACTCGATCTCACTGCGCGCGACACAGACGTCGAGGTCGAGGTCGAACGGGTAAGCGACGGTTGAACTCTATGCTGCCGTACATCGCCCTGACTCTGGCCTGTAGCGTATCGAGCCCCCCGACGACAGGGGCTCTGCGGCCGGCGGTTGCGTCATCGCATGATGCCCGCCGTGTGTTGCATGTAGGAATGCATAATATACCCCCCCTCGGCGGTGGACTTGTCGAACTTGGATGGCTTTGGGAAGGGCGAGAAGGTGTCGGTGTTGATTGTCAATGCGCACTGAGAGAAATAATTATATTCTGTACTGAGACCAATATCTGCTTGGGCTGCAGTACATGCAAAACATTTGTTGCGTGGATTCAACGGGTCTGAACTTTGGGCGCCGAGTTATTTCCACTCGATTGTGGTACCCAGGTTCAAGTCTACGGTAAGATTGGATACCACCAGTTTCTGCTGTGAAGCAGCATAAATGAAGTTGTTCGCCTGCCCGCCCACCAATACCGCCGCTGGCATCTGCGCGACACCAAGAATCGTCACCTCCGCGAGCTTTTGCACAATGTGGAATGCACCCGAGGACGAGATGTTCACGGTGTCCATGTTGGCCTGGATGGTAACGATAGTGCTTGGGCCCGGCGGATCCGACACCCCGTCGTCAATGAACGTAGTGCCGAACGCGTGCGCGTCTACGGATTGGGTTACGAGCAGGGAGAAGTCTCCCTGGCGCGTTTCCTCCACCGTGTATGCGGGCGTCTGATGGAGCAGGATTGCGGCTCCGTCACGGACGTGTACGTTAATATGGCCGAGTGGAGCAGCAAGAGTAGTGTTGGCGCCTGAAGTTGCGTTCAACACCTCGTGCGTGTACCAATCGCGCCAGACGGTCTTTCCGCACCCAGGGAAGATTCCTGGAGGAAGATAAATATTGTCTAGGGTACTTGGCTGCATGGTCAGGACTCACCATCTACGCTCGACACATTTGGTGTCAGGACAGGCGTGACCAGGATATCGCGCCCAATCAGGAATTGTCGGTCCACAGCAAACAACTCGGGCTCATCCGGAAACTCCCAGAAAAGCGCGCGTACAGGCGGAGTGCCTTGTATGGAAGCGTTAGCAAACAGTGAGTACTGCAGCGGGCGTTCGTGAAGATTAGCGACATGTGCGGGTAAAGGAGCGTACAACACACCCAATAGGGCAGCACTGCGTAGCGGACAGCAATCGCGGTGCGCGAGGCGTTGGCGACACTATCCCACACGAACGGCTCCTGCGACATTGCACCTCTCTGGTTGTGGTTGCGGTAAAATGGTGTAAATGCCGCAAGCTGCATCCACCGGTTACACAACTCCTCGTTCGTGTTGCCTTGGAATCCGCAGGTATCTGTGCCGACGAACGGAATTTGGAACATCTGGTGTTGGAGGATGCCCTGGATCGAGTAGTACATATACTCCCACAGGCTGTAGTTATCGCCTAGCTGTTAACACCGTTAGGATGAGTTGATTATTATTCAAGATGGGCACGAACCCAATGCCCGGCCCATTTTCCCGCGGACGCGAAGGCGGAGCGACTGATGATGAAAGGCCGTTGTCCCTGGAGGACCGTCTTGAGCGCCTTGTGGGTCGTTATTGCCTCCATCAACCCGAACAGATTATGCGTGTCCAGCTCCCTGTATCCTCCAGTGTGCGTGGCATTAGTCGCCAGTGTGTGGTTCGAAAGTCCGGTGAATCCTAGTTTGAAGCATGGGCATTCGGAACTAATCATGGATGAGGGAACAGACCGTTGTGAATGGTGTACGGCGGCGTGTTGAGGTCGACGCCAGTCTGGTTACCAGCCCCAATGCCGCGCTTGGAGAGCGTCGACAGCGGTGAGGCAGTCGCCTCGTACGTCAGCGTGCCATTGACGGTGACGTTTCCACTCGGTCCTGAGATTGTGGAGTTGTATCCCTCTGGGTAGTCAGTAATGGGATTACCGGGGTCTCCGGGAAGAAGGAACGGCACTTGGAAGAGAGACGTCAGGATGGATCAATGATCTCCGCGTTGTCACCGTACTGGAGGTATTGCTGATATCGATGCCGGTCCCGCTGGACAGCCCCAAGTTAGTACTCAAAGGAAGCACGACATAAAGTACGAACCAAGAGTAATCGCAGAATGAACTCGCTTCGTTCATATCGAGCCAAATACCTGCGAGCACTTCAGCGCTACCTCAACGGACTTCATAAAACGCACCGCTGAATTCGATGCCCAGGGCACTCCAATTCTTCAGTGCCTCTGTCCACCAGCCCAGGGTATTGGGTGCGAACCAATCGGGAAACACCTACGAAACTGAGCGTGAAAGCCCAAATCCGGACTTCCTACAAAATGTAGACTTACGGTATATCCAGGCCAAACCTGCCCAATGTACTCCGTCCCATCCGGGTTCTTGATGAAGACATCACTGAAAAATACGATCAGCGGTGTGAAGGCAGACAGCAAACGATAATAAGTACAGCTCTGAGCCCTTCAAATAGGGATCATACTGTTGATTTCCATATCGTTAGGTCAATCGACATAGTCGGAGAATGGTACATACGAAGTCGGTGTTGTTAGTTGCCTTGCCGATAGCCGCGTCCACAATTGGGATGACTACAAGTTGGTGAGCGCTAACCACGTGTACGAATCGCAGGACATTCACAATGTTGATTATTTTGGCGCTGTATGCAAATCTCATCAGCGTTCATAATTCGCCTCAGTCACAAGCTAACGCACGAGCTCGCGAATAAACTCCCGCATCTCGTCTGCGGGGAAGTGTATCGGGTCGGTCGTGAAGTCGCGGAAGGCGTGGTAAAGATCGATGTCGTTCCACATCACTTCGAGCGGTATCTCTGCTGCACGCATTTTGGCGACCACCTCCCTGGTCTCATTGACGCTAGTGTAACCCCAGCGGCAGAGATGGAAGCCAAAGCCCCAAAGGGGCTGCCAAGTTGGCGTCCCAACAACCTCTGAATACTGCTCCATGACTGCGAGCGGCGTCGGCCCGGACAGGAAGTAAAGATCGAGCGTGCCGCCGAGAAGGCGATACTCGACCAGCGACACGTTCGCATTTGGCGGCGTGAGAAGGAGGATGTCCGCGCCATTCGAACTACCGCCGCAAGCGCATGAGATGCGAATGGCGATGACGGAACCTCCAAGACGTACTTGAATAGAAACACTCCATGCGATTGCGAGGTGCCGGTCGTGGAGTTGAATCGATGCTCCATGTATATTGGGTGGATTCCGTACCTAGAAGGTGGTTAGAGGGTCCAGCGAGCAAATAAAACTGAGAAATACTCGCATGTTCTGGTTGATTGGGTCCTGGATATCGCGCGCTAGCTGCAGCGTTAATAAAAGCTGATCCATGGGACGGGGGCCACGCACCCCAGTTGGTTTGGATTGTACCGACACCACCATCGGTGCCCACGTCGCGTCTGATGCCACTGCTTGCGATCACTTCACCGAGGCCATACACATTAGCTCCCAGAGGAAGCGCCGATGCCAGCTTGTGAACGGTCAGAATTAAGGCTGAGAGTAACAGATATCATGACCGACCTGGAGATATTGGTTCTCAAACACCAACGGGAAGCCGTCTAACGCGGTTAAGGGGTCCCCGGCCATAACGGGGGCAATCGGAGTCGCGGGCAAGGAAGAGAGGCGGGTATCGAAAAGTGGTGTGTCGTACGGGGCAGAACGGCGAATTATCCAAAAGGCGAAAGGGCTCGGGTCGTAGTTGAATACAAGGTCGGATTTCGACGCAGTATTGGAGCTCGACGCATTGGGCCTAGCAATCACGGTCTCGGGGATGGTGAATTGAGAATTTGCCGTGTCGAATATATGGACGTGAAGTCTTCCTGCACATGAGAAATGTGATCCATGTGAAGAGTCAGAGCACGTACCTCGTTTCAGTCTCGTAGTTCACCTCGATCGTCAAGTCAACAACATCTACTCCAAACGCATTGCACGCAGGGCCTGCAAGATTGAGCCTGGCAGTCAGGCCGCTGTCAGTCTCCGACAGCGAGTGGAGCGAGTATCCAGGACAGGTTGAGACGTTGAACGAGTTAACAACGGGCAGCGGTGGACTTGCTGGGTCACTGCCTAAGGCCCCGCCCACGAGTATTACACCAGCAAAAAGCGGGTAGAACATGGTGAACGTTGCTCCAAGAAACGTGGACAGACTTTATATTGTACGGTCCTGCGGGGCCGAAGAAGCGCGCATTACGGCTTATTACGGCGGGTGATGACCCATTTACCGTCGGCTAGGCGGCCCACGGGCCCGCCAGAGCCCTGCACGGCAAATGACGGCTTTTGGACTCTTTTAGAACACAGGAAGTACAAGCGAAATAGTCTCGTTCCCGACGTTATACGGGCAGTACCGCTCGCTGCGCTCGCGGGCAATGGGTTGTATTGCAATCGGACCACCGGAAAATGTTCCGAGGCAGTTGTTGATGAACGGGGTGATTGCCTGCGGCAGCATCGGAAAAGGAAGGAGGCCAAGAGGAGGAGCAAAGCGCGAAGATAAATTTTGGTCAATGAACGGTGGTCTGAATCTTAATCCCCTCGAATGAGCACGACGAGTACGAGCACGGAATCATCGATGGAGGATTGATGGAGGAGGAAAGGTGCGGGGCGGAGCCGACGTGATACAATCACGGCACGACAACACCTAAGCAAATGTCGCTTGCTCCGAACCACCACCTGCGGTCCCTTCCATCTCTCATCTCCTCCGCGCCTAACTCTTTCCTTCCTCAACAGCACAACATGACGGTCCTCGCCGAATGGGCAGTGCAATCTGTGTGGGCGGCGCTCCGTCGTGCGCTGCGCAGCAGCTTATCAGGATCCCATCTTTCCCGCTGCAACTAGCGCCCAAGTAATGTGGATTCGGCCCCCGGCGCTGCGTGCGCCCTCCTCGTTTCTGAATCGTTGATTCTCTGTTATTTATAGGCATCGGTGAGATCGTCGACAGGCGTGTTTCCATCCACGAACTTCGATGTCGCTTTCCCCGGGCCGTCCTGGGCATCCCGCGGCCACGTTTTTGCAGGGGATGTTTCCCACCACCCACGTGCGTCTGCATGCTGTCCTTCGCAGAGATCATATCATTAATATTAGAGAGTTTGCGCAAAAGCCGCACGAGCCGCATGCGGCATTTTTGCATTGCGCAAAGCCGCACGGCAAATTTGAAATGTGAGAGGTGTCAATCAATGTAAGCTTACCTGAGGCGAAGGAGAGGTGCTGTGGGGAGAGGGAACATCCTCGGCATTGCCTCTGCTGCGTGGCAGACACGAGAGTGTGGGAAAAGAAAGTGGAGCTCGAGTGATGCCTTTGTGATGGTGCCATCAAAAGTAACTTATGTAAATTAACTTGCCCTGCTAAAATTAACTTTACGGTACTTATGGCGGGGCAAGTTAATTTCACACGTTAAGTTAAGCGAAAGTTACTTATAAGTTACTTTCATCCCCTTTATCTGAGTTAACTTGCAGCGAACTTGGAGGATGCAGGCTCATTTCCTCGAAGTTGTTCGACCATTTAATGGTTCATATATCATCTATGGGTGTCTGCAGCACCTGCTTAGCAGAAAGGCAGGTGGTCACGACAGTGTAAGCGGGCTTTCTTGAAATGGACCAACTACTTCGTGACTTTCCCAGACCTTGCAGAAGGCATTGTTCTCTATGGCGGGATTGTCCTACACTACATTATTTGAATTGATTTCCTGTTGATCAGCTTGTTTTGGTATAATATTAAATGGAGAATGTTGTCTGTGAAATACTCAGAGCTTGGTTCAGAACTAGACAACAAGGTCCCAATACGGGCTCCTGGGATGGACATTGAAAATATCTAGGTGGTTTATGCATCTCCCCGAGCAGGATGTATGCTCAGAGAACACTGGCAGCATGTGAGCTTGGAGTCATAACCCGATTCCTGTTTGCAACAGTGTTTGTACCTTGGAGAGTCCGGAAAAGGGTCCCAGGTCATCTGAATGCAGGGAGTCTCCTTTGAATGAAAAATTAAGTGCATAATCAACTCCCGGGAGGTCTACCTGCCGCGTTTGATACCATCTGATGGGATAAGTTACTTGTCGCAGAGAATCGATGCCATCTGATGGCATAAGTTACTTGTTTTGATCTAACTTGGCGGGCCAAGTGAACTTAAGTAGCTTACCGCTAAGTTAAGTAAAGTGAAGGGAGGTTGTGAACTTACCATAGCTTGCAGTTACTTAACACCTTTTCTCCAGCAGTTTGATTGCAAGCATGCCTCGAACTTGAACTTCATTTCACTGTGATGTCCAGGGATGTTCGATCCGATTCCATAGGCCCCAAACCTTTCGTAGATCAACACAGAATTAGAATATGAGAGGAAGAACGAGCACACCAATATGTAGTGCAGCAAGATGCATATAGTTTGGGGAGAAACCCAAGCGTTGGAGTCCGGATGGCTGCCGAAGCCTGCAGTGCACTCGAATTGCCCGGGATAATCCCGCCTAGAGTTTTCTGCACATCCTTGGAATAATGGGACACTACGAGTCTGGGGTGAGTTATCTTGCTCTATAAAACGACCAGGACTCAAATGCTTCACCGGTCGATGCCCACCACGGTTATAAAACGGGATCAAGTGCGATGAGCTCACGTGAAGGCTAGCGAACATAATTTGATGAGCTCAGCGGTGAGCGGCAGATATTGGTGCTCAAGACGATACTTTTGGTACATATACATGCTCAAGAAGCTCTCCAAATAATTTGAGATCCCTCTGGCGACTCCTGGCCATTATAAAGCCGAGCAATCACGGTGAAGTCGATTTTTCTGAGAGTCAGGCACGTAAATATATTCGGATATGCCTTACAACCTAGCACATATTTTTTTGGAATAGTTAGATGGCTTAGTAATTACCTCTGCCACACTGAAATGTGATGGTCTAGGCGGACGGGAATCCTAGTGTAGCCGTCATAGCCGTGCGGGCGGAGTTTGGAATAAGTTAGATTCGCCACGCGTGGGAAAACTTAAGTTAACGTACGGCACGCGTGCCGAAAGGGGCACGTAAAGTTAAAGTTAGTTCACATAAGTTACTTTTCACGCACTCCTTTGTGATGCGTGATAAATGCGGCCTCCCACAGTTGCACATCCAACAAATAGCACTCTCAGGAGTGGAATATGGGATTTAAGGGGCATTGAATTGTATTTAGCAAGACAAGAATTAAAAACGGCAAAGAAAGACCCGCGGCTTTGCGCAATGCACAAAAGCCGCGTGCGGCTCGTGCGGCTTTTGCGCAAGCTCTCTATTATCGCAAACAGACTCAGATCTCGGCTTTTTTTTTCTTTTTTTTTTTGATTTCTTACGTCCTGATCTGCCGACACATTGCAAAGACCTGCGCAAGTTGACCCCGTGTTCAAATTCGGCCGAGTGGGATTCAAGATGACTATGCGTAGATGGAATCTCGGGGCGGTGTGCTCCACTGAGGGCAATGCATTTTTTGTCTGTAGCGTTGGACATCGATGCCGAGGTCCACACGGATCTTAGACTATTTCAAGGTCCATGTCCTTTTATTCTATTCAGTTTGCGCTGGCTGATCCTGATCCTGATTTGCACCGCGCCACGCAAGCAATCGCGATGCCCGGCTGTCTTGACTGTACTTAACCTCGAACGTGTCCGTCCGTGCGTTCTCCCTGCAACTTACGAGCCCATCCAAAATCAACGCTCTCTCGCTCGTTCGTTGCGCCGTCCGTCAGCGCCGTGCGCCATATCATTCATGATATCCAGGTTGAAGTCGTGCGACAGCCCCGGTGCACCCTGACGCTCGTGAGTAAGGGATGTTTGCCACTTAAGCACGCTCGGCATTTACGAAGGAGTACATCTGCTCTGCGTTCACCGTTAATTCAGTTCCCCGGCGATTTGTATCGATGAATTCATCCCCCTCAAGAATTTTGTAGGATAGCGAGCCATGATCCCCCTCGCACTTACTTTAAATTACCCAGTCGCCGTTGTGGTGGCGGCGGAGGCCGCCGGAGGTGGCGATGCGGGCGCATAGGTTTAGGCGTAGTTTGTCGTGAATCTCCCCGGCGGAACGCCCGCCTCCGCAGCCCTCGTCGCCGACCTGGTGTACGAGGATTTCAAGACCCACCACTGCTTCTGGAATGAGGAGAAATTTGTAAACCGCCTCTCTCACCAGTGAGCCAATCCCGTCCCTGTCGCCTCCCTGCAATTGACCCGCGACGACGCAGCGTCTTGTCCCTCCACGATTTCGGCGCACTGGCGGAATGCATGCAGGCGATATACGGTCACGAGGCCGCGAAGCAGCTGCTGCACAACAATCGAGCGCCCGGCGCCGCGAACAGGATCAACGAGGATAATTGGCTGGGTAATCTGGGGAGCGAAGAGTGGGTGAACTTCCGATGCCCGCCCCTTGCCCATGATCTTATCCCCCGCTTGAAGCGCCACCCTGTACCCGGATTACCTGGCATTCTTCGCGTCAAAGATCGCCGAGCACGGAGTCAGTGATGCGCTCGAGCGCTCCGTGTTTTCGGCCGAAGCGAATAGCAACGGGGCTCTGATGCTCGCGCGCTTTGCCACAGGTTTGGAGCATCCCATCGTCCACTCATTTGTGCTCATGCCTGATTGACTTAAACACAGTTCGGGATCAAGTTCGGACAGGATTTCATGGTTGCCCAAGGTACGCTAGGAAGTACACATATGAAGCGAAGCTCATAATATATTAATTCGGTGCAGGCCTCGCGCTGGCGGTGCTTACCGCACCTGCGGGGTTTGGCGTGATGAATATGCCCGCTGGAGTCCCAGAAATACGAGACGGCCCTCCGACGACGCTGCTCGCCGTCCTGCGTCAGGTCTACGACTCCCCGCAACCTGCGCCCCGGCCCTATGAGAAGAAAATCACCCCCGCGCGGTTCAAGCAACGCATGGTAAACCCTGCACACGATGCAGCCCTCTGCGAAATCTATGCCAAATGGACGTTCGACATGTACACCCATGACCCCCCCCCCCCGGGCTAGTGTTGCCGCGGTCCGGTTCAGGTCCGGTTCATGCCTGATTTTTCCGAATCCCGAACTGGAGCTCAGGTCCGGTTCAGCCAATTTCCTGAACCTTGAACCGGACCCCAGGGTCGGTCCAACGGGGTTCGGTCCAACGGGGTTCGGTCCAACGGGGTTCGGTTCAGGTTCAGAACCGGGTTCAAACCTTGAACCTGTTTTGTTTTGTTTCAATTTCTGGGAAGCATCCAAGTATTCAATCTATGCAGCGTTGCTTCACCACACCTTCAGGGAAGGCCCCGGCTTCACAAATAGATCTCAGTCCGGTTTTGTGGTTGAGGCAATTTTTCAACAATCATATTTTGATCAAAGTTGATGCATCTCCACTAGCTCAGAGCGATTTCCAACTTTCCTCTTACTCTTCCTTTGGAAATCCACGGATTGCTGACAACCTAATCCAAGGTATGAGGATATTGGTATGCGGCCTTGTGGTTGCTCAAACACAAACCATTCATTTTCCATGTCCCTTCGTGGAACATCAATTCACTTTCATAGAAGCAGGTATCCTCTTGCGGCGAGCTGTCCGTGCGTAAATTTAGATGCTGTTTACATACACACCGGATAAAGCGAAATATTGACCTAGGTCAATATGTTAACTGAAACTAGATAAATCGGTAGCCAAATCAAACTGGATAGAAAGCTGTTCTTTTCTTTTGATACAAATTTGATACGGAATTAGCCTCAATCAGCCGCTCTTTCACAAGCCATGGCGTTGTTCTCTTTCCATGAGTGAAGAAAGCCATGCCCAAAGAAATTCATTCAGCGATGCTTTCAGGTAATTGAAAGAAGGACTCTCATCATAACAATCCAAATTCTCTTTGTTAGAACAAAGGAAATTTTGATTGTTACACCAAAAGTTCTTCTTTCTTCTTCCCGGAAACAGGCTACTGAAAGTTTGTCTTTCAGCAATCCTTTCTCAGCTTGTGGACAGTGAACAAAGACATAGCTTGTGAAAGAGTGGCTGATTGAGGCTAATTCTGTGTCAAATTTGTATTGAAAGAAAAGAACAGCTTTTCATCAAGTTTGATTTGGCTACCAATTTATCTAGTTTCAGTTAACATATTGACCTAGGTCAATATTTTGCTTTATCTGGTGTGATAGGTAGAGTACCTCTGTAGCAGCAATACTCTCCTTCTCCTTCACCAAGTTATCTATCACTGTTCAATTTCAAGGCTTCCCGACTCTAACACAGCTGCTATATTAAGTACCCAGTGCGAGGCTTGGAAATTGTTTTTTTGAGTAGGTTTACAATATTTCTACATACCAGGTGGACTTGACAGATGGCAAAGGACAGACTTGGCTCACTACCAAGGTATGAAAGCAGGTGAAACAATTTTTTGGAGACTTGCAAAGCTTGCCAAATGCTTTTCACAGGGGCATAGACCAGAGGTTCGAAGAGATTTTTTGAACCTCGAACTGGACCCGGGGTTTGGTTCGGCGAACCTCACAGCCACTGAACCGGACTTGGGTCCGGTTCAGGTTCGCCAGCAGTTCAGAACCTGGCCGTGGCAACACTACCCACCCCCTATACTTCAACACGAAGCTCGAGGAGTGCATGTGGCAAGCGGTGCTCCTTCTCGGCGTGAGCGGCCATGCAGGGCACCCCCCGCGCATGCACTTCATCCTCATGCGCTTCGCCTCGAACGCACGTGCGGTGGTGCGCGCGGTGGCGACGCCGTTGCACAAAGCGCAGGTCCTGCAGGCATAGGCGCACGCGTTCGTGCAGGTAATCATTCTCCGCATGCGCCCGCGCGTCGATTCGGCGCTCGCGATGAGCTACCCTGCGCGCCCCGTGCCGCCCGGAGAGCTCGGCGGAGGCGGCGAGAGCGCGTGGCTCCCGCTGCTGCGCAACGCCGCGATGCGTTTCCTGCCCCTCACAGTCGAGCGCCTCAACGACTGCCCCGTGCGCCCGTACTCCCGCACGCAGTAGAACAACGTGCGGATCGACGTGATAACATGCACCTCGTGATGGGCCGGGGAGCGGCGGAGCTGGATAGGACGCTATTCATTCCCGTTGGGGGGGTTTTGACCGAGGCGTCAGGGTGGGTGGACCACGGGGAAAAACGGGGTTCATGGGACTTTAGTGGAATCGGATGGGATGAGGCGTGGAGCGAGTAGCAGTGCTGATGTGGCAGCTGCCTCAAAAGACGGCCACAATTTAATCTTCCTCCGACCAGATACTTATCAGAAGACTGGAAGTTAACTTTGAGTTGAGAAGCTCCTCAAATAATTGCAGTCATCTACCTCCGCAGCAGGCTCTTGAAGACTGAATTTCAACCATATTTCGAGCTCTCACGTGATCATTTACATTTTTTAAAGCACGCCCTTCAGGATATGTATTATAAACAACTATGGTTTCGGCTATATCTCTGACCTGCCTTGTTGACGTCGAGATTAGGTACCAGCTCCAGATTTAAAGCGGCGCTAGTTCACACTGCATTGACATCTTTCATGATCATCTTTGACGGTCCTCCTTTCAAAGCTGCGCTTGATATATCATTCTCTTCGTCGTCCAGTGCATCTACCACCACAGCAAACGTTCTCCGTGAGTTTCGCGCCCGAGTCCGCTGCCCTCGCCTGCTCCATCTGCTACTAATGAGATTTCTAATGTTGGCCCGGAGCGCTACTTACTAGCTGCAAGTTTGGATGCACCTAGTAGGTGCATCCAAACTTGGAGCCTGTCACTGATCATTATGTGATTAATGCCCGCACTTCACCAAACTCGATCTGCCAACGCGTACCACGTAAGTGTTGAAAGTATCATTCACAAGTCCCAGCCTCCTCAGGCAAAGGCGAAAGAACCAGGCTTAGAACCTTCGAACACGAACGGCGGCATGGTGTATAGGACAGGACTGAAGTATTGCTGCCAGATGTTGCCAATGTCGACTTGGCGGTGATGATTATCATTATGACTCTGAGATGCAATCATCCTTCGGATGCAGCAAGGGTGGATAAGCGCTCGACGCTCCCCTGAAGACCGAGAGATTTAAGGAGGCGCATATTTCCTCGAGAATCGCCACATCCGTTCCTGCCCTTCCTTCGCCGGCAACACTTGTGCTCGTTGCTTTATCTTTCTCTGCATTTGATACAACTCTGCTTGACTCGCCATTACACCATGCGACTCTTCTCCGCGATCTACATTTCCATCCTCTCCTTGGCCGCCGTTGCCGCCCCACTCACCCATCCGTCGCGGGGCGATGCTCCAGGAATTAAGGAAATGGCCCGTACCCCCGTGCTGGTCGCCCGCGGCGGCTCCGATGTCTTCGAGGAACTCGATCTCACAGCGCGCGACCCAAATGTCGAGGTCGAGGTCGAAGGGGTAAGCGCGGCGGGTTGAACTTTATCATGCTGTACATCGCCCTGACTATGGCTTGTAGCTTCACGAGAACCCCGACGAAAGGCACCCCAAGTCCGGCGGTTGTGTCAGCGCGTGATGCCCGCCGTGTGTTGCATATAGGACTGTACACTGGGTCGTTGCGCCTTTTGCAAACAACATGCCTTTTCTACGTGACTGTTTTATATACGATGTAATTTTCCAACCCTCCCGCCACCCTCGTTCTACTCGTCACTGGATTAATCACAGACGTATTTTCTGACTTCAATAAGCAAAGACGGGCTGACTCGGACGGGAGTGGTGATACGGGTTTGCGAACGTCGGGTCCGAGGTGCGATGAATCTGGAGTTATTGGATGCGATTTCTGAGACAGGACGAGATCGTGGATTGTGACAGTATGCACCAGTTTCATCAGAATATCGGCATGCAGACTAACGGACTCTTGGCGAACCTCGCGCTGAGAGTTTCGAAACGCACGACTGGAATGTTCGAAAAGGGAAATACACGACCTGAGAGCTCCATGTTCATGTTCAAGCATCAAACGGTCGGAATCGTTGGGGAGGCTGCAATTCCTTCTCTTTTCGAGGGCAAGCATAAGAAGTGCTTCAACCTGTCCAAGCATCAAAATAAACAGCTCGTCGTCCAAATGAGGAATTGATAAGACGAAGCGCGGTGCCAGCCTGTTCGGCTCATGGGTGCCGAGGACGAAGGTAGCGCGATTTGAAAGTAAATTAAATTAACTGACTAGTCTATTTGTTTAATTTTACCGCGGGGGTGTGATCGGAGTGCCTCTTATTATGTAATCCTCAAACGACGCGCGCCCATTCTCATCCAGGATGCGACATTTCACGTTAATGGGGTTATAGAAGCTCTGTACACATCTTCAGAATGACGGCAAGCATCCCAGAAACTGTTGGAAACGAACACCGATTTGGCCGTATGTTTCAAACGCTGTGGAACCGGCCTCCAAATTCTCCAAAATATTCCTGGCAACTCTAGGACAGTGTTGTATGAGTTTCGAACAGGTTATGTGTTATTTGAACTCCCAGGAGGCTTGCAGCAGAGCTTCGCGGCTTTACCCGAATCAAATTCAAAGTTCGCAATTGCATTTGAATTACATAATAAGGAAGCACTGCGATCGAACCCCCGCGGTAAACAACAGACTTCAACAAGCGAGGTACGAGCTTCATTTTGTTGAAGTGTCTGTCTATGAGAGACTATTAACTGACCCCGTTGCGAGCGAGATACGTCGACAGAGATGGACAGAGAAGGAAGGAACTTCGCGACATGATTAATAGGGCTGTTTACAGTAGCCCTTGTGGCTCCTTTTTGCATTCCTTTGTGCCATTTCCCTGCCATTTGAGCAAAAAAGAGTGAGAAACGAGTGCAAAAACTGAATTTCAACCAAATTTCGAACTCTCGTGATCATTTGCATTTTTTTTAAAAACACCCTGCAGGATATGTACTATAAACAACTACAGCAGGACATATATCTCTGATCTGTCTTGTTGACGTCGAGATTAGCTACTAGCTTCAGATTTAAAGCGGCGCTGGTTCACATTTGACATCTTTCATGATTCTCCTTCTAAAGATGCGCTTGATATATCATTTCCTTCGCCATCCAGTGCATCCGGTACTACCGCGCTCCCAATTTCCTCCATGCAAACGATCTCCGTGAATTTCGTGCCCGAGTCCGCTGCGCCCGCCTGCTCCGTCTGCTACTAATGAGATTTCTGATGTTGGCCCGCAGTGCTACTAGCTGCAAGTTTGGATGCACCTAGTAGGCTAGGTCAAGGGGAGCCCGCTATGTTATCCATCGAAATCGACCCCCCCGGTGGGATCGTGGGAACCCTGTCAATCAAACCCTACCCGACCGGGTTGCTTACAGGGTTGGAAGCCCATACCTCACCGAGTTGTAAATTAAATGAAATAGATGGGTGCCTACTAACTTTAAACGCACCCGCGATTTTCTCTGGAATTTATTGCAGCGTAGGACAGACAGAAGTGAAGAAATCCTTAGGTGGAACACTGCCACTGATTGACAGCATTCTCACGACCCTACCGGGTGTGGGTTGATTTTGATGGATAGCACAGCGGGCTCCCCTTGGGTTAGGTGCATCCAAACTTGGAGCCTGATCGTCATTATCTCGTTAATGCCCGCACTGCACCAAGGTCGATCTGCCAGCGCGCACAACGTGAGTGTCGAAAGTATCATTCACAAGTCTCAGCGTCCTCAGGCAAAGGGGAAAGCACCGGGCTTAGAACCTTCGAACACGAACGGCGGCATGTTGCATATGACAGGACTGAAGTATTGCTGCCAGATATTGTGTCGACTTTGCGGTGATGATCATCATTATGACTCTGAGATGCAACCATCCTTCGGATGCTCCCCTGAAGACCGAGAGATTTAAGGAGGCGCATATTTCCTCGATAATCACCACATCCGTTCCTTCTCTTCCTTCGCCGGCAACACTTGTGCTCGCTGCTTTATCTTTCTCTGCATTTGACCCAACTCTGCTTGACTCGCCTTTACACCATGCGATTCGTCTCCGCGATCTCCATTTCCATCCTCTCCTTGGCCGCCGTTGCCGCCCCACTCACCCATCCGTCCCGGGGCGATGCTCCCGAAATTAAGGAAATCGCCCGACAGGTGCTTGATCAATTTTTTCCGTTTACATGTATTCGCATCTCATGTCTAGCTAGGACCACGATACCCCCGTGCTGGTCGCCCGCGGCGGCTCCGATGTCTTCGAGGAACTCGATCTCACAGCGCGCGACCCATATGTCGAGGTCGAGGTCGAACGGGTAAGCGCGGCGGGTTGAACTCTATCATGCTGTACATCGCCCTGATTCCGGCTTGTAGCGTGGCGAGCCCGCCGTCGACAGGCACCCCAAGTCCGGCGGTTGTGTCATCGCGTGATGCCCGCCGTGTGTTGCATATAGGACTGTACACTGGGTCGTTGCGCCTTTTGCAAACAACATCCCTTTCTACGTGACTGTTTTATTTATCTACGATGTAATTTCCCCAACCCTCCCGCCACGCTCGCTCTACTCGTCACTGGATTAATCACAGACGTATTTTCTGACTTGAATAAGCAAGGACAGGCTGACTCGGACGGGAGTGATAAGACGGATTTTCGAATGTCGGGTCCGAGGTGCGATGAATGTGGAGTTATTGGATGCGAGTTCGCCGAGAGGATGAGATAGTGGATTCTGCCTCCCGCAGTTAGGCCACCGATTCCAACTCTAAATTCCAATCCCCGGAGAGCATGGGACAGTTGAAATGAACGCATCCACGTCACGTCAGAGCTATATTTTTGGCCCGTTCTATTCATACCCGACCACTTCGGGACTGTGTGCTGCGACTCGTCAACATGAGTTTAACTTGAGAATACACTGTATTAGCGTGCACCGTCTATCGGAGGCTCCGAAAAATATCAGCATGCATGCGCAGGCTGCCGATTGCTGGCGAAGCTCGCCGTCAACGCCCGACCTGGGAGCTTCAAAGGAAAAGGCACGCCTTGAGACGTTCAAAATACAGGGCATCACGCAGCCTTCAGGTCCTTGCAGGCCTTCAAGTGTTCAGACGGTGTGCATCGTGTGATCATTCTGTTCAAACACAAACATTACAATGAGCTTCCAAGTCCAAGCAATAAAGCAACCAGTCAGTCTTGCGGATGCGGGATGAAGCGTGCAGGAACCCGGACTGCTCTAGGGCGGCCACCCAGGATGAAATGCAACCTAAAGCTCAACAAGGGGTAGGCTGCGTTTGAGCATGTACTGGGTTGATTTTCACCGGGGTTAGGTTGAAACGTACATTGCCATAGGTTGATTCTCGTAACCTCCTCTGGCCGGATTCATCCTAACGGCCTTCCGCTGACTTTCAACCTATGATTGGATATTCCAAGTCCAGCAATATATTGCGCTGATTTTCAATAGAATATCAGGATTCGGTGGAACATGGTGTATTGCTGTACATACTCCCGAATAGCTACTATCGAGTGGCTCTCTAATTCCCTCCTTCCACCCTCGGGGAACCGACTGAACCTTCGCATGTGCTGGAATTTGCCAGCTCGCCATCACTGTCTTGAGGATTCCGGATGGACCATGGCAATCGGGAAGAATATCGGTTATATTGATACTACATTGCGAAGATTCATGCTGATGCATGCGCGGGACGCTTTCCACGATTTTGAAGTACAGTAAATTACAGTAAATGACCCCGTCGCGAATGACCCCGTCGCGAGCGAGATACGTGGACAGAGAAGGCAGGAAGCTCGTGACGTAAATAATCTGGACCCCGTCCCACGGTGCTGAACGAAATCGCGACAAAGAGACCGGCCATTTGTCACACAGACAGCCTAGAGCGGTCCACAAGTTCCATCGGGCGTTGAGGGCCATATTCAACCAAGTGAGCTCGGGTATCTCGGGCTTCCTTAAATATGTCCATTTTATATCTACTGCGCCGTGAAAATATCCTCTAAGCTCGCCAAGAGTCTTGAGAGATAAGAAGTCACATAATTCCAGGAGATAGGCGAGGTCTGGGAGCGTGCACACTGCAGCAGAACGCTAACAACATCTGAAAAATGACCTATGTCTGGGGACGTCTAGGGGAGACGCGAGAGACACTTTAGACCCATAGACTGCCTCCGGTCTGTGAGAGACACTGATAGACAGCCCGTTTCTAAGGGAGACCGCTATAGAAGTCGAGAGACCGTTCACTTAGACAACTTAGCCGACCAAATCATTCGATCAACTCGCGACTATTTCGCAAGCGAGGGTACTGTTGATACGCCTACTCCTGGGCTAAGAGCGGGAGCTGAACACATAAATGAACAACAACAACTCCGAGTGCGGGAGTAATAGACGAGGGTGTGCGAGGTGGGTCTAAGATGTCCCAATACCAGTCAGGTAAGTGTGAGGAAGGCTCCAGCTATGGGCGAAAGGCGTGGGCGCAAATGGTGCGCAATCGGTAGTCGAGGGCGGCGAAGGACTCGGGGGCTAATACGGTGGCTAAGGACTGTGATCGGGGGTCGACGAAGGACTCTAACTAATCTAATACGGGGTCGATATCTAATGCGGGGAAAGACTGTGATCGGAGGACGCGAGGACGAGGGCGATACGCTGCGAAGCGATGCGCTGAATTGAGGCTAATGTGAGCTGTATTGCAGGGGGGTGCAAGTCACTGCTGTACATCGTAAACACCGGGGCCTTTTATAGTACATGATGAAATAAGATGAGCTGCACTTAAGTGGTAGCCGGTCCAGACCGACACAAGTCTTAAGTCCCTGCCAGAACTTATGTTCCACCCCAGGCCTGCAATGGCATATAGCACACCCGTATACACCCCCTCCCCCCCCTCACCCACTACTTAAGTCCTTGTCTACTACTTGAGTACTAATCACCACTTGAGTTCTCGCCCACCACTCAAGTCTTCATCCAGCACTTAAGTCCTGATTCACTTGAGATTCATAATAGATGGCTTAAGTCTGTTAATTCCGCACTAGGACGAGATTGAATCCTCACCAATAAACTGAAATTCAATAATCTTGCGCTAAATAAGGATCTCATCTTAAGGACGTGGAGTGGTCTACTAATGAATGAAGATTCACTGCCGGATGACTGGACATACACAGTGGGGGTTTTAGTGGGTATACAGCCGCTGAGTTGAATGATTCAAAAAATGGGATAGGATAACTTTATGAAGGCTGGAGTCCCACACTATGGTATCTGTGCGTAATGGCATTTCCTCCCTGGACAACTTCCCCGGCATTAACTAGAATTTTCTGGTAGACCCAGCCGATGACTTTTGGAATGCTTCTGCAGACTGAATCTCATTATCCCAAATGCTCACAAATAAAAATAAAAATAAAAATAGATTTCAACTCAAGTTGCCACCCGTGACTAGTGCCCATCCACGACTTAGGTGGTAGACTGGACTCAAGTCCCACGTACAACTGAAGTGCTACCAGTGATATCATTAATCATCGCATTTGTGATACAACAAGCTCAAGACTCTTTCCCATGCCCGCTCAGTTTGCAAATGCGCACCGCACTTGCACCTCATCGGATTCCGGCCCACCTTGAGCACCGGTCAAGGACACCACGTGTGCCCTGTGCTTACTCTGTGATTGCGCGAGCACCAGCACGCACACACGCTACTGCGAGGCATTTCAGCGCGTGGGCTTTGAGAAACTGCGCCCGGACAGTGAGGAGATGGACGACGAGGTACAGGGCGCGGGGGGCACCCGTATCGGATTCAAAAGAGGGCAGAGGGAGGGCCATGTGGCATCGTCTCCGTCGATAGCAAAGGAGGAGGGCCAGCAAGTGAGAGGAAGGGGAAGGAGAGGAAAGAGCATGAATGACATACCTTGGCTCTCCTTGGCTCATCCTTCTTTCGATTGGGTGTTGGCGATAGGGCTGCGTATGGGTCGCATGGCAGTGGGGAATATGGGGCTGCGCTGGTGTCGTGCGTCAGTGCATGTCGAGCCGTTCAGACGCGCGTGTGGGCCATGTGGGTAGAGGGAGACGTGGTGGTGGGAAGGCTATCGAGAGGATGGGGACAGTGAAGAACGCAGGTGGCATAGAGATTGTGGTGGGAGGAAGAGAAGAGATGGCGGCAACGTGACAACCGACGGTAGAGACAATGATTTGATTGCCGTGCAGCCGCACATCAATTCCATTGTCCATTGATCAAAGTGGCAAGTGGCGACAATCACTTCTCTTCTTGCTCCTGACCTCCACCTTCATCGACACCACTCACTGCTAACCCCCCCTCGACCTCCACCCCTTGCCTCGGACTGTGTGTCCGAGGTTGACTTCGACCTCGCATCAGCACCAGTGCATCTGGGACCTGTCCTTCACGTCACTCCACGATTTGATGTCTGCCTTACAGAGGGGAGTGGTTCTGACAAATGTCAGCTCCAAGTATGTGGTGAAGAGTCGCAAAATACAAAGAGGTATGATTTTCAATTGATTCTACTGCGTGCGACGAAGCTCAAGATTCTGTCAGGTGTGCCACAACTAAAGTCCGCGGGCAGACCGTGAGTTCTCCGTGGGACTTAAGTGCGAGCTAGAGCTGAAGCGCTCGGGAACTTGAGTTCCGGCAGAACTTGAGTTCAAGACATAATCTTAAGTACTCTGTGATCATGCTGGTATAAACTGAATTGTGATGATAAACTCAAGTTTTGACAATGAACTTAAGTTGTCTGCCGCCAGGTCGTAAGTTCGGCCGACCTGACTATTTAAGAAAGGTAGGTGGGCAGGGTCAATTATACGGTTCTACATAGTACTACCTAGGACTTAAGTACCCATACAACTTAAGATGTATTCCGGTTCAGACCGACCACCACTTAAGTGGAGCTAATAAAGTATTTGGTACATGGGTGGGAATAAATATCTAAATGGAGATGTACATCGGACTCTAGGACTCGGACAGGGTGCCTGAATACGGAGCGGAGTGCGCTGAAGTCCGTACGGAGTTGGACTCCGTGAGTCGAGCCAGGATCAAGTCCGGAAACCAAAAAGGGAAATTGTGTCAACCATGGGAAACTCGGGTCGCAACCCAGCTGTCGCAAACTCCGAATCCCACGCCAAGGGAGCGCTGGTGCGCATCACTGTACTATTCAGACTGAATGTTCACACTATGTCACCCGTCACCTAAGGTGTTCACTTTTTCGAGTGTTCATTTCTCATCAACTACCATATCTGGATGCTCGGCATCCGCCGGGCGAGAAATTTGACATTTTTCGGCCTATTTAGGCCTCAACGTCACCGTCACCTACGTCCCAAATGTTCAGTTCACGACCCTCCGTCACCCGTCACCTGAACATTTGGTCGCAATAGTACAGTAGGATCTTGGCAGGATCAAATCCTGATTTTGTGGATGGTGGCAGGGGAAAATAAAATGCATTGGGACAATACATAGGTAGCTAGTGTATGTATACGTAGGTAGGTATGTACTGGAACGAGAGTGACCCGCCTGGGTCAAAAAATCAGAGAGCCATTAGATATGAACATGTTTAGAGGTACTGACCCTGTGTAAAGGACCGATGAATGGGCGTAGTGGACAGACAACAATATCGATGCTGGACAACACCAGCCAGAGAGGTAGAACCGAGATGGGATGGGACATACTGACCATTGCACATCGCTGTTTGTCCGGCCCAGTGCGCGGTGAGGTTGATTGAAGAGAGGGGACGGCGGGAGGGAAGCGCGGGAGGGAAGAGGAAGGAAATGGGAGGAAGACACATACTGACACCCTTCTTATGGATTCCCCACCTCTATAATCAATCTACGTGCTCGGTAACGAGACTCCGAAAAATTTGCACAAGTCCGCTCTGTATTTTGGGCAACTCGAGAGCGCACCAATGGCACAATGGGACAGAGCGACAGCCGGAAGGATACCCATTGGTTGGGATCAGCTTCTAAATTTGATGGCTGGTGAACCATTCTCTAGCCGATGTCTATGGCGGTCTATTCGTCTAGAAGTGTCTCTGTTAGAAACCGTTCGTCTAGCAGGGATATAGCATGTCTATCCTGCTAGAATGCGTTTTCAGATGAAGACGATGTTTCACTAGAGCGACATCACCATCAGTGACCGTCACAGGGCGGCCCGCAATAGTCGTGCGACGGCCTCGAGATCGGACGGTCGACCTGCGGAAGCGGTTAGTTGACTGTCTCATGCTACTTACGCACGAATATGTTAGGGAATTTCCAGGGGGCAATAGGAGGGGGAATTGAGACCGCGAATTATGTCGTACCAAGACGCCGCTGATCCGTTGGCTACGGGGCTGATGGGGCGGCGGTCGGGCGGCAGGTGGGTATAATACGGCGCCAGCGCGTCGATCTATCTACCCCCATCGTCAGCTATCCGATTCCCCCTTCGTCAGCCCCCGAGCTTATAGCCGCCACTGCAAGCCTTAGTCCCTCGCAGCAGAATGGCTGCCCCGCAAACGCAATGGGCACCGCGCATTCCAGTCATATACGGCACAGGCGGGATCGGCTCGGCGGGGACGTTTTGCAAGCTAGGCGACGCGCGCGCGGCCCAGACGGTGTTTGACGCCTGGCTTGCACGGTGCGGCCCCTCGGCGGTGGATTCGTCTAATCTGCATGGCTTTGGGACGGGCGAGAAGGTGTGTCTCCTCTCTAGTTATTCTCCCCAAGTCATTCACGCAGTTCGCACGCAAGATCCTCGCGGAGATGAACCTGGGGGGCTCGGTGGTGGACACGAAGATCTACCCATGGGCGCCGGGGCACCACGGCGCCGCGAAGCTGCGCGCGGCGGTCGACCAGAGCATCGAGCGGCTCCGCGGGCTCAAGATCCGCGTGCTGTATCTGCATGCGTAAGCCGTCATCTTCCATTCCTCCTGCCAATTTGCGGGTATGCAACCGTGGCATGAAAGCTGACAGATGTGCCTTTTTTCTTAGGCCAGACCGCGCGACGCCGTGGACAGAGACGCTCGAGACGATTGATGCGCTGTACAAGGAGGGCAAGTTGTTAGTATTATCTTATCCAGAGAGAGAGAAAGAAAGACTGACGCAGATTGGACACAGCGAGATGTTCGGGCTGAGCAACTACAAGGCTTTCGAGGTCGCCGAGATCGCTACTCTGTGCCGCGTGCACGGGTGGGTCGCACCCACGGTCTACCAAGGGCTGTACAACGCGCTCGACCGCACCGTCGAGGTCGACCTGTTCCCCTGCCTGCGGCACTTCAACATCCGCTTCGCAGCCTATTCACCAATGGCGGGCGGCTACCTCGTCGGGCACCTCCTCCCCGCGTCGCCCTCCACGCGCCCCGTCTCGCCCGCCACGCCCGCGCTCACGCTCGAGCCCACACATCCGGTGATCATCAAGCCCGCGCTGTCGGCGGACGCGTACACGCCCGCGGCGGAGACGGAGACGGAGACGGAGCGCGCGCGCAAGAAGATCAAGCTCGACGCTGTGAACGGCGCGCCCGCGCCGATGGGCGGTAACCTCAATGTCGTCCGCGCGCAGACAGAAATCAAGATCCCGCACGGCAGCCACTTTGACCCGTCGAACCCGTTCGGCGTGTGGTACCAAGAACGGTATTTGCCGATGGGCGCGGCGGCGAGGGAGTTAAGGGATGTGCTGGTGAGTGGGTTTTTTTCTTTTCTTTTTGATTTTCGCGAGAGGCGGAAGAGTGCGCGCGGACGTGCGGCGACGTACGCGGATGATGTGTTTCGCAGAGTAGACGTTTCGCTCCTCCTCCGTGCGCGTACCTGGCCTCCTCCCTGGGCGGATTTCTCCTCCTTGCGCGTCCTCCTTTCACTTTCCCTCACCCTCCCCTCTCCCTTTTGGGTGCCGCCTACGCATACGACCCGAACCTAACGCCCACCCCTCACAGGAATCCCACAACATAACGCTCCATTCCGCCGCCGTGCGCTGGCTGCAGCACCACTCGCTCATGCAGCCGACGGACCTCGGGATCGTGTTCGGCGGGAGCAGGGCAGCGCACGTGGAGGGGACGTTGGGGTATTGGTGCGTTGCGCTTTTCGTCTTCCCTCGTTCTCTTCATCTTCCCTCTCTCTCTCTTCATCTTCTCTCTTTCCCTTCTCGTTCCCTTCCTGGGCTATCCCACCTTCCCCCCGCTGTCTCACCTTTGCCCCTCCGAGTACGAGCGCGCCGCTGACGCGTCCTTGCAGCACGGACGGCCCCCTCCCCGCCGCGGCCGTAGAAGCAATAAACGCGTGCTACGCCAAGGTGCGCGGCGGGCTGCCGCACTACGCGCACGACCCCGCGTGGTACAATCCCGCGGTGTACGGGTATTAATTAGTTTGACGGGGCGTTGACGAGGGGCATACTGTGGGCGGTCGAGGGGCATACTGTAGGCGGTCGGCGCGAAACAAATCTGTATCGAGTTTTATTTTTTTTAGTTTAGTTTAGTTTAGTTTAGTTTAGTAGTTAGTTAGTTAGTTAGTTGCTTTAGTTATTCGTTTCGCAGTGGCACCGGCATTAATTTCACACTTGACTGTCCGGGGCGGGGCGGCAACTTCAACCCAAAAAGAAAGAAAAGAACGTGAGTCGGTGGGGTGACGCAGCCTCGCGCGGAGAGTCGCGCTGCCGCAGAAAGCCTGAAGCCCGTGCGGCACAGATGTACACCCTTCGGGTCGGGTCTGAGTCGTGAGCTTTGAAGCTTTGGCACCGGCAGCCCTGCCGTGTCGCAAGCTCAGCGCGATCTCCTGCGGATTTCCCACGGGTAGACCTGGTTGAGCGTTAGCCTGGCAAGTCAGTGTCTCGCAGGAATTGTGAAAGTTCAATGAATGTGCAGTTGAACTTGGATCCACTGAAGCCTTCAACGTTCATACTTGTATCTTTCGTTGCGTCACCTAGCTCAATAGTCCAGACAATAAATAATATCGGGTTCAACTAAAGCTCGGGCATCTCGGACTTCCGTATGTCCGCGCAGTTTGGGAGAAATGCAGAAAATAAGGCGATATTTGAACTCGGAATACGTCAGGCTCTGGGTCCGCCCACCGAAAGTCATAACAATCAAATGATATTTATTCGGGACCAGTTTCGCAAGAAGCCATATATTTAGTGTGTACACTCATACCCTCCTTTGCCTCATTCCATCACCTGGGTTATACGACCCTCTCCCGGATTCCGCTGAACCCGGTACAGGATTTCCCTCTACATCGCCGGAACTGGACTCTCCTTTGCCTCGGAATTGTTTTCCACTCGGGTCGGATGCAGAGTTCGGTAAATCCGGTACAGGAGATGGCTTGTCCACTTGTGCGGCTGCGCTCCCTTCGATAGCGCCTGAGACAACGTAGGTCGCCGGTTGCGCCAAGTCCTCGGGGTGCAAAGAAACCAATCCCTTCAAAATCTTCCGGAGGCGAGTAAGGGTTTCGGGGGAGTCTGCGGCCACCGCCAATCTTTTTTCAAGGTCTCTGAAGGCACTGTAGATCTTTTGGCGACTGTCGGTATTATTCAGCCACGGGATCGAGGGCCTGTCTCTATCGTCAGCATCGGAATGCCTTGGAGTTCGCGCCACCCCAGCATAGACGTCCCAGCAGCGGAAATCTACAGTTGCATTCAGCAGTTCGGGTGAAGTTCCAGCCACCAAAATGTTGTGCATAGTGTTGCCGCGGTCCGGTTCAGGTCCGGTTCAGGCCTATATTTTCCGAACCTCGAACTGGACCTCAGGTTCGGTTTGCCGAACCTCACAGCCACTGAACCGGACCGCAGGTTCAGGTTCAGAAAAGTCCGGTTCAGGTTCAGAACCGGTTCGAACCCTGAACCCATTAATTTTGTGCATACGGCTCGCAAATGGCACACAAGGTATCTACACAGACGCCGGCACATCCTCCGAATCATCCTCCGAATCAATTTCATCCAAAAAGTTGATCATGCGGGCCATCGCTTCTTCGGAGGCCTCAATATGGCCATTTCGGTACGCACTTTTAAGGATTTGGAGAGCTTCAAACATCTCCGGGGTGAGCCGATTGCGCCGGAGGGTTGCGGTGAGAGAACCGTTGGAAAAAGCACGTTCGGATGCAGTGGCGGAGCCCTGAATGGCAAGATAATCCCGAGTCATCCGCGCTAGCGTCGGGTATTGAGCGGCGTGGTGCTTTCAGAGTATGTTTTTATTTTTATTTTTATTTTATTTGGAGGTGCGTTTGTTATGACCATTGGCAACTAGCAATTGGTTAGCCCCGCTGGTCCGCAAAGCTGGTAGGGGACATGTGACCCTACTCCAAAGGCGGGAATGCATTTACGCACGAACGGCAGATGCCGAACAGTGTGGGACTCGACCTAAATTAGGTAATACCCACTAGAACCCTCCTAGTAACGGCTTAGCCGGGGTTCGAACCCTCGATCATCTTAGCGAGGCCCGGCAATCTCCGATTTACTCAGAAATTAGGAGCGATGGTTAACTTTCAGAGTATGTTAGAGAAAGGGATGAGAGGAAGTGACAGCCGGCGCACCCCCCACCAGCCCACATCATCCGTGGTCTCAAGCGGAGCACACAAATACGCTTTTTGCTCCTCGCGAGGATCAGCCTTAGCGTTGTCTTCTGCCCGTCTACTTTTGACAGCGGCTCGCATCCACGAATGCCCGTATTGGACGGATCCCGCGGATAGTTCTGGGAGTATTTGATTAGTTGGACTCCCGGTGTTGTGGATGGCTCACCAGGCTCTGGACCACCAAACGCGACGGCCGGTGGAGTGTAATATGAGTCAAACTATCACAATGTCAGCAGTCAGTTGAGAGTGATAAAGATAGCCGCGAACCTTTGCTTCCATTTTAGCCATCCCTTCATCGAAGAATTCAGGAGCCCAGTTGTGTTCTGCATACGCGGTTTTGTAGTTTGGATCCAGTGCTATGACGGCAATCTGTGAGGGAAAGACACACCTAAGCAGATGAAGTAAAAATCCGTCTCATCCGTTTTCCGATACCACTTCTCGAGGTTCTCGAGGCCAGCATTTATTGAGCTTGCCATGCTAGCAAATTTCGAACGTGCTGCCATATTCATCCAGGATTGCTGTAGGAACCCGAGAAGAGGAAGTGTGCGCCACACCGTTGGGAATTTGGCACTGGAAAATGACTGCTGGATTTTGGCCGGTTCCTAAATAAATTCGAGTCAGGAAAGGGGAAGTAATTTGAGAAGAATATCAACGCACCTGCAGAACTTCGTGCATTACAGTGATTTTCACCCAGTCGGCTTTACTTGAAATCGAGGTATGTCTTGCCTTGTAGGCCGCAGAGTGTCATAAAATCCCGTCAGCAAGCTCGTAGTGCGTCGATGTTGTCAGGCAGATTACTGGATTCAAGCGGAAGAAGGTGAGCCGAGGGCCAGCCTTTGCGTACACCCAGTGCTTTGACCCGGTCCGGGGTGCACAGGGTGTCATTTAAAGCGGTCAACAGCTCCGCAACGCGCCATTTCCCAAGAATTTGTCAGACAAACTTGGAGACAGATTGCTGAGAATTGAACCGGCGGGATATTGTCCGGAGGTCTTGGCGTTCAGGACCCCGCCTGTACATATGGAATGGCGCGTGTAACGGGTGTAAAACGCGTGGTGCTTCCTGCGTGTGCTTGAAGGTGGGTTGAGAGACATCCTGTCACGATTGTCACATCGCTTGTTCTAGCGGGCCGAGGCTCCGAGCTCGCCATAAATACACCACTTTCACTATTCTTCTCGAGCTCAATGGGTAGCCCATCCATTCGCATTCTTGATGCCATTATGCTCCAAGTTTTACCCCATTTACTCCCGAAAGCTACAGTTTCCGACAATGCGGTTAGAAATCATTTTCTTATCGTGTTTCACTGTGCTAACAATATTCCAGGGTCCATACCTACATGTGTCTCCACGGATTATCCATTGCACCCGCTGGACTACCCTACTACCTCCTCTAAGATATCAACTCTGCGCAGCACTCGATCTAGTCAGGGCTGTTGTTGATACGGCGCTCTTCGACGACCTGCATCTCATCCAATTCAACTACACGGATCTGATGTTCGTTCATCTGGGCTGTAAATCTCTTCTCTCAATTGATGTCAGTTCGTTCGTTTTGGACTCTGAAGCCATGCGAATGACCAAATACTGCAGGACTTCATCCTTGAGATGACTCGCCGCTTGATACAGAAGGCAGCCGAAGAGACGGCCATGCGTGCCTCCCTAAAATTTATTGATAACTCTTGTTTACCCTTTAATTTCAGTTGTGATCCGTGGTACTCATCAACGGAATATGATGATCCGGATGATCTTCCTGACCTTATAGGTGACTGGGAGAAGTGTCACTTTAGTAATGGCTCCAAATATCAAGCAAGAATTTTCAGGTTCGAACCGGTTCAGTGAGGTTCGGCAAATTCTGAGATTTTTCGAACCCCGAACTGGACGAGTGAGGGCCGACTATGTCGGCACAGACCTTGCTTGGGTGGGAACCATTTTGGATAGCGGATGGGATCTGGTATATTATGATATAACAACAAACAGGTAGAAAACTGAGGGCTTTCTTCTTCACAATGCAATGCCATTCTTCACAACATCATCTCCTTCTCTTGTTCTTTATCTTTCTCTATCTCACACTTGAAGTTCAATGATTAGAAGACAGAAGTGTTGCACGAACAACCGTGCCCATAAACATTGCTCGATAGTTGGCAGGTGGACTGAGATCCCCGTCAATGTCGTACACAGGGATGGGAGTTGTGCAATAAAGACCGGCGGTTATCATTTCTTCTAAGTGTTGCGAGCGGCGTTGGATGTGACTGGTCAGTCTTGGGAGTTTAAAATCTTCCTCGGTCTCCGAGTCTATCACAATTCAAATTCTTTAATGGGATTCGGAACATATATTCGAGGTGAGCTTGCTGTTGTTTGACAATGCTCTATGTTGAATGTTAATATAGGCAAAGAGATTGCAAGACAAAATTTGGGCATACCTGAAAAACTTTGTGGCGGATCTTAATGGTCAATATATCACAGGGTCAAACAGTTCCATTTGTGCTGGTGGACATAGGGACACTACTATGTGGAACCGTTAGTCTGTTGAATCTTTATTTTGCGCTTTCGTGGAGTTCGGGTCGTGAAACTATCCAGGTACTGAGGGACTTCAGTGATGTGTTGTTCTTGAAAGAACATGATCCAGTGTTATTGATAGAGGATGATAAGTTGGGAATTTGAATAAGCAAACAAAGAGAAGATGGGAGACGATTTGGCGGAGTAAGTGTGAAGCACGAATAATAATAAGCGACTCTTCAATATTATCGCCCTCCGGGCAGACCTGGATTCTCCGGGTTCCGGTTTGGCCCGGCATGTTGTAGCCAGTTTGCAGCCAATACCTTTTGCCGGACTGTAGTTTATTCTATTCAGCTCAGAGTCAATAGTTCAGAGCTCTCGACTCCATCCGGACCGCGGTATTTAAGTCTCCAGCACGAAGACATGGCTTTCGACTCCGTCCGCACCCTGGTTTTATTCTTTTCAGCTTACAGCCAATCGTTCAGATCTCTTGACTCTGTCTGGACCGTGGTATTTATGTTTCCAGCTCGAAGACATAGGCTTTTGACTCCGTCCACACCATGGTTTTACTCTTTTCAGTTCACAGTCAATGGTTCAGAGCTCTTGACTCCATCCGGACCATGGTACTTCCAGCTCAAAGACATGGGCTTTCGACTCCGTCTGCGCCATGTTTTTATTCTTTTCAGCTCACGGTCAATGATTCAGAACTCCCGACCGTACTGTGGTAATACGGAGCTGAAAGTTCTGAAGTAATTAATTTTCCCGGCTTGATGTCTAAGGCTTTCGACTCAGCTCTGTCCTGACTGTGGCTTTTATTCGCTGCAGTTTGATTCTGTCTTTTTTTCTTATCCATTTTCTTTGCTGTTTCTTTTGTTTTCTCCCCCTGTCCCCTGAGTCTGTCTAGAATTCAGAATCACAATGTAGTCGGTGGGAAGCATTTTGGCTCCCAATCCTTTCAATGTTTATGTGCTCCAGCCGTCGGGAATTGCCGAGTCCAGACAGAGGCAAAGCTGAGCAAGCACCAGCAAGCAAATCGTGGGAATAATGGGAGCGATCGGTGGCAAGACACTGTCACCTCCGGATCCAGGAACATCCTCATCACGTGGACTCGGAAAGATTCGGGGTAGGTAGGATCAAAACGGGTCGGTTGGGTCCCACGCAATTTTGAGGTTCCAGATACCTTGTCAAGCAAGGTAACCCGGGGTTCGGTTCGGTGAACCTCACAGCCACTGAACCGGACTTGGGTCCGGTTCAGGTCCGGTTCAGGTTCGCCAGGGGTTCAGAACCTGACCGCGGCAACACTAGTTGTGCAAGTGGTGCGCAAGCCGGCTCTGGTGATTTGCCTGGACAGGTCCTACTGGCTGGATGTCGTCGGTGATCTTTTGAAGAGTTTCGACCGCTTTGTAGGGCAAGATATCCGCACTGCAGTGGTCAAGGAATTCAGCGAGTAGATACATTTTCGCTTCTACCACTTTGTTGGCGCAGAAGGATAGATTGGAATCACCGCATCATCGTCCGGGAATACAGGATGTGTATACAAAGACCGCAATTCCTCTACATATGGTTCCATACCAGCGACCATAGATGGCATCTACGATCCGATGTTTAATGAGAGCGATGGTCGAGTGGGATATTAGAGCGACTGAAAGGTCTGTTTTCGAAAGTGTCTCCAGAGCCGGCTCAAGATCATGTATATATCGACAGGATTTGGTGAGACTTGGAAGATCGAGTACGCGAGACGTCACAAAGCAGTGAATGTAGCCTCTCGAGGAAGAGATTCAGTTTTAGCAAACCACCCAGACATCGAAGGTCCCATGGTCACGGTTCGCGGGAACCTAGCCCAGAGGTTCTGTTGGAGTTTTATGTTGGAGATCAAGACATTATCCAATGCCGAGTCCTTACATTCATTTAACAATCGAATTATTGCACGGGGGATCGTCCTGTCGTCGTCTGGATGCCAGAAGGAAAGTAATGTTGAGACACTCTCTTCAATCCAGTATGGTGTTTCCAGGTCCGAGGTTAATTTGTTCAGGAGCGTGTAAATTATGTAGGTGAGGTAGTGTTCAACGATATGCACGAGACTTTGGGACTTGACACCGGGTTCAAGTATAATACTGCGTCCTGTTTCGGACCAGCGATAAGGAGCAGAACTAACTGAAGCTGCTGTGGAATAGTAATTCCACTGGATAATATAGGGGGTTTCTAAGCGGAATTTCGCAAGGAATTCCTGGAGTTGTGGAATCAAGAACGCGGAAGATGCATACAGATCCCCGGTGAAGGGCTGAGGACGTGAATATTTCTCCACAAAAGATATAACTGGGGTCAAGTCAGGATTGTGGCCCTTGCTGATCTCCTCGGTACAGGTTATGAGATATTCATGGTGGGCATCTAGGGCCTCCAGTGCACCGCAGAATGTGCTCCATTCCATCATTGCTTTGGCAGAGACGAGGTAGGCAGCAGCCTCCATGTCAGATCTCAGGATGTCATGGAAGGTGGGGCATGAATCATTGAATTGGCTGAAGTCCACAGAATAGTTCACATCATCGGCGGACAGGGCAGGTTTGCACGGACTTGCAATAGCCCACAGAGCTTTGTAGCATGCAATGCCACGACGCTTGGCGGCCTCTGGACACAGGATTCCAGTCTCACAACTATTGAGATGACCCTGTATTCGAGAGAGAAGTTTGGCCTCAGGATCATGAGCCAAGTGCTGGAGGTGTACTTCGGACGCGTGCCTTTTGCCAGTGGGACCCCATAGTACGTCGGGAATTGCTTCAATGAATGGCTCTAGATCATTTTCGTCGGCGAGGGACTTCATGGTCCAAACCAGAGCTCTGTGATCACGAGCCGATCGCTCCTCGGAGGGCTCGGTGGCTGCACGAAACATGGCTTCGACCATGCTTTCATCTCTGGATGGACGCAGATGAATGCTGGGTTGATTGTGGGGGGTATGACGGCGCTCCCAGAGGCTCTGCACGCTTTGAAACAGGCGCCAGAATGTACCTGACAGTGGAGTCCGATACGGACTGTCTGTGTATCGCAATGGCAGTAGTGTAAGGATGGCATATACACCTGCAACGATGCCAAGCAGAACCATAGTGATCATGGTCATTGCACGATTCACCGGGATGAGGAACGCTACTAGGCCGGCAAAGAAGAAGAGCAATGAAGCATGGAGCAGGAGAGGTATAATTTCCACAACGGTGTGCATGTTGAATCTCTTCAGCCCGTAGTACAGATAGGAGTAGACCCTCGCGCGGATAATGGGGGCAGAGCGCAAGTCAGCTTTGTGCAGGAAGTCCCGAGCCCATTGCTCTAGGAGGGTCGCAATGAGGGCACATGTGAGACTGAAGCCGAGACTTATGAACCAGAGGGCATTACAGATGAGCGATCACGCAGGTGGACGGAATGGAGTGGGCTCTGGCAGTGGAAATGTGGTCCCGTTCGCAAACGCTGCGAGCTGATAGGAAATCTGAGTCAAGAGCTGAACTGTAGTATCGCCAGAGTCGGGATTCAGTGTCTTGTAGCTCTCGATGAGGAAGGCTGTCAAGCTAGCAGAGAAGAGTCCGGCCTGTGGATCCCTCCGTCAAAGATCAGCGATATCTCGAGAGGCAGAGACACACGAATATTAGCATTCCCTCCATATCGCTCTTCCAGCTTTCCACCAAAGCCTTACCGTACTTCTCAGCTTCCAAGATGTAAACCGACCAGAGTTTGGCGGCCGCAGCTTCCCCACTGGGATCATCGACTATTGATGGCTTAGATATCATTTCTTCAACTTCAATGAGATCGACGTACCTTTCTTGGGAGGCAGTGGGCCTTTCTCTTTGTCGACCATGTTGTGGGTATAGAAAGAAGTCTAGAGGCACGAAACGCTGATGGGACCAGACGGCATTTCCGCATTGGTCTATGGCGGCCTCACGGAGATTTCCACGCTCAGACCAGGGCCAATAATGGGTCTTGGGGTTAGACTTGAGATTTTGCGAAGAATGCAAGGAAAGTTATAAAAGTTCCCAGGATCGAGAGTAGCAGTTAGAACACAAGCAGCGCGCGGAGATTTTTTCAGTCCGGTTTAACCGAAAGAGACCTTGAGAAAAATTCGAACTCAAGCCCAGCGGAGAGGAGAATGCGTGAAGAATAGGGAGGCCAGCTGCACGGCATCTAGTTTCTTCGTTGGCCGTCCTGATGCGCAAGTCGAAATTAAGGGAGGTAGGATGGATGCTAGGAGGAGGCAATGCGGGTGGTCTTCAGAAGGTTGATTCGAATGGGCTCCAGAGCTCTAAAGGCTACTTGCGCTGTGAGACTTATTTAAAACGGATTGCATTGACTTCAGGCTCGACAGAAATGAAAACGTCCTGACCATTATTACACAAAGCACGTGTTATTCATCAATCATCGAGAAAAAAATTATCTGCATGGGTTGAGGATTGGGATCGACGCCAAGGATCGAGACGGTTGTTTAGCGGTTCGCAGATTAATTTAAAACATAGGGCGGGCCAGCAAGCGGTATGCTCACATAGGCTCACATGTAGAGTAGGAACCAGCGTGGCCATATCGTGGTGGGGCTGCCAGCCTGCCACTGGTGCATCGCCGAATGAAGGTCATAAAGTGCTCCGGGCCGATTAAGAAGCTTCAATTTCAGAGTGAGGGGCTGGAGGGACCCACGGTTTATGGAGGCACTAAGGTCCTATGTTGTCCCTAGCCCGCCTGTTTCCTCTTGCGCTACCCAGCGAAGCACTTCCCATTCGCACCACCCGATTCCCGGAGTTAGCCACATGCGGGGGACTCTTGGGCGCATGATCGGCAGAAGATAAGAGGGCAGCAGCGAAATGGTCTCTAAGCTCTGAGAACTGCCGCCTAGGAGTGCGAAGTCGCAGAGAGAGGAAGAGGCGGTGCACAGTGCTTGTCTCTGTTAGGTTGGGCGCTTATCAAGCACCGATCCTGTTTCCTCCCCCCAAGGCCCGTCATGTCCACCCCTCGCAGATATCCCTTCAGTTCGTTTTCTCCAATCATAGTTTATACTTGAGAATGCGATTCATCATATGCGGACCTCGGTATGGGCATGTGCGCTGCAATCCACGCAAAATGTTAAACCGCGGGAAGCAATTCAAGCAAATGATGGGGGGCGGCGGTCGGGCGGTCGTGATTGCAAAATGCCGTCTATCTATCTCAGTCGCTCCTCCTACGCCACAGCAACCCTCAGCGTCAACAGTACAAGCTAAACTCGTACAAAATGGCCACCCCCGAATTCGCACCGCGGATCCCAGTGATATATGGCGCTGGGGGCATCGGCGCCCCGGGGACATTCTGCAAGCTCAGAGATGTACGGGCGGCTCAGACGGTCTTTGACGCCTGGCTTGCACGGTGCGGCCCATCAGCGGTGGACACATCTAATTTATATGGTTTCGGGACGGGCGAGAAGGTTCCCTCTTTCCTCTCCTCCTCTTCTCCTACTGACGCACGCATGCGGCGGGGTAGATCCTCGCTGAGATGGACCTCGGGGGCTCGGTAGTCGACACCAAGGTATACCCCCTCGCGGCAGGCGACCACGGCGCTGTGAAGCTCCGCGCTGCTGTCGAGCGAAGCATCGAGACGCTCGGGGAGCTCAAGATAAGGGTGCTGTATCTGCATGCGTGAGCCCTTACCTTTCCTCTTCCTACGGGTATGCAAACATGGAATGAAGGCTGACAGATATCCTTTTGTCCTAGGCCAGACCGCGCGACGCCGTGGGCAGAGACGCTCGAGACGATTGACGAGCTGTGGAAGGAAGGCAAATTGTGAGTCTCGTCTTGGGTAAATATTGAGAGAAAGACTAACGCAGATGTACAGCGAGATGTTTGGCCTGAGCAACTTCAAGCCCTTCGAAGTCGCCGAGATTGTCACTCTATGCCGCGCGCGCGGGTGGGTCGCACCGGCGGTGTATCAAGGCCTATATAGCGCGCTGGACCGGACGGTGGAGGTGGAGTAAGTACGCACCCCCTTTACACTGTCCTGCCTGACATCTGCCAGACTCATCCCCTGCCTGCGACGCTTGAACATCCGCTTCGCGGCCTACTCGCCCCTGGCAGGCGGCTACCTCGTGGGCCACCTCCTCGGCTCTTCGCGCCCCCACTCGCCCGCCTCCATCGACGGACCCGCGCTCACGCTGGCGCCGACGCACCCGCAGATCATCAAGCCCGCGCTCCCCGTGTCGGCGTATACCGCTGCGGTCCCCTCCTCTTCAACGACCACCCCGGAGGCTGCGAAGACGACTGCGACGCAGGACAAAAAGATCAAGGCCGACTCCAGCGAGCCGCCGCACACCCAAAGTCTGACGAAGAGCCCAACGAAAGCGGAGCCGAAGAGAGAGCAGCTGCAACTCACGCCAGCTGGCTTCCATGCGCAGATGAAGATCCCGCATGGCAGCCACTTCGACCCGCAGAACCCATTCGGGGTGTGGTACCAAGAACGGTACCTCCCGATGGGCGACGCGGTGCGGGAGCTGCGCGACGTGCTCGTGAGTTCCCCTTCCCCTCCTTTGAACCGCCTACACGAACTGACGACACCATCAGGAAGAGAACGGCTTGACACTCCACCAGGCGGCGGTGCGCTGGCTGCAGCACCACAGCGCGATGCGCCCGGACGACCTCGGGATCGTCTTTGGCGGGAGTCGCGCGGCGCATGTGGAGGGCACTTTGGGGTACTGGTGCGTTGGTTCCCCTCCCGTCCCTATCTTGCCCCACTTCTCGGAATAACCGACCCTCCCTCTAGCATCGAAGGCCCGCTTCCGCCCGTGGCCGTGAGCGCATTCGAGATTTGCTACGCCAAGGTGCGCGGCGACCTGCCGTATTACGCCCATGACCCCGCGTGGTATGATCCACAGGTGCATGGGTACTAGTGTGGACGGGGCGCGTCGTTGCCCCAGATCCACGGATGCGGCTGCGCGGGGTGGGCCTGGGCGCCAGCAAGTGTACTCCGGACTCGAGCAGCGCTTTGGTATTCACAAAAGTATGAAGAACATGTATCACGTACAATTTCTCCGAGTTGTCTTTAGTTACTTATTTATTCTCACCGATCCCGCGGCTGTTACCTTGGATCCCCCGACGCTGTGTGCGGCTCAACGACCCGAACCAAACTAACTATAAAAAAACGGATATGAAACGGAGTCGTTTCGGCCGGCCCCAGCCTTACGCAGCCGACTTCCCCATATAATATTAATAACGTCATACATGGTTGCATACCGTTCCAGTCTGGAGCTGTGAAGCATCCCTGCCGTTCCGCAAGGCTGTGCGTCGGGCAAATTCAACTGCGGATCCCGTGTCCAATTACAGTGATTGCGACATCACGTCTGACATCTATAGCTTTTAAGGACAACCTGGATGTAATCCAGTTCCATGGAGGAGCTGGGAAGTTCTTGTCATACATACACTTAGTTCGCTCACGAATCACAAATTCTGATCGGAGGTCCGGATTTCATCCTGCACATTCGTCACTACATCGCACAGACTGTACCAATTTCAATCTTCATATATTGGTTGTGTAGCATGCCCCAATGGGCGAGAAGGTAAATGACATCGGCGTCGAGGGCGTTTCAACCAAAGCTCGGGCGTCTCGGGTTTCACTATGTTTGCGCCGTTTGAGCGAAAGCAGATGGCGAGGCCATAATTGAAGTCGAGAGCACTGGGAGTGCCTCTTCACGCACAATGTATGTTAGAATTCAAAAATTATTCAAGTTAAATGTTATTTATTCGGGCCCAGCCACATGATGAGTATGTACAGTCGTATCGTCTTTCGCCTCATTCTATCCCGCCGCTGTTCGACGTTTGGGACTCAATCCAAAGCCTGTTAAGGCTCCCGCTCTACTCCGTCGACTCCGGCTCTCGATCGACGCGGGCTTCCTTTCCGCCCACCTCGGAGGCCGAGTTCTGTATATTTGGTGCAGGAGATGACTTCTCCACTTGGACGCCTCCGCTCCCTTCAATATCCTCTGTGGCATGCCCAGGTCTCTCATTGGCTGTGTCCTCGGTATGCAAAGAATCCAGTCTTCGCAAGATCGTCCGTAGGCGGTTTAAGGTGTCCGGGAAGTCGTTGGACAGCGACAATCTATGCTCATATTCCACGAAAACAACCCGAATTTTGTGTCGAGCGTCAGGGTCGTCTAGCCACGGTAGCAGAGTTTCGGCGGTAAAAAGCGACCACTTCCATTCGATTGAAGGCTCCTCAGCGTAGAGGTTCCAGCAGCGACAATCAACAATCACGCTCAGCAGCTTGGGCGAAGGTCGAGCCACAAAGATGTTGTGTATGCTATTTGCCAGTCGATTTTGGTGAATTGCATGGACAGGTCCTACCATTAGGAGGTCCTCGGTGATACGTTGAAGAGTTTCAACCACTTTATAGGGCAGGGGATCGGCACTGCAGTGCTCAAGGAACTCGGCGAGAAGATATATCTTTGCTTCTAACACCTTTCGTTGTTGGTACGACTCCCATGCATCGGTCTGAGAAGCTGTAGACCTAGTATCCCCGTCCTTAGAACGTAATACATCCCGCATCGGAATCGCGCTATCGTCGGGAAATAGGGAAGCGGTGAGCAAGGATTGTCGTTCTTCTTGGGGTAGATCAGGATACGAAGACATTTTAACTAGACGATTTTTGATGAGAGCGATGATAGACTGAGATATTTGAGTGAACGAAGGGTCTTCGTTCACGAGTATCTCCAGAACTGAGGCAAGGTCATTTGCTCTCCCTGGGATTCGGCCAGAAGGCAAGAACGCGAGACGCCACAGGGCAGTGAACAACGACTCTCGAGAATGAGTTTCTTCGTTAAACTGAGGCTTGGATGGCCCCCGAGATAGAGTCTGTGGGAATGCGGACCAGAGGTGCTGCTGGAGCTCTCCCCAGCTCCACAAGACGTCGTCCGCCAGCGAATCCAAGGTTCGTCCATTTAACAACCGTATTATGGCACGGGGAATCGTGGTGTTGTCTTTGTCCTGTGGTTGCCAGGAAGCAAGTAACCTGGATAAGGTGGAGTCAACCCAATACAGTGTCTCCTTGTCTGAAACAGCATTCAAGGTTTGCAGATGGCTAGGGATAATCCGATCAAGGTAGCTCTCCACCATTTCCAGGAGAGTTGATGATTTCACATCAGGCTGCAGTATAATACTTTCCTGTGTTGCTTGCCAGCGGGGAGGGGCAGAAGTCAGTGAGGCTGCACTTTCAAGGTAGGTCCACAGGATGACATGAGGTGTTTCAGACAGGACTCTATCAAAGTATTCCTTGAGCTGTGGAATCAATGATGCGGGAGATCCAACTAGGTCTCCAGGATAATAGAGCCAATGTTGAAGCTTCTGTAGGAATGACTTGACAGAGGTCAAGTCCGGAATTCGGCCCTTCCTCACCTCCTCGGTACAGGTTACAAGATATTCTTGGTGTGTATGTATGGCACCCAGAACAGAGCAGAAAGTGCTCCATTGCATCATTGCCTTGGCAGATATACTGTGGGCAAAAATGTCTGGGTCCGATCGGGTGCCCTGGAATGGATCATTACGATAGAATGTGGTCCACAAAGACTTGAAGTCCACAGCATAGTTGACATCCCCAGGGGACTGGGTAGGGATACATAGACTTGCAATAGCCCACAGAGCTTTATAACATGTAATGCGGCGATGTTTGATCACCTCAGGAGACAGCAATCCAGTGTCACAACTGGTGAGCAGACCATCTATACGAGGGAGAAGCTCAAGTTCAGGATTGTCAGTCAAGTGCTGGATGTGCTCTTCATATATGTGCAGTCGGTGTTTAGGACCCCAAAGAACGTCAGGGATGGCCTCGACCAATGGCTCCAGCTCATTATCGCCAACCAACGACTTCATTGTCCAGACCAAAGCTCTGTCATCACGAGTCCGCCGCTCATCAGAGGGCTGTGTTGCTGAATGAAACATGGCTTTGGCCATACTCTGCCTCTGGGAGAGTTGTGATTCGGCTCCCGGTGCGTGCCGGTGCTTCCAGAGCCTCTTGGCATTGTGGAACATCCACCAGAATGCTCCAGACAGTGGGGTACGGTATGGGCTGTCCAAGTATCGCAAAGGCAGGAGGGTGATGACAACATATACACTAGCCAGAATGAAGAGCAGAACCCCAGTGATGGCTGTCATGATACCATTCACTGGTACGAGGAATGCGACAAGGCCAGCATAAAAGAAGAGCAGGGAAGCATGGAGAAGGAGGGGAATTATTTCAACCACTGTGTGCATATTGAATCTCTTCAGGCCATAGTAGAGGTAGGAGTAGACTCGAGCACGGATAACTGGGGCAGAGCGCATATCAGCCTTGTGGAGGAAGTCACGAGCCCATTGCTCAAGGAGAGTTGCAATGAAAGCACAGGCCAGACTGAATCCAAGGCTGATGAACCAGAGGGCATTGCAGACAAGTGAAGCTACTGGCGGGGAAAATGGGATGGATTCTGGCAGTTGGAGTGTGCTCCCATTGGCAGATGCTGCAAGTTGTAGGGAGATCTGGGTCAATAGCTTGACTGTGGTGTCCCCCGAGTCAGGATTCAAGGTCTTGTAGCTCTCAATGAGGAATGCTGTCAAACTTGCAGAGAAGAGACCAGCCTGTATGTATGTCAGTGATCTATGATGTATCGAGATGCAGGTACGCACGAAGATGAGCATGCCCTCCATGTCGCTCTTCCAAGTGTCAACAAGAGCCTTGTCGTACTTTTCGGCCTCCGATACGTACACTGCCCAGAGTTTAGCCGCCGCTGCTTCTTCGCTCGGGTTAGCAGCTATGGTTGGCTTCAGATGTCATCTCTTCAACCCGAACAAGAGCAACGTACTGTTCCTGGGAGGCACAGGGCCTTTCTCTTTGTCGGCCATGATGTGGGCGTGTAACAAAGAAGATCTGAGGTGCGCTGGCAGTGGTGACGGAATCGTATGACATTTCCCATTGGAATTGCCGCTACCGTAAGTTACGGGTGTCGGAGAGCCCCATTTTCAACGACGGCCGAGCATCTTGCCGCTGATGGCCGATCATTGTCTCGTAAACGTGCTAAGTATGTTGGCTCGTCGGGCTCGTCGGGCTCTACTTGGCATCCCGAGCCTGAGCCCGCCCGGCATTCTCCCAATCCTAATACATGTCCCCTTCCTTCAGTTCGGACATTCCCCGTGTAGTCGACCGATGCCCGAAATCATCATAAATGTGCCGGTAGTCATATAGGGGCGAGAAAATCTCCCGGAAATAGAGAGCGGGATGACTTTGAGTAGCGGAATCATAGCCCTAGACCGTCGTGTGATACGGACTTCTATTGGAATGCAGAGGATTTGTAGAGGATTCAGATTCAATCTGAAGACTGAAGCAACGGTCGGGGGCTACGAATGGGCCCATAAAAGCTGTAAGACACAGAGAAAATGGCCTTCACGGCGTCGTAAATTTTTACAACTTCGCCATACCCCCAGTCAAGACGTTGAAGTCAAAGCAAACTAAAACATCAGCGTGACCTCCTATTTGTCCCTGCCTCGTCTGTTTGTCTCTGTTGTATTCCAGAGCTTCCCCGCACCGCCATCATCTCCCTCGCTTCCTTCCTCCCCCTTCGGTTCCTCTGCCCAGCCCCGCGAGCTCGGTTGACCCCAGTCTCGATTCTCTCTCCATCCTGCTGCGATGACCGGCGAGTCGAGCGCCCGCCTCTCGACCACGCCCCTCCGCCGGCGGCTAAACATCCTCGAGCGCGCTGCGAGCCGCTCGTTCACCACCGCGGACTCGAGCACGCGCAACGGCGACGAGGAGACAGAGCCGGATGAGATGCAGCCTCTCCCTTCGCCCCCGACGTCGCATGAATTTATCTACGAGGAGGAGGAGGAGGAGGAGGGGCAGGCCTCCAGCGGCGACGAGCCCGCCGCGGGCGCAGAACCCGCAGCGCCCGTGAGCGAGGCATATGAGGTAGAGATGCACCCGTGGTACAAGCCTTCGTACCCCGTGCTGCTTGCGCTCGCGCCGCCGGTCGGCAACTGGCTCACCGGCGGGGACCACCTCAAGGACGCGCTCCTGCTCCTGCTCCTCGTCTTCTACCTCCACCAGCTCATCGAGGGTGCGTCTCCTCTCTGCCTTCAAGTTAATTTTAATTTTAAATATGGATATCGGAACCCAGTGCCCTGGCGCCTCTACCACGCCGCACGCCCGCGCCTCCCTCCGTCCCCCGCCGCAGCGGGCCCCCCGACGCACGCCGCCGCGCACGCCGCGGCCTCACTCCGCGCGCTCGAACTCTTCCTCCTCCTCCTGTGCCTCGCCGCGCCCCCGCTCGGCGCGCTCCTCCTCCGCGCATTCCTCTCCCCCCTCCCCCTCCCTCCCCATCCGGCAGCACGGAGCCGCTCTCCTGGTTCTCCATGACCCTCTTTGCGCTCCTCGCCTCCCTTCGCCCGCTGCGCGAGCTCGTAACCCGCGTCGCCGCGCGCACCAGCACCCTGCACGCGCTCGTCCATGCGCACTCCGCCTCCGCTTCCTCTTCCTCCTTGGCACAGGTGGAAGTGGAGGCGCTGCGCAAACAACTGGCGCGCCTCGAGGCGCGGGTCGCAGCGCAGGACGGCGCGCTGGTGGCGTACGTCGACGACGCGCTCGCGCCCGTGGAGAAGGCCGTGCGGCGCGTCGAGCGCCGTGTGGATAAGCTCCGCGCGAGGCAGGGGGTACCGCTCTTGAAGACTGCAGTGGGAGAAAGGGGAGAGAAGGGAGAGGGCAGCAGAACGAACACGAACACGAACACCGTGTTCGTCCCCGCGCCGCCGAAGCCGCCGGGCCTGCTCGCGGGGTGGGTCGCCTCTCTGTCTTTGTCGTTATCTGCGCCCCCGCCCGCACCTTCGCCCGCCTCTCTATCTGCGTCTGGGCCGGTGCAGGTGGGAGGAATCCCGAGCCCGAAGAGCCGCCGGGCGGGCGGGCTCGAGCCGATTCTGGAGGAGGGGGAGGGCGAGCCAGGTGCGTCTGCACGTCCGGCTGCGTCCACCTCTACTTCCACATCCACGCACCCACACGCACATGCATACCCCGCTGCCGCGCCGCCCGCGCCCGCGCTCGTATATGCATCTACGCTGGAGCTCCTCCTCGTGCTCCTCCGCCGGTGCGTCGCGCTGGCGCTTTGGCCGCTCCGCGCGCTCTTACTACCCGTGAGAGGTGTGTTGCGCTTCGTCGTCGGGGTCGGCGCGCGGTAGCCGCTTTTCCGTCTCTGTATGTACCGTGCACCCATGCACCCTCCTTCCCCGTCTTCCTCTAGCATAGCATCGACACCCTCCTTCCTCCTCTTTCCTCTGGTCATCGTCATCCCTAGCGTCCCTCAGGCTTATATCGTACCGGATCGTCCCTCTGGCTTATATTGTATCCTCATACTCTCCTTCCGTTATATCCCTGGACCCACACTCTCATTCTCTCCGTCTCCTCTATCGTATCGTCTCTTATATCGCATCGATATCGTATCGTGGTCCCAAGTCCTGTATCATACATAATCCCGTGTACGTACATGTACCAGTAACCAGTCCTTGTACCTTGACCAGCTCAAATTGGAGCTGAATATTGAGGCCTGAGCGGAGCTGGATCTGGATGGCGGCTGCCGTTGACCGGGATTTCAGTTGTAGGTTCAAGCTTTGAGCTCCGTCCGTGCTGTGTGCTCTAATCTGGAGGGAGCTGGTGATATACTAACTACTAACGCCAACAGCGTCATAGACTCGGACCACCAAAGAGCCTCACAGATCCAGCCTCCAACCAAGCGTTTGCACGTCTTGCAAAAAAATCTACGTCTAGCACTAGGGGGGGAAGTGAAGGTTGTCAATGGGTTTTGTTGGTTGGCGCCTCGGAGCGAAGATGCGTGCCTCATTTCTTTTTCTTCATCTTTGGTAGTGATACAGTACTATGAAGAGGGAGTGGTTGAATTCGGCGCGGCTTTTGATACAATCTTTCTATGAGTGAAGGGTTTTTTGTTACCTACCGAGGATCGATTTAAATTCAATTCCCGGGGAAGAATGAGGAGATTCCAAAGTTTCCGGGAGGAACTCCCTTCATGTCTGATTTGAATCTTGGCGGCTGGTACCTTGAATCTTGCCATGCTACGAACGACTGTGCGCTGCTTGATTCAGAGCTCCGAGTCAATTTAAATCGGGCAATTCCATTCAACCTACATTACATAATGCAATAACTGCCGCCGGGCGTGTAAGTTATTTACAACACATCTAGGGCTACTAAAGTCTCACACAAACCATACCTATACCATCCCATCACCCCTCAGCACCTCCATCCCGACGAAACTTCACTGTACAGTACACGGCCGCCGAAAATACGGCCGACTACGGCGTTGAAACAAGTTCTGCCCAAATGGCCTTGAATTGGGTGGAAATTATCGCCGCACTCGCCGGAACGACACCTGAAACAATTGAAACTGTGTATTGGTGATGCCGGCCGCAGCAATCGGCGGTCCTCGGCATTGGCCCACGCCGGGAGGTCCGCACACTGCCGGCCGTCATCGGATCACGGCAAGTTGTTTTTAAAAACTCTTCTTTTCATTCCAGCCGGAGCAAGGGGTATGTGTACTTCGCTGGCTGACAGCTCACCGAATATTATGCCCACTTCCCTCCTACCAGAACTTCTTTGCAGTATGTGCAGCTCCTCAAATCCATTCTCACTGAACTGTAATGTGGCAAAGTCAAGGCAAAGTTACTAAAGAATATTGGCGTACAGTAAATGATTGGAATGCAGGAGATTCAGCCTTCAAGTCATAATTCTAAGAAATGCCTTGTCCGTGGTAATGAACACTCTTTTTCCTTGGGTTCAGCCGCTGGGTTGAGCTCGTTGAACTCGGAAACCACGATGATCGTGAAGCAGCACCTCGGAGTCTAACCCTGGCTTGCACGTAGAGCTGTCAAGGAGCTGATTGGGGCACTTGGGACACCTTGGTTAACTTGCACTGTTCCCTTGCAATATTTACGCAGTTAGTTCACTCAAAGAATGACAATTTCTGATCGGAGGTCGGCAACTCATCTTGTCATCGGTCCCTACACCTCACAGATTGCATGGGGATTCCAGCAATTTCAATCGTCATTGTTATGCTGTATAGCGTATTCCGATAGGCTAGAAGATAAATGATATCGGTGTCAAGGGCAGGATCCACTCAAGCTCGGGGATCTCAGGCTTCCTTATGTCCGCGCCGTTTGAGCGAAATGCAGATGGGGGGTGATAGCCGAATTCAAGCAGACTTGGAATACCTCTTCAAGCACTGTATCAGACGACCAGTCAATACAGTCAAATCATATTTATTCGGGTCCAGTATTCCAAAAAGCCACATGATTAGTATGTACAGTCATGTCCTCTTTCGCCTCATTCTGGGAACACACTCACTCTCCTACTACCATGTCCGATCTGGGTCTGGGCTCGCCGCCGGCTCTCTACCGCCCTCCCTCGCTCCGGAAAGCCCCGCCTACGCTCCCGTCCGCTGCCCGGTCAGAAGCGGTGTCGGAGAAGCCTGATGCAGATGCCACGGAAGCAATAGTCGGCGATATCAATGTCACCGTGCGCCGCTCGACGCGACCTCGCCAGACCCCGCGCTCCGTCTCGCCCATCCCCGAGGACTCTATCATCATCACCCCGCCCAAGAAATCAAAGAAACCAAAGAAGAAATCCGCCAAGTCTGCATCGCCCCACCGCCCCGCACCACAAGTCCAAGAACGCGCTACGCGTGTCAAAGCTAGGGCTTGCACCCGTCCGTCTTTGTGACGGGTCGACGGGCCGTCACGACGGGACGGGACCCGTCCGTTCAGTGCGTCAGTGCCAAATTTAGACGGCCGGGAACGGAACGGGTGGACCCGTCAACGGGGCACCCGTTACCCGTCCGTCGACGGGTCGACGGGTCAACCGAAGATAGGGTCAACCAACGACGGTGAGTAGAATATAACTAAAAGGAAATGGTAAATAAGAACGAACTGGCCGAATATTTCCGGCTCACGAGCAGTCCCGAGCCATTCGAAGGGACTGATCCACTCATGTGGTGGTATGCGCGACGTAAAAGGTTTCCCAATCTATATCGGCTTGCTCGCGATGTCTTGTGTATTCCAGGTATGTTTCAAACCATACCCTTCTTAAACATTGCTAAGATTCTAATTCTAACCAGGATCCGCTGTCGCTGTCGAACGCATCTTCTCGGGTGGACGCGATACCATTGGGCTGCGTCGTAGTAGTCTGAAAGCGGAGACTATTCAAATGCTCATGTTTGTCAAGGCACGTCTGCGTTTGGCTAGGGAAAAATCGAGGAAGGAGAGGGAGGCAATTGAATTACTCTAGTAGTATTGAACCAGTCGTTCTTTGACAAAAAAAATTGCACAACACCTTGTTTTACTCTCAGTGGACCCGTCAAAAACGGCCGTCACCCGTCGACGGACGGGACCCGTCCGTCTCGCTACCTTGAAGACGAGCGTGACGGACGGGTAGGCCCGTCCCGTGCTCAGCGACGGCCGTTTTTTGCGACGGCCGTCCCGTCGGACGGACGGGTGCAAGCCCTAGTCAAAGCCCACAACGCCGAAACCACTCGTACCCCAGAAGTGACCTTGGATACGGGCTCCGCAGGAGACACCCAAGGAACGCGAGGGGGAACTCGGGCAGACCCGCCGAGAGGGCCTGACGAGTTTCCGCCCCGTGCGGACAGGCAAGATGATGTGCCTGCCCCCGCAAACATTTCTGATGCTACAGACGTGCCTACGGCGCCCAAGCCCACAGGAAAGCCTACTGGAAAGCCACGCGTCGTCTCCGCGAAGAAGGAACGCTACTACGAACTTCGTGAAGCTGCGGCGGCTACCCTTAGCCTGGATTCTTTGGCTATAGTGCTACGTGATACGGTGTCTGCTATGCGGCTCCTGGGCGGCGCTCCAACGAAAGCGTGTCTGGATCTTCTGGAGGAAATCTGCGAGCGTCTTGTCAACCATCACGAGTATCCGTGCGCGGACGAATCTTGTGAGTCTTTCTCCTCGGTCGTCACTCGCGCGGTCATCTCCCCTGTCAAGTCGCTTGCGGCTCAGGTGGAAGTACAGCACCGCGCGATACAATCGCTGTCCAAGACTGTAGAATCCTTCAAGAACGCGCCCGTCCTTGCAGCTCAGGCCTGCGGACACGGCTCGTTCGCGAAGGCGGTCTCCTCTCCTCATCCCCAGCCTAAGCCGCCCAAACCCCCCCTCCCCAACCCGTCGGACGAGCGTTTACTCGTCTGTTTTGACGGGCCGGTGCCACCGCTCCTCTCTCTCCCGTACCCTGCCATCCTCGCGACCGTGAACGAGGGACTTACGTCCCTCGGTCTCCCACTGCTTATGTATACGCAAAAGCAGTCGGAGACGAAGATCTTCATCGTCCCATGAAACAAGGATGATCTCAGAGTACTTACGGAGAAGTGGAGCGAGTGGGGACCAGTCATCCTACCTGGAGGCCGTATTGCGCCCGTCGTGATGCATTGCTTCCTCCAGGTGGACGGCGTACCGTTTGAGGGGGCTGGAACGTTGGAGGAGCTTGGCCGCGACTTCGAGGAGCGTAACCCGCACCTCGGCCCCGCGGTCAGTGTCTCATGGGTTAACAAACCCCCCAGCGAGGCTAAAGCTGCAGCGGGAAAAAAGCCGCCAAAAGCGGGCTCACTTTTTATCCGACTGCAGTCCCGCGATCTGGTTGACAAAGCCGTCGTGGGGGGAAGGATTATCCTTGCAGGCACTGCGCCGGCCGTTGGACGGGGTTTCCCCCACCTCCGTGTCGTGCAGTGTTGGGGTTGTCTTAAATACGGGCACACACGCGACCGATGCTCGTCATCGGTCAAATGTGGGGGCTGCGGTAAAGACAATCACGGCGTCGTCTGTGCTGAAAAGCCGACGTGCGTCAACTGCGGGGGCGTCCACCGCGCGGACAGCTTTGTCTGTCCGGCACGTAAGAGGATTGCGGAGCATCTCAAGCTCCGCGCGGCTGATCTCTGCAAACTCCTTGACTCTCAATCTCGCTACAACAACCCCCAGTCGACCCTCTCCCCGCTTACGTCCTCGCTCGGCCTCTCGAACCTCTCCTCTCCCAACCCCACTTTGGCGCCGCGGCTGCCCGATCGTTTGTGATGCTCCGAATCCTGCAATCCAACTCGTGGAAGTCGCGCAACCCCCTTGAAATCCTCATGGGAGTACACAACTTCGACATTATTGCGCTACAGGAACCATGGGAAAAGGAACAACACTCGTTCGATTATACCGGATACATCCAAATAACCCCCGATTGCAACACTAGACACCGAGTCTCGTTCTACTTCAAGGAGTCGTCCATCTCTGCCGCTGACATCTGCCTGCGACCCGACCTCTCCACCTCCCCCGACCTACTGGTAGTCGACCTCATCATCCTTGGTCGCCGCATCCACCTCATAAATCTGTACAACGACAGCGTTACCCGAGCAGGAGTGGCTCTCCTTGCCCGGGTTCTTGCTCTGTTTGACCCGCGCGAGGAATCCTTTGCCATGATGGACTCCAACTCCCACCACGTTCTCTGGGACTCGCGAACGCGTACGGCAAAAAGAGTGGAAGACTTCGACCTGCACGACCTACTAATAGCTCACCCGCTCGTGCTCGTCACCCCACCCGACGTCACGACACATCTGCCCTCCGGCAACGTCCTTGACCTAGGCTTTGCATCCCCCTCTCTGCTGTGGAATATCCGCGATGTTGAGGTCTCGGACAATCTCGGTCTGGGCAGCGACCACCTCCCCATCACCTACGTCCTGGATCTGCAAGCGCAGCGCCCTCGGTCCTCGCGTTTCAATCCGGACTCAATGAATGTAGACAAGTTCCTTGCCATCTTACGCCACGAACTCGACCGCCCCCTCCCCCCCATCCAGTCGCAACGCGAATTGGACGACGCCGTCGACCTCATCTGCGAAGCCTTGATTCTGGCGGTGGGCTCCTCCACGGCTCTTCGTCGACCGTGCTCTCGATCCCGGCAATGGTGGTCTCCGGAACTCAAAACCCTCCTGAAAAACCAGCGCCGCGCGGAACGCTGGTTCAAGCGCCACCGCATGCCGGACACTCGTCAAGCATGGCTCGATGCGAGGGGAGCTCTCTACGAAGGCATCTCGTCCGCGAAGGAGGAGGTCTGGCGCACAATGATCCGGGGACTTGACTGCACCAACGTCTTCGACATCCTTAACAAGATCCGTCACAAGCCGCGCTCGGTTTTCCCCTCACTTGTCGACCCACTCACTCAAGTCGTCGCAACGGACCTCTCGGAACGCGGCCGGATGATGGGTAGGGCATGGTTTGGGGACTCGGCGGCGGAGGTTGAGGGCGGCGTGACGCGGGATGATAGGACGAGAGAGCGTGTATTGAAGGCGGACGAATACAAAACAAAAAACAAAAACAAAAACAAAAACAAAAAGAACAACAACGAAAACAACAATAAAAACGAAAAGAACACACCTTCCACCATAAAAAACAACCACCACCAATGTAGTATAGCAGGCGATAGGGTGATCGATAGTGAAGAGGAGAAACTGGCGGATTTGGAGCGCGAGAAGGTACGGGCGGAGGCGAAAGAGGCGAGAGCGAGGGCTGAGGACGAGAGAGCGAGGAAGCGGGCGGTGGTTCTGGAGGGCTTGAGGATTGTGGACGAACGAGCAGAGACTGAGGTGACGGATGCGGAGGTTGATGAGGTGGTAAGGTCGAGTGAGCCGTGGAAAGCGCTGGACTCCCACGGGATTCAAATGGGGTTTGTCCAACGCGCGTGGCCGGTTGCTGGACCGTGGATCCGACATACCTTTCAAGCCTCCCTTCGCCTTGGCCTCTACCCCACGCGACTCAAACAATCCAACGCTATCCCGACTCACAAGCCCGGCAAGAAGGGCAAAACCAGCCCAAAGTCGTACCGCCCGGTGGAACAGCACGCGGAAACGCTGGCGAAACCCCTGGAACGGCTAATGGCGAACAGGATCACCTTCGAAGCGGAGTCCCTGGGGATGCTCCACGAGGGCCAGTTCGGAGGTCGTCCTGGACGCAATACCCAACAGGCAGCGGACACGTTCATTCACCGTGCTCGCTCTCAGCTTGACAAAGGCAATATTGTCTCGACTCTATTCTTTGACCTCAAGGGCGCGTTCAACGGCATCAGTCATCGTGTTGTCGCAGAGGAGCTCGCGTCCCGTGGGTTCTCTCGGATGACCATTGCTTGGGTGCTAGCCTTTCTGGACGGCCACCTGGTAACGGTGGTTATTGACGGGAGATCTACCGCCACTTTCTGCGTTACTAGGAAAGGTGCGCCACAAGGCTCTGCCCTCTCAGTTATCCTCTTCCTGCTCACCATAAACCGCCTCCTCACCCGCCTCTCTACCATTAACATTGACGTCGCATGGCCAGAAGGATTCGTGGACGATGTCACCTTCACCACGGCGAGCAAGTGTCCCCTGGAAAACGCGCGCAACCTGGAACGGGCGGGCAGGATAGCGAAGGAGTGGGAAGCGGAGGATGAGGCAAAGTTTGAGAGCGACAAGACGGACCTGCTGCATATCGTGTTGGGCAACGCAGACTTATCGCAGGTCACGGTACGCTTTGACGGGAAGGACATTGCCCCGTCCGAGGAGGTGAAGTGGGTGGGTTTGTGGCTGGACAGGCACCTCAATGGGAAGCGGCACATCGCAGCGCGCTCGGCGTCGGCGGCACGCGCGCTGAATGCCTCCATGGCAATCATGCACAACTCCTGGGGCCTTCGACCATTGCTTATCCGTGACCTCACTCGTTCTACCGTTCTATCCTGCGCTGACTACGGAGTCGCCTGCTTCCTCCCCCTACCCACAGACTCGTTCAAGCCGCTGGACAAGATCAACAAGTCCGTAGCGCGCTGCATTACAGGAGCGTTCCGCACGGCTGCGTTGGCGGTCCTGGAGAAGGAAGCAGCAATCCTACCGGCTCAGCTTCGTATCGAGCGCGCCGCCCTCAACACAGTTGCGTACTACCTCACCCTTCCTCCCTCCCATATCCTCCATCCCCTCCTCCGCGAGGTCATCGCCTTGCCCCCCAAATCTCCCAAGCTCGCCTCTATTCTGCACTTTGTGGAACGCGTCCCCGGTACGAACTGGCCCCCGACTGTCCCATCGCGCGGTCAACGTCTCCGTAAACGGGGAGTCCCCCGAGTGGTAGCTCCGTGCGAGTCCCCAACGGCTCCATTCAACCCAACCCTCGGAATGGAACCAATAGTCCCCGTCTATGCCCCCCCTTGGTCCCCTCCGCTTCCTGTCACCACGGCCATCTTGCCAAAGGACGACGCCCTCCGCGCCTTAGAGGTCGCCCTTAACGACGAACGACGCCGGACTTCAACCTGGTTCACGGATGGATCGCTCATGGAGGGACGGGCGGGTGGCGCGGCGGTACGGGTGGAAGATGGGGAGGAAAAGGAGCGCTTGCATGTGCCGTTGGGGGATGGACAGGTCTGTGAGGGGGAGATGGAAGGGCTCTTGTGCGCAACATCAAAGGCGCTCAAGGACGACTGCCACTGCGTAATGTGCGTTGCTGATTCCCAAGCCGCTCTACGGGGTATTCTCTCCACCTCACCGCGCTCGGGGCAATTCCGGGCAATCCGTTACGACAAGCTCGTCCGCGACGCGCTCCTCACCCGCCCCCACCTCACCATCCTTAACCTCTGGACGCCTGCGCACATCGGGACGGTGGGTAACGAGCTGGCGGATGAAGCGGCTAAGGAAGCGTCCGAACGCGACCCGGACCCGAACAACTTTATCTCGCTCACCACAGTTCGCCGTTGCATCCACCTTCAAATCCTCAGCGCCTGGGACACCCGCTGGAAGTCGACGAAGGTGGGCAGTGCACTTCGCTACCTAGACAAGTCACCCCCATCCCTCATCCCTACTCGCCTCTACTCCTCGTCCACACTCTCCCGCAAAGCCTCTTCCTCAATCTCCCAACTCCGAACCGGGTTCTCATTCCTCAACGCGGATCGCTTCAAGATTGGGCTTGTGGATTCTGCCGCCTGCGACGATTGTGGAGCTCCCTTCGAAACGCGGGGACACTACATTCTGCAATGCCCGGTGTGGGAGCCTTTCCGACAACCCCTACACGTCGCGTGCCGTGGAATTGGTCACTTCGGCACCCTCCATCTCTCACCGCTCCTCACCCACCCCAAGTTGCTCCCCTGCATGTCGAAATTTATCGAGTCTACGGGTCGATTCTCGCGGCCTAGCCCCCCGTGATGATCACCTTTGGCCGGTCCCCTGTTACGTGTTCGTGTTCTCATTCTCTCTCTCTCTCTCTCATGGTCTCGTTCTCCATCTCTCTTACCATACGCTTCCACTAATAACAACCCCCACGTCCCCAACCCGTCCCCGACACAACCTGACTCCGCACCTTGATAACATGACTCATGAATCGTATTCCACCTATTTCACCATTTTAATTTTACCGCTCTCTCTATCTTACTTTATCCAACCCACCAACCCAACGACTACTTACCTCCACCCCCGCCCGTACTACTGTCATCGCCTTACTGGCTACATACAGTGACATCTTGAAATTCAATCAATCAATCAATCAATCAATCAATCATCCCGCCGCTGATTCGATGTTTTAGACTGAATGAGAAGTGGGTTCAGGCACCCGCTCTATTCCGTCGACTCCGGCTCTCACACGACGCGGGCTTCCTTTCCACCCACGTCGGAGGCCGGGTTCTGTATATTTGGTGCAGGAGATGGCTTTTCCACCTGGACGCTCCCGCTCCCTTCGATATCCTCTGCAGCGAACCCAGCTCTCTCAGTTGCTGTCGGTCGCACCATGTCCTCGGCATGTAAAGAATCCAGTCTTCGCAAGATCTTCCGCAGGCGGGGTAAGGTGTCCGGTAATTCGTTGGAAAGTGACAAAGTATGCTCATATTCCACAAAAACAGCCCGGATTTTCTGGCGAGCGTCATGGTTGTCCAGCCACGGCAGCAAATTTTCGGCGGGAGGATACCACCAGTTCGGATTGGTTGGCGGCCCATCAGCGTAGAGGTCCCAGCAACGGCAATCAACAATAACGCTCAACAGTTTAGGCTCGGTTCGAGCCGCTAAGAGGGTGTGTATGCTGTGCGCAAGTCGATTCTGGTGAATTGCGTGGACATGCCGTACAGGTTGGAGGTTGTTGGTGATCCTTCGGAGAGTTTCAACCACTTTGTAGGGCAAGGGATTCCGCGCTGCAGTGCTCAAGGAACTCGGCAAGTACATATACTATTGCTTCTAAGACCTTTGTTGTTGGTAGAGCTCCCATACATGGGCCTGGGAGCTGCAAACCCATCATCCCATTCCTCGGAAGGTAATTCATCCGGGGCCGAATCGCAGTATCTATCGGGAAAGATGGAGGTGCCTGACTAGGATTGCCGTTCCTCTCGGGATAGATCAGTATTCAAAGACATTTTCAAGCAGATGATATTGGTGAGAGCGATGATAGACTGAGATAATTTGAGGAAATGAAGGGTCTGTGTTGATAAGTATCTCCAGAACTGAGTCAAGATCCTTTATTCTTGCTTGGTAAGTGCCAGAAAGGCAAGAATGCGAGACACCACAGGGCAGTGAACAAGGATTCTCGAGGATGTGTTTCAACATGGCTAAACAGAGGCTTGGATGGCCCCCCAGATAGAGTCTGCGGGACATACGGACCAGAGGTGCTGCTGGATTTCTCCCTCACTCCACAAGATTCGTCGAACAGCGAATCCGAGTTCCGTTCATTCAACAACTGTATTACTGCGCGAGGGATCGTGGTGTTGTCTTTGTGTGGTTGCCAAGAAGCAGTAACCTGGATAGGGTGGAGTCCAAGCCAATGCAGTGTCTGCCTTGTCCGAAACAGATTTAAGGTGTGCAGATGGCTGCGGATAATCCGGTCAAGGTAGCTCTCCACAATTGTCTGAGAGTTAATGATTTCACATCAGGCAGTATATAGCTTTCCTGTGTTGCATGCCAGCGGTGAGGGAGCAGCAGGTCAGCGAGGGCTGCACTTTCAAGGTAGCTCCACAGGATGACATGAGGTTTTTCTGACAGGAATCTAGGCAAGTATTCCTTCAGCTGTGGAATCAGGGACTCGGGAGATCCTGATAGTTTGCCAGCATAGTAATGAAATGTTGATACGACTACTCCCGCACGAATGACAGGACAGAGGTCAAGTCTGGAGTTTGGCCCTTCATCAACCCCTCGGTACAAGTTACAAGATATTTCTGGTGGGTGTGTATGGCACCCAGAAGAGAGCAGAAAGTGCTCCATTCCATCATTGCCTTGGCAGATATCCTGTAGGCAAAAATGTCTCGGTCCGACCCCGGGCCCGGCAATGTAGGACCATAATAAATGGAAAACCATAGGGTGTCACTGAATTTCACAGCATAGGTGACATTTCCAGAGGATTGGGCAGGGATACACAGACTTGCAATAGCCACAGAGCTTTATACATGCAATGCGACGATGTTTGATCACCTCCGGAGACAACACATGCCACAGCTGTTAAGCGACCGAGTATACGAGGAAGTACCTCAAGTTCAGGATTGTCAGTCAAGTGCTGGATGTGCTTCATATGCGTGCAGTCGGTGTCTCGGATCCCAAAAACATCAGGGATGGCATTGACAAATGGCTCCAGTTCATTATTGTCAGCCAGTGACTTCATTGTCCAGACCAATGCTCTATTACACGAGCCCATCGATCGTCAGAGTCTGTGGCTGCATGAAACATGGCTTTGACCATACTCTGCTTCTGGAGAGTTGTGATTCAATGATGATCCCAGCCCCCAGTGCATGACGTGCTTCCAAAGTCTCTTCAAACTGTGGAACAGCCACCAGAATGCTCCAGATAGTGGGGTACGGTACGGACTGTCCAAGTATCGCAAGGGGAGCAGTGTGAGGACAACATATACACTAGCCACAATGAAGAGCAGAACCCCCGTGATGGCGGTCATAGTGACATTCACTGGGATGAGGAAAGCAACAAGGCCAGCAAAAGAAGAGCAGTGATGCATGGAGCAGGAGAGGGATGATTTCAACCACTGTGTGCATGTTGAATCTCTTCAGACCATAGTAGAGGTAGGAGTAGACTCGAGCACGGATAACTGGGGCAGAGCACATATCAGCCTTGTGGAGGAAGTCCCGAGCCCATTGCTCAAGGAGAGTTGCGATGAGAGCACAGGCCAGACTGAATCCAAGGCTGATGAACCAAAGGGCATTGCACACAAGTGAGGCTGCTGGGGGTAAATGGGGTGGATTCTGGCAGTTGGAGTGTGCTCCATTGGCAGATGCTGCAAGTGTAGGGAGATCTGGGTCAATAGCTTGACGGTGGCATCACCAGTATCAGGATT